>PDGT01000004.1:9119156-9317587 GCA_003671415.1 Megathymus violae | reverse complement strand
CCCTCCCCCGCTTCCGGAGGGTAGCCCACTACCATCTCTGGGCGCAAAAAAAAAAAAAAATCGATATGAGGCAACAAATTTTTTTTTCTCGATTATGTTAAGATTCATATTTGGAATAAAAAAACACCACGGAATAGTAGTAGGTCTAATAATATTTATAGAATACATTTCTGGATGTTTCTGGGGCAAGTATTATTTGATATTTTTACGGAGCGTAATAGGATCCCACGTGAGTTTGGTTCAAAGATGACCAGTTTTTCTTTATTCCTAATATATTTTTGTCCTAATAGTCATAATTCAGTTCTGTGCATAAATTTGAAGCACATGTTACGGGAACTAATTTATTAAATATTTAAAGTAAATATTTATTTAAAGAAAGGAATTTGCGTTGAATGTTAATTCAAAATATTTTTTATGTTAAAATGTAGGTCTTCATATAACTTACATTTCAGTCAACGAATAAATGTATCAACAATATTTTTGCATGCCATAAAAGTGGAAAATGGGATAACAGTACATGCCAGTGCGTGTTGGCAGCGAGACTCATTAAAACGAAACGCAAATTGGATCACAGCATTTTAAATATCCGTTACAGTGGCACAGTTCATTTGTCTTAAAAATATTTATAACTATAATTCCCCCTCGCTATGCTTTAAAAAGTGTTACTTTTACAATTGCCAACTCACATTGTTTTAGGGACCGGTTTTTCTCGCGCTATTATTAAATATTATGACAGAAAAATATTAATTTATTACAATAGTTGCAGTCAAGCAGTCAACATTTATTTGCTATCATCTTAATAGAATGTCCATGATATTTTTGTATTCCTAATCCGCAGGAATAGATTCATTTCCCAGGATGAAAGGTATCCTGAAGGATGAAAGAGATTAAATGTCCCAAAAATATGTTTTAGCCTCTGCGACAGTTAAATAATTATACTTATATTTCGCTACCAGAACTCCCTGTATTTTGTGGAGTAGTCTTTCACTAATGGAAATCTAAATCTAAAGTAATGGAAATTTTTCTTTGTATAGATTTTTTTTGATTTCATTTTGGATGAGCTTTTATATAATACAGTTTTAATATATATGTATATATATACATGTGTGTGTGTGAGTGTGTGTGTGTTGTAAACATAACAAAAGATAAAACCATATCCCGCATTTGTGAATTTTAAACACGCAAAATTTAACAAAATCTGAAAAAAGCACCAACGAAATTCCATTGAAAGTTATACCCACCAAAATAACCTGCACGAGTTAACGTGAGCGACGTACAAAAACGCTTCCATTCACGTCATTTAACGTGTGAATGGCAACAAATCAACAAAAAAATCCCAACAATTTCGGAATGCTTTCATTCAATTCTGTTGCACCATGAACAAATAAACGTTGACAGTTTTACACTTTCGGCTCGTATGCATTTTTAAGACACAAAAGCTCGCTATTCCAAATGGTATTCGGGAAATAGATGAATGAGACTGCAGAAAAATTTCAAAATCGCTTTTATGCATTGGACGCCGTAGTCCATTGTTCCGATTGGTATCTCTAGATAGCGGTTGCTCACGCATACACGAAAGACTTCCTTCAGGTAGCATGCACTCACTTACTTATATTACGTAAGTTAAATACGACAGCTACGAAAGAATTCAATCAGTCCACCGTGGGGCGATATAATAAAATTCCTACTCCAAATCTCGTCAATTACGAAGAGATATCCTGAGTCCTGCGGTTTTTTTGGAATGTTCTTCGTCATCGAATCCTTTACTGCGGGTGTTTTATGAAGTAAAAGGCAAAAATGTTAAATCAAATAGAAAGATAAATATCATTTATCAAAAGGAATCTGCTCCTTCACCATTAGCCCAGCAGCTCTTAAGAATCTTTTGATGGAAGGTTAGCAATTTCATCCGCCATGTCGCAATATCGAAAGCTGTTGATATTTCAGAGCCCTTAGAAATGCTTTAACAATTTTATTGCAAAATCCTTGGTGTTGCATTGAGAATTTTTCATCTTGTTGCCGATATTTTTAATCTCAGAGGGAAGCAAAATCTTAAATTATTTTCTATATTTATCTTGCGACTTCGTGCTTGAAAATTTCACCTTTAGCACAGAAGTGGCTTTTCTTGGTATTTTAACCATTTTAACGAGACTTCTTTTATACTACATAAACGCATTTTCCACAGTTTTCTAGAGATGATCTGTATTAAGAAACAGTAAGGTAACAGTTTTAGCTTAATTCAGTAAATGGCCTCTGTTCAATTATATTACAAATTTTAATTGTTGTTTGATAATAGGGGTTGGGAGAAACGAGGAACCCGCTTTTTAATTCGATCTTCGACACTTCAACTTTAACATTTAAACATTTTTGAGGCTTGATTCTAGTATTTGATTGCCTCTTCCGTTGTTCAACAGAATGCACCATGAACAGGGTATGTTGTCTTATAACCGCATTCTAAAAATTTTGATAAAAAATTCGCTTGAATCCATTGGCGACGCATGGCAACTCGGGCGTCTTTCCTCACAATAATGGGCCATTTTAGTGCATGCTTTTCTTGGATGGGTTACGGGCCAACTTTGTCGGAAGATTATATGCCGTTCTAAGCCTTCCGATTTATATTAACGATATCATTCTGGATTGATGGTTGAACGTGCCCTCTGTGACATAGGATACGAGAGAAGTTTTGCGGCCAGCCATCGCCTATCCAACCAACAACCATATCCGATGTAAATATTCGCTTCATCACTTAAGGTTTTCAAAGAACCCGATTTATGACTACTTCAAAGCGATTAAATGTTTCATAACTAAAAATATTATAGTATCGTAATTTATTATCAGAGAAATAAACATAATATAAAACAATACATAGACTTGATAATAAATTGCACGTCAGTAGTTACTTCTATGCTAATTTCTGTATGAGTAGAAATCGTAATACTAACGCACACAAATTCCTTATGGGAATATAACATTTACTATAAATTATGAGCAGGAAAAGTAGCTGAGGGAACAAAAATCACGTAAAATAATAGATGATAAAACGTATGACCTAGCAGTTATCTGTGATATAGAATACTCGTATATACGAGTATATAATGCGTGGGTTGATATAATATTCAGAGTTCCGTTTGAAGCTTAGAATAAAGCCGATTATCTTGAGAGCGGCAACGTTAAATGTCGAGAAGCGTAGTAAAGACATGGTATAATCTATACTATTCACAGAGAAAGCGATACACGTACACAGATTTAAGCTATAAATCTGTATCGTATTAGAAAGCATCACAAGACCTAAATTGTTCCATTGAAGGTGAATATATCACGTATTTCTAAATTCTGATAACAAAAACTAGCAATGTATTTCAAGTCCTTTAGAAATTATATTGACGAAAGATATTTCTCATATTTACGAATATTTCCTGATGATGCCCATATTCAAGTTAACGAATACCTTTTTTACTACACAACAATTTACCTGTTTCGTAACGCTGTACAGTCCAATCCGCTTTGCTGGCATTAGGACTTTAGAAAAAGTGATTCGTGAACAGTTGTGTACCTACTGTTCAGCGCTTTCGTTTCGCTCCAAATGGAGGGATTGCATACTAATTACGTTTTCTATTATTCTTTATGCTATTGTTTTTGTATCACATATAATGTTAATTTTTAGTGAAATATTTTTACCTATCCACCTACCTACCTACCTACCTACCGTGAGTAGTACCAGAAGAAGAAGCAGCGAAAACCTCCCGAGAGTTTTTTCCTACTCACAGTTACAGAAAACTAATGTACCTAAACTAATGACTATATGTTAAACTCATACCCAAACAGTATTATCTTTATTGTAACAATCTAGTTTTATTAATTATAAATTCTAATATTAAATTAAATGTTTCAATATCTGCCGGGCGTCCCGTGACGGCCAATTTTTTATTAATTTACAGGATGGTAAGGTACATCAATTTTAACGGAATTTCATTACATTTTTACATGTTTACCCACGAAAGACCTACCACGTTTGTTATGTCTGTAATTTGGTACAATCAAGTGAGCTTTATTTTGAGTATTGATATTGTGAATGTAACTCCTCTCAAGAAAACTATCAAAGTATTTTTAACGTACCTAAACCTATTAAAAACGTATTGTGACCCACAATAGATATCTGAGCTGTTGTTCTAAGCTGAGGTTGTAAATATTACGCACTACTTATTTCTGTAAAATAAAAAAAAATCTCAATATCAGTATCTAACAACACACTGAAATTAGCTAAAATAAACTAATATTGCTGTTATTAATATTGCTAGGAACTCCCAGTAGTTATAAATCTAGATTTTTAAATGCCATCATTTTTTAATTTAGGCTCTTTTTATAGGTCTTCGGAACGGGATTGCATTTTTTGCAATTAAAACCCTTCATTTCTTAATAGCGTAAACAGCTATACTAACTGTCACTGAGAAGATCCTTGTTCGAGCCCTACCTTATTCATAGCAATTTGAGTTGAAACCTGCCTTACATTTGGTAACGTGAATTGAGTACATTAATATTTTTAACCTTAACATAAGGCTTTTAAGAACGTTATTACATACAAACCAGTGTAATACTAGGGAAAAATTATCATTCACATCGTCAAAACATTGTTTTATTCTATCTCCTTTAAAAACTATGGAGGTGTCATCAGCAAACAATACAGTTTCAAATCAACAGAAAAATTATCAACAATTATTACACCTATACATCGGATTACTGTGCATATTTGCACGAACTACTTTCGTGCTAGAAAACAGGAAATTTTTCTGTTAATTAATAGGATTTGAAAAATTCTAACGAATCTCACTGCAAGTAGTCAACGTGTGCAATAGAATTGATGTCACGGTTAGAAATATGAGCAATCTAAAGCATTAAAAATAAAGTGACAAGTTCCGAACACTTTTATGTTTTTCAGAAATTTGCCGCAATGTCGTTTTTAAAGGAACACTTTATACAAAATTTTCTCTTAACAAATAAACCGTATTAAAATGAGCGCTACGGGAAAGTAACCAGTTGATTTGTTCTTCGTTAGTTTTAATTAATACTGATGAATTGTGTGTGTTGTTTTTTGTAAATTTGTCAGAAGAGTTAAAGTAAAACATTTCTTTGTTTTAGACTAAATACCAGGAACTCCCAGTAGTTATAAATCTAGATTTTTAAATGCCATCATTTTTTTTATTTAGGCTCTTTTTATAGGTCTTCGGAACGGCATTGCTTTTTTTGCATAATCCCTACTGCTCAGGTAATCCATACATATATTTCCTAGGCATGAGTTTCCTTCGAAAACTCTGATGGTAAGTGGTGAAGAAGTCTTGGATGTTGAACGCACTAACTTATTAAATCTTTTTAACTCTTCTCTTGAAGACTCTCACGTTACAAGTAGCACGGAACTTTAACGCGGACAAGCTATTCCGATCCTATGCAGTGCGCATAAATAAAGACGACGCAAAGCGCGTCGTCCTTACAGGCGGGATTGCTACTGGATTATTTAAATTATAAAAAAAAAAAATTGGAGAAAAATTCAATCACGACGACAACAATCTGTCTGTTTGTCTGACTACGTACTACTTAGTAAACTAAAACCACTGAATAGAATTAGGTGAAGCTTGTCATTTTAGTAATTTACATTATTGGTATCTTCTAGGATACTTTGTATCACTAGGAAAGTATCTGTTCCCACGATATAGGAAATAAAAGTTAATATGGTCATACTAATAAAAAGGCTATAAAAAAACTTTATAGCCTGACTGCAATTATTATTATAAATGAATATATTTCTTATATTTCTAATTCACAAAACTAAAAAAAAACACCGTTCATAAAACAATGCAGATATTATTTTTTAACGTAAGACGTAAGTTTTAAGAAGCGACTCGAGGCGGGTTTCTAGCTGTTTTAAACTATATTTCAGGCAAGCTATACCTCATTTACCCTATTCCGCAAATTCATTTGCACACACTCACAGTTAAATAAAAAAAGTATATGCAATAATTTTGATAAAATAACTTCAATAAAATTCAAACCTAAAAATGCATTAAGGCATTATGGTCTAAATTCAACTACTAAGCGAAAGCTAATCGCTATAAAGCTCTGACATTGAACTGGCGTCCGGATAATTGACAGCGTGGGAATATAGCTTTTGATAAATTCTCGGAACACTAGTGTACGCAAATAGGTTTCAGAATATTCGCGCGGATCGTTATTAATTAATTGGTTGGCTGATTTGCACATATTACAATGGAGCAATATTCTCTTAAATATCCCATTATTTGCTACCAGTAGCTTCATAAAGAGCAGTTAATGATGTTGCTATTACAAATATTATACGCGATATATCGATGGAATGTAAGCGGCTCATCTTTGAATGAAAGTCAACCTCCCTTGCTTGTGGTACGTACTGCTGAACATCGGACTGATGACGGACGAGTCTTCCTGTTGCACCAGGTCACTGGGTTCTCTACTACCTAGTTAAATCCTAATGGTGCTCCCAAACGTCGGTAGGGTTTTGTACCTGCCTGGTCAGCTACCACCCTCCTAGAATCAACCGTTAAATGTATCTTAAATTTTTCAGTTATAGTGCATAAGAGCCAGTAATAATCAGGTTTCCAGTTTCCATCTTGCCCAACTACGTGTAAGTGACGCCTTCAGTGTTACCGAGGTCTTTGGGCGGCGATCATTACTTAACATCCGGGTTTCTCGTCAGCTATTTACATAAAGAAAATTGTATTAATTTAAGCAGTTATTTTGCTTTTAAGCTTTATCCAACAATACACAAGCTTAGACATTGGATTATTTATATCAGAAACATTTTATTTTCCATTCAATAAACCTGTTAGTTAAACCAGCTTAAGTAAGAAATGTCGAGTTGTTTTTTCGCGCTCTCCCTAATTACAAAGAGCCTTAGCCGTGCCTAGCTGTGTGACATCATAAATCAGGCGTTATAGGATTTAATGTTTAAGTCGTATTACCAACATTGTCAGTCCAAATCCTTCATGAAGGAACCCTTACGTATCTATAGAAATATAATGACATAGAAGCGACTCAGAGCATTCTATGTAAGTCCATTTTTGTATCTGTTACAAAAAGACTTTTTAAAGACATTCGAATTCCAAGTAAATTTTTGAGAGAAACCAATATATAGAAATCACATTTAATTATTTAAGTTTTATTCATTTAAGTTCATTTAAGTTACTAGAAACTACAATCGCTTCGATTTGAGAATAAATACTAAGTCACTAACTTAGAGCCGCACTGAAATGAATGTATATCAGCTTGATATTCACAATACAATTAAAAAATAACACCTGATAGATTTCTTTTCCCCCTGGTTAGCTACTGTCGTCTTTCTAGAATTAACCACGAGGTAATCATAAGTGGTTCGGTTACAGTGTAGCGGAACCAGTAATAATCACCGACGTTCATGGTTGATGGTGACCACCTTCTATCACATGGCACATTGCTAATTTGCCGCTTATTTAAGTAAAAAAACTGCTGCAATACATGTTCATCACACCGAGTAAGTTATAAGCGAGTTTAAAGTTTGATATAACGGAATTGCGTTATTTACAAAGTATTTGTAGCGACGTCATTTCTATGTAATCTGAGACGCGCTCACCCCTCGCAAATAGTCGTCTCCAAAACTAAATTATATGAATAATGTGAATCAAGATGTAGAAAAACAGCTATTATAACCCAATTTAGTCTTTTCCCCTTAACGGGATTCGGATTACGTAATAGTTCCCAAATAGTTTGAATTTCTTGGTTTGTTGTATTGATGACATCATAATCGCTAATTCTATGGAACATCACAAGAATCACCTAAAACAAGTCTTGATCGTTTCGATAAATACAGTATATTTATTAATATTTCTCATTGTTGTTTTGGGCAGCAAAAGCTAGAATTTTTAAGTTACGAGGTCGCCTCAGATGGCATACGCCCCATAGAAGACAAGGTACGAGCAATTAAAACATTGCCCAAACCGCAAACTCTTGATGAGTGCGTAGGTTCTTGGGAATGGTAAATTTTTATTGTAGTCATCTTCCCCAGGCAGCGTCACTTCAAGCCGAGTTGAACAAGTACTTAAACGGTGCGAAAAAGAGAGGTAAAACGGTCATACAAAAAACAGAGACAGAAGATAGAGAATAGCTGCGAACAATGTAAAAATAGCCTACGACGCGCTTTTACATTATTCCATCCCGTAGAAGATGCACCGCTAGGCACTTTGTTGCGACGCTTCGGACACCTGTATTACAACAACACGTTGATAATTCTTGGTAGTTAATTGCTTATTATTATGAGCCTTTGTCCACAGTACAGCAATAGTATTCAACTTATGACGGTGAACTCTTAGCTATTTTTATGTCACTCAAACATTTTAGAAACCTACATGAGGATGTCCATTAACAATTTATACCGACCAAAAAAATCTTTATTTTTAATGCTTTTTCCAAAATTTATATGGACAATAAATCACCCAGACCTACTAGGCAGTTAATGTTTATAAGTGAATGCACTACTGAAATTCGTCATATAGACGGCTCTAGTAATATTGTAGCTGACGTGTTATCGCGTGTAGACGCAGTAGTTTGTTCGACAACCATCGATTACGGTGCATTAACAGAAGCGCAGTCGCGTGATGGATATATCACACGAAGGTCGCATGACAGTATTTATTTGAAAGGTGTTTACTTACCTGACTCTGACAAAGAGGTACATTGTAACTTTTCTACCGATCACGCTCAACCTTACTTGCTTAAATCTTTTCGTTGAAATGCATACGAAAGCGTTCACGATTTAAGTCGTCCCGGTACACGTGCCTCACGTAAGATGGTAAGTCAGAAATTCTTTTGGTCCACCTTTTGGATTCGAACACATATAAACCTTGTTGGTCCTCTACCAACTTCGTCGCAAGTCGATAACAGATAGGTGTACGAAATGGCCTGAAGCATTTCTAGTTATTGATTAGTCTGCAGACACCTAAGCATGCGTAGTATATGAAGGGTGGATTACTCGTTTCGGGTTTCCACATTGATAACGAGCGATCGTGGTCGGCAATTTCAGAGCTCATTGTTTATTGTCATTACATACCAACTGTGCCCGCGACTTAGTTCGCGTGGAAATTAGTAACAAAGTTATTTAGTAGAAATAAAAGTAGTCCAAGTTATTCCTTATTACATCGGCTACCTGCCAGTGAAAGCCCCGTCAAATCGGTCCAGCCGTTTTAGAGATTAGCCGGAACAAACAGACTGACAGACAGACAAAAATTGTAAAAAATTTTATTTTTATGTATGTACCGTGTATACAGTCATATGCATGTAGTATAAAGCAGTTATTTTAATATTACAAACAGACACTCCAATTTTATTTATTAGTATAGATGAGTAGACAAAATACGTACCACTCTGCCACCCGCAAAGCAACGGAACCGTAGAGAGGTGACACTGGTCATCCAAGGTGGCAATCACTTCTCGTTTGGATTTCACTTCGTGGACAGCGTTGCCCACTGTAACGATAGGGTTATGGGCAGTGATTAAATTGGTTTATGGTTTCAGTTCAGCGGAGATGGTATATGGTCACGTTGTTAGACTTTCAGGAGATTTTATCGATTGTGCTAGTAATGTGTATAATCCAGAACCTTTAGTAGAAAGAATTCATAGTATAATTAAAAAGATTAAACCAACTGAAAAAAGTTACAGCACCTCGCGTTCTATGTTTATACATCCTGAACTTATTTCGAGTGATTATGTCTTTGTCAGAAATGATACTATACGTAAATCTTTTCAACCCGAATATAATGGCCCGTATCGCGTTATTAAAAGGGGGAACAAGGTTTACGTAAAACAAATCCATGACAGGCCCTACTGGATCATCGTACAGGCGGGAGCTCCGAAACATCCCATCATATCGATCCTCAGAAAGGTTCATCGAACCCTGAACTACCAGACTATGGTACAGTCGTCACCGATAGGGATGTGCCAAAAGTTACTGAAAGTGGACGCAAAATAAAAAAGCCGACACGTTTTATATAGCTAACTTATATTACACGAATAACCATACTTAGTTTTCTATAATTTTCATAGAAATAACTTTTATATAATTTTTAATCTTTATAGGGTTCTATTATTCTTATATAATATAATCATTTTGATAATTTACATTATTTTTATAAATTGTACATTGTTAATTTGTTACGTATACTGATATTTTCATGTGTATATTTACTACGGAATATTTATTCTTTGACAATTTTGTACATTCGAGGCAGTTGCATTAGGAAACATATTAACACTGACACTTCAATTTCATTTACGTTCCTGGCACTCCTGCGGGATCTTTGTGACTATATGAATAGAATACTATAGACGACTTAGAATTTAACTTCTCATATGTCTGTTATGAGCTTTGGTCGGTGAGACATCCGATAATATTCGACTTCCCAACAGGCAATACTAAAATAAGCAAAGCTGTAGTAATAAAAGATCTGAGTGTCCCAAGAAAACTTTTCGACACCTTGTATTTGTTCTGAAAACCTGCGTAATTTAAAAACCGAATGACCCCTACATTGTGTGATGTCTCTACTTTGATGCGTAGCAAATTGTCGGCCAGCTCCGGCATCTACAACTTATTTCATGCCGACATACAAGTGGATAACTCCAAATAGACTAAATAAGGTGCAAAAAGCATTTCACAGATACGGATACTTTTACAAACATAACTTCGGATATTACTCATTCAAGTTCCCTACATAATATCTGCTGAAATGCTTCAACTACGACTCGCTGCCGTAAAGGAAAAGAAGTTTGATTGATGATCCGGAACTACATAACGATTGTATTATGTAACGGGTACTCACGATACGTAATATTTATTGCCAATATTTCGACCCAGTTGTATGGATCGTGGTCACGGCGAAACTACCTTGGCGGGGAGAAACTGTTGACAAGCTAGTGGTGAATTAATCTATCTACCCTACGTCTAGTTCGTTTTTCTTTTCTAGGTACCATACCACGACACACGACACTTACTGTACCTTCACACACTGAACTTTGCACGAAACAAGATAGCAGCTCGTAGAACCATGTCAGATAACTTGCGCGTACGGCTATTGGTCATACGATGCATTTCATGGACGGGGAAGGCGAACTCCTTCGGGATGCCTTTAATGACAACCAGGAGTTGTTTTTTGACCTCCAGGGCGTAAGTGCCAATGGATGTACAGCTCAGAGGAAAGATGTGAAGGGACAGTCCATTTTAATTTATCCCTAATGAATAAAGGAGGCGGGGATTTGGATTTAGGGCCTGTACGCACGGCTGATTTGGATGCAGTGGGTGGGGGNNNNGGTATTACGCTGCAGTTTGTCCGCTGGCATCTTCGCATCCTCAACAACAAAATAGGAGAGGTTTTCTCCCCCCTAAGGCAAGGCGAGTGCCTACTATCTTATGATCCTACTGTCTCGGTTCTGTGAATGAACCGGATGTTACGCTTAAAGAAATAAAAACATTTACAAGGGCGTACCGGCTTGTGCTAATTGCCTATACTCAGTAACACTTGCACTACATCCAACTGTGCACTGCACTACACAAGAATGCGTGTGAGAGTACACAGCTAGGAGACGAACTGGGGCTGACTTAATTCGGATGTGACGTCGGAAAGTGCCTAGTATGACTCACACAGGATGGACGCTAGACCTCCGCACGCTGTAATGTCCGAATCGCAACTGTAAGTTATTTAAATGTCACATGTGCATTAATACTAAGAGTACAGTAAAACTGTTAGCGATATTGGAGTGCCGCCACAGAAAAAATATTCGGATTAATGAGCCTTTTCTGCAAGAATAAAAATATCGAAGGACCGAATTACCAAATTCGCACTCCAGGAGATGAACCAGACTTCGAAAGCCGATCCCTAGTTAGGTGAAATGGGAAAACACTAAATTTATAAAATGTCACATAATTACTCGTACGACTCGGGACTAAAATATTATCATAAGAATCGTTGTGTAATACATTTCTAATTTCTAATATTGTTTATGAAACTTTTGATACTGAATTAGTATTGTAGATTGACATTGTTTACGCATAAGCATTGCCTTTCTGATGCGGTATGAGGTTGTCCGCAAAATCCACGGTTGGCGGGCTGTGAGCGAGATGCGCGAGCGCAGTCCACCGGTGAGTCGTAAATAAGACCCCACGCCTTCCGGTTTGCTCGTCATACGGTCATTCTCGCGGGCGGTTGACACGTTCTTATTATCGGCTTCTCACGGTATTGGTTGAAGATTTAGAAGACGACAGTGAAGAAGTATAGAGTGAGCGTCACAAGCAACAAAGGCCGACGGGTACGCCAGCTCCGGTCTCCAACCAAGGTGAGTTGATTCCTTGTACTGTATCGGGGGTAATGCTTGTGCTCGCCAACTAAGCAGAAAAACCTAGGATCAGCGTAGCTCGACCAACCACTGAACTATCGAAGGCCTAAAACACCCAAACAGACATTTACATATTCATTCATTGCAATGCGGTTTTTTAACTATAGTTAGTTAACTATTTTTCTCATCATGTAATATTGTTATATGTATCTGAGAGCTATAAATGTCTGCATGGTCTTGGCTTTAAGCTTTAAGTTGACTGTGGCGCACAAGTTTCTGCTCGTAATTGACGAAGAACCTTAGAGCATACTCATCGACATTGCTCTAGTGCGGATCGGTGGAGGAGTCAGCGTTTAAACGAAATGTTGAATATTCTAACCAAAATCAAAATTCTTTCAAAAGTCTCCAATATAGGTACACTAATGGTATCTGAAGTAAACATACGGCGTGTTTAACGTGCCTTATGAAGCACTGAAATTGTGAAATTCAATAGTGAAATTTGGCACTAATGCTCACCCATTCCACTCCACATCATACCTACCTACGTCTGAAATTACTTAACATGTCGGGCTATGAGAGTTTGCAACATCCAACTCGTAATTACTGCACCCAAAGTTTCTTAACTCGGATCGATTACTCAGGGTTAGATACAAGTTGCGGACAAATAAGCTTACATAATGTTAATAGAATAAACGATACGTTATTCTTCACGTTTAAACATTTTGTTAAGGTGACACGTTATATCGCTGATAGGTAGCTGAAACCATGGTAACCTAGCGGTTTGTCGCCGTCGGTCGCCAGCAAAAAATTCGAGTTCGAATCCTGCACGCACCCATAAATAATCAAATTATGTGCGTATAAAAAATTAATTATCACTTATCACTTGCTTCGGGGAAGGAATACATCGTGAAGAAATCCGCACTTGGCCAGCATCGTGGACTCAAACCCAACCCCTCTCATTGTGAGAGGAGACCTGAACCCAGCAGGGAGACAATTATGAGTTGTAATGATTTTATTATATCGCTGACTATGTAACTACTCGTAAGTATGTTTGTAAAGATAAACATCAGGGAAGGGTCGCATGTCACTTTTCATTATCGCCTCGGTGCCGCGGTGCATGCGTGTGACAGCGCCAGTGGGGAAGGCAATTTCCGCTTTTGAAAATTATTCAATTTGAAGTACCGTGTGAGTAAGAGGGGGACGATGAGGCCTAAAGTAGGATCAGTATTAATATGTGTGTGATGAGATACCTAAACTTTGATATGACAAGACATAAGGATAGTAAGTTCATGTTGTTTTTTTTTATTAGATAATATCACGGGATTTTTTTTACGTCATGGTTTATTTTATTTATCGTAATCGGTACATGGTATATTTATCGTAATCGGCTTTTACAAAGCATTAACGCAGTATTACACAGTCAACAAATTGTGACTTCCATAATCGGTAAATGGCTTCCGTGAATGTATCCAAGAATATTTTCCTTTACAAATTTGAATACTTGGCAAGTTTATATAAATTTTACTGTGATATTAAGCAATTGTATTTGGTATTTTTCTTATTTCGGAAGTAATAGTGGATTTTGATGCATATTCCTCAATATTTCTAAGCTATGCATGTTAAAATTAGAAAAATATATATTTGAGCCCTTAATAATTAATACATAATTAATTTTATTTGTTACATCATGTTGTCGACAAAACAGTTTTTTATTTTGTAATTTGTTTTCCAAATTACAATTCGTTTATTAACTCCACTGGCTTAGCTATACATTTAGGCTAAGGGTACACGTAAACATATGTTCTTAATTTTAACATTTTCATTTGGAATATTCAAAGAATATATGAAATATAATTAGGTATTCCATGGATTTCACAGCAGAACAGATAGATAGTGGAGGTGACATTCTAATGTTATAATAACATTTATTTATTCACTCATATCAAAGCCATAAATGACAAAGATCAATATTAGTTCAAGTTCCATTTCGTCGGCTTATTATTGCTCATTAAACAAATCGGAAAATTCGAAGTTTACCCATAAAATTAACTGAATGATTTACCGGTAATAATTTTAAATGTAATTGCAATATAGTAATATTGTAAAAATTTAGTTTTTCTCAAGTAACTTTAGTATTGTAGGTACTATAAACTTTACTTCAAGGAACCTGCCTTCCAAACACAATATAGCCTGATAGATTCATGAGAACACGTCTACTTTTTATACCTTTTTACTACCCTTTACTACCTATAAAAGTATAAAAGTCGTTTTTAATTTAATTTTATGGTACATTTAATTATTTTGCTTCGTGTTTGACCCTGTTTTTTGTCAAACTGTTGTCACAAGTACCGTACAAAGTATCCGTAGATATGCGCTCTTTTCTCTTCATTGTGTTTTATTTTTCTATCAGCGCCTCCTTTTAATGGAAACAAGATTTTTTGGTGAAAAATAGTATTCTCATCAAGATCGAAATGTTTATTCATTTATAAGTAAGAACCTACATATTCCATTTGCGAAAACATTTCAATATCATAAATTTAATCTCTTCAACCGCATGTTATAACAATTTTTATCTATTAAACTGTTCACACAAATAGATTAACATTTTGTGTTGGAACCACCCTTTGAGCGTTTTATGTTGCTCGAGTTGGGAGGCCCCGCTCTTCTACATCAAAATCAAAATATCCAAGAAAGCTCACAGTGTGCGTGTGTGATCGCGCGCGTGCTACTAAAACAGGTTTCCTAAAACTAAATCTTTTGGTAAAGCCTGCCTGGCTAGCTACCACCCTCCTGCTTGAATCAGCCGCCAGTTCCTCGTCGTGTTCCAGCTAGGGGTTTGAGAGCCAGTTCTTTCTTTCTTACCTTCTCATTTCCTGGCCGCCGACGCATTAGTGATACCATTGGTTTTGCTGATGTCCATGGGCGACGGTAACCACTTACCATCAGGTGGCTCGTCTGCTCGTTTGTCGGCTATTAAAATAAAAAAAAAGGTAAATTTAAGGGTGTTTACCAAAAATAATCATACATTTTGATTATTGTGAAATAGCATACCATTGACGCTTTTCAAAACATCTCCCCTTTTAATGTACGCATTAGATGAAAAATGCATGCTTGGATCGCCATTTTTATTTTATCATCATCATCTCAGCCGGACAAGGCCTTATTATTATTAGTATTATTTTAATTCATAATATATACTAAATAAAATATTTTAGGACTCTTCAAATACTTACTTATAAAAATCCTTACTTATACTTATAAAAGTTTAATACAAACCCAAATAATCTTCAAACCATCAGGTTCACACATGTTGACATATGTAAAAAATTAAAAAAAAAAAAAATTTTCAAAGACATACTCGTAATTTAAGCATTTCAAGCAAACGCGGCTTGAACAAATCTTTAAAATAAACCAGGTACCTCGCTCAGGCGAAATAATTCTTCAACCGTTTTTTTTATTTATTTTATCTCATTAGATAGGTAGACTCATACTTACGAATTTCTAACGATTTTTTTCCACGTCAAAATTCCGGTGGAACCTTTTCTTTCAAATTACAAGTGTGTTGAGTTTACACTGTGCCTATTCCATTTTTGTTCTCTTATACCAATAAGAGGGATATTACAAATATGTTAATTATCTAGACCTAATAATAAAATATAGGCCGTGTAAAAGTTTTTATGTGACGCTGATAATAAGTGATACCACATTTGTCCACTTTCACACTGCTTTAGTATGTTGAATCAGGTTGCTACTTAAAATGTACTTTTTATATAACTGTCATTACTTTGTAATTTAAGCTTAACCATATCGTTATTACTATTTATTATTATTGTTTTTCCTTCGAGTATGCCAAAGTATACTTATAAGGTATTCGTAGTTGTCAATTTCTTGTCATTTCGTTTCACCTTCTTCATATTGTTGTAAACACATAAGTTTGAGGATTTTTGCTTCATACGACACGATGATTTAGTATTTAGATACTTACATGTTTCTATATGTAACATTTTAGTACTCACATACTTTGTTTTTTTTTTAATAATGCTTTGGTAAACTTCTTTTATAATTTCCTGTATCTTTTATGCACTTATTCTGATATTTCTTTATTTTATTATGTAAACATAATGGGTGGAGTCGTATCACTTCAATTACGACACGGAATAGTCTCGCGGGTGGAGTCACAGCACTACAACCACGACACGGAAAGTTTCGTGGGTGTAGCCTCGCGCGTAGAGTCTCCCTACGACTCTACCCACGAGACTTTCCGTGTCGTGATTGAGGTGCTGTGACTCCACCAGCAAGACTCTACCCACAAGACTGTCCATGTCGTGATTGAAGTCCTATGACTCCACCCGCGAGACTATTCAGTTTCGTGATTGAAGTGCTGCGTCTCCACCCGCAAGACTGTTCAGTCTTGTCCCAGCTCGCCTTTTACATATTGATACAGGAGAGAATAAGAAAGTAAGTTAAGAAAGTAAAAGTCACTTGTAAGTAGGAAGGCCTATAAATAGGCCCGTCGTATCCGTCGATTCTCCGGCGTGTAGCGCGCGGAGGCTTTGCAGACAGGAGCGTACGTTTAGGGCGCAGAAGACGGTCGGAGACCCGGCGTTCAGCGCACGGAGACCTCGGCGACTGGAGCGTGCGTTAAGACGCACCAGACGTGCAGAATCTCCGGTGTTCAGCACACGTAGACCTCGTTGACTGGAGCGTGCGTTAGGGCGCACGAGACCTATGGATCCCGGAGTCGAGAGTAACCCGGCTATGAGCGCGAGACTGTTCCGTGTCGTGACAGAAGTGTTGCGCGAGACTCTACGCGTGAGACTCTACCCACGAGACTTTTCGTGTCGTGATGGAGTGCTGTGACTCCACTCGCGAGACTCTACGCGCGAGACTTTCCGTGTCGTGATTGAAGTACTGCGACTCCACCCGCGAGACTGTTTAGTATTGTCCCAGCTCCCCTTTTATGTGACGAATTATCTGCAATGATTCTCTTTTGTGTCCTTTTTTATGAATATAAATTTCTTGTCGGCCTAGTACATTATATTACCAAAGAGGGCAATATTCTACATTTTAAAAATAAAAGTTACCATGGTGACAAAACATTTGACTATCTAAATACTACAATGAAAGAAAGAAATCTAATTATTGAGTAAAATAAAAACACATAAAATATGAAGGAAGGAATATTATTAAGTAACATATATTAATTAATAACATGTAATGATCTCAAAAAGTCTTAACTCGTTTTTTAAGAGCATGGCAACTTGAACAAAACTTAATTTATCGTATCCATCCTCTTATAACAAAGCTGCCTTGTAATATTATTAAATTTTAAATACATACTTTATCTTGTCAATTATTCGGATTTACCACATAAATATCAATAGTAATGTTTGTACTCGTATAATACCTTAGAGTAATTAATAGTGTAATTAATATCTCTGATGTAATTATGTCAGATATACAGATGTTTATCATTAAGTCACACCAATCAATCAGTATATCTAAATATGAAGAGATATCAATTTCCTATCCAGCAAAACGGGCGTAAAACAAAGAGCTTTTAAATAATTAAACCTAATAAAACATCAAAGGTCTATAATACTTTTGCTAACGGAGATTCAAATATGTTAACGCAAAATATATAATAAATAAATGTAATAAATTATACGCAAAATAACTCAAATATGTCGTATTAATTAAGTGCACCCTAAGATTTCTGTAGACTAAACTGTTTCTCTTCAACCTCTTTGTAAACTTACAATATACTTTTTTATTCTTATGTACTGTGTTATTTTTATTCACCGCTTGTCTGTGACGAATCGATATGTTGTTATCGATATGCCAGACCAGTATAATTACTGGAGCGCAATTTTATCCCACTTAATTCCCGGTGGATGCATTGCCGTAGTCATGATGTGGAAGTTACACTCCTATTCTTAATTACTGTATTTTCACAACATCAAAAGTTGTGACATCGAATCGAAATTTATTCTAATTTATTTAAATCACGATTATCTTACTAATAAATAACACTGACAGCTATCTGTAATTTCAATATCAAAAATAGAAATATAAAAAACCAACACATATCCTAATAAATGTGAGAGTTTGTGATGCGTGCGCAGTCTCCTTACTCCAATATTAGTAATTATAATTATTATTATCAGGTAAATATTTGGTTATTATGAAACGGCTTTCTCAAATATGGAATTCGGATTTAAAAGAACTGTAAACAAGCCGCTAACTAATCAGTAAGTATTATAGTTTAAGAATGTAAAAAATTATGTTTAGTTAAAGATGAAGTTTCTATTAAGTAGTCAAAAAAATAAGATGATGCTATATGGTTACAGCAAGACCATTTCATTGGTATGCATTTTGGGAAGGATTAGAAAAATAATGCTTGTTCAAATATACATTACCTTAAAATTTTTGGAGATTTTTTTCCTTCTTCCCATTCTTTACCTTCCCGGATATACAGTCCGTAAGGAACATTACTTCCCTTCATAAATTTCCATATAAATTAACAATTACTGTACCGAAATATTATGGAAATCTTGTTGTTCAGAAAAGTACTTGCCACATGTCATGGTTCAGAGGATCTTAAGTATGGCTTTCTAGTTACAGACACACAGAATAACTTAGATATTAATGTCAGAGTGTAGTTAAGCACTAACTTATAATAATAATAAAAAAATAACAATCTTGTCTTTGTAGACGTAATCCACACAAACTCCAATAGCAGCTCAAAAGTCTAACCTGCAACATTGTTCCTCCTGGTAACCAAACTAGTTGCTTCCAAATATAATTGTTTCTTTAAAGATATTTTGAGTTGTTTGTGATAATTCAAGTAAATTGTAAGAAATTCTCAGCACTAATATTAACGACATATTCTATTTACCGTATCATATACAGGTTTATTCAACTTAAACCTAACCTATACCTTATACATCAAATCTTTAGAAGGACATACATTGCGCATATTCCAACCTCCTTAGGGATTAACGGCACATATATTAACAATCTATAGTTATGTTGCTTAGTATGTAGCTATCGGCGAGGAATAAATGGAAAAACGTAGTCTAAATCCGGATTGATTGACGTGACTTTAAAAGCACAAATCGAAAGTAGGTACAGTGTCCATGTGCCTCAACGATTGCTAACGCCGTGACTGTTGCACGTTCGGTATACATTTCATTACTGATTTTTTCAATTATTAATAAAGATTGTACCTCCTGAGCCTGAACTGATGTACCACCGACGGTTGTTATTGTAGATCATATAAATAAAGTTGTAAAATATTTTGTAATTAACACCAACTACAAGTATTACCTGCGATCCGGTAATTTCTTTGTGAACTAAAAGCGTATTCTTTAAACGCAGTACCGTTACATCGTTAGAGCTGAGCAGTTGAATCTTGAATTACAGTCGTATAGTGTGTGCTAAGTTGACATCCATAATCCAAAGGTATCTTTGCTTCTGGCTTAAGTGTGTATAATCTTCATTCTTCACTCTTCGCAATTCAGGATCTCATTAAGATATAAAATATTCATGAAAATAAAATGCACAAATAAAAATAAATAAAATGTCGGGTTACAAACGGTTTTTTTATTAAACTAAAGTGGGTGTTATTTCAATAAAATGTTTCACTCAATAATTTTTATTCATCTTGATAAACACTTACATTCTATTAATTCATTTACATGAGAAAAGTCTGATTACTTATCTCAAAAAATGGTAAACATTTCTTTATTCTAGAGTAGTTAAACTATTGTAACTGTTGTAATATTTTTGGTTTTATCCAGACTTCATTTATTTATATGCACCTTGAAATAAAATATACATTACCAAATTCATGACATAAATACAATTATAATAAAAATAAAATCCAGTTTTTTATCCTGTTACAAAAATGTGCACTGTATAATTTTTAAAGTATAAGGTGTGTAATTGTTTGTAAATGTAATTGGATACTTTGTAAGTTTTATGAAACCCAATCGATTTTATTTAAATTCCGTAGGTCTATAAATATTTGGTAATTGCCTTAATTTCAGAAGCTGCGCAGCAACAAACAATATTATTATTTCAGTTATTATATTGTTTGTTTAAAATATCTGTTTAGTATCATATATATTAGCACAGCACAGGATGTTCAAGATAAATTTGTTACGTTATTAAGCAATGAAACACCATCGCCTGTTGATCCAAAAAGTTTACTTATTATTGAGAAATGCTGAATTAAACACGTCATAAATCGACATGAAATGGTCATTTAAAAATATTTTCAATACTTACGCAGCGCGGTCGGCGTTCGGTAGCCAAGCGATAGCGAGCGCAAGCACGATCGCGATCGTATGCACGCGGCGGTTTCGACGAGTCATGTTTACGTTCACGTCGACCACCCGGCGGCCGATGCCGGCTGCCGCGTGGTTCACAGCCGGCTGACTGGCGACACTTCGCACTCAGAAATCTACCGCACACTCGAGTCCGCGCAGGCGCCCGCGGGGGGGGTTATCGACCGCAACCCCCCTGCTTTTTTTTTTTCGCTCGCAACTGATGTTTAGATCCTTAAGTCTTAGGGAGCGACAACAATCTGATGTCTCATTTTTAAGTTGGGCCAAAAAGAAAAATCGCTACCGCTTAAGACTTAGCCCCTACCCTAACTTTGAAATTTTTGAAAGTGTTGGAAAAAATAAAATTTCTCTTATTTTTAATATAGTACATTAGTTTGCCGCTCTCAAAAAAATTATCAGTGGCCTGATAAAAGTTTACGAAGAGTCATAATGACGATCAAGGTTAAATTTGTTACCCGAGAGATCTGTGCCCATAGCGAGCGGATGGGTAACTGCCAAAGAACGCGGGAAACCTCCAACCTAGTTGATCACCTCGACCTTAAGCGCGCGCATTGTGGGCCATGAAATACGAGGGCCAAGCAGGGACGCATTTAATAAATAAACATTCATGTTAATAAACGTATACAGACTCATACTCCCGCACTAAAAGTTCCTGTGTTGCGAGTGGCATGGACGAACATGAAATCCGAAACATCTATGACCTTAGAAAAAATATGTAATTGCAACATAAATATCTGTTCCAGCTGGAATTGAACCCGCGTCACTAGAAACTGGGCTACGGTGTCGTCAATAAAATCAGTAAATACTAGCCCAGACAGTAATTCGGTGTCTCATTTTCTAATTTCGCCTTAACAACTAATAGAAATAAAGTTAAAAGTATCAAAATATTATAGTGATTCAAGAATATCATCTCTAATTTAGTGAATTTTGAAATTTAATAATCGAACGTACCCATGTTGTTAATAATAAATTAATAATCTATTCGAAAGTAATCTGTAACATCAATACAATTTAAACAAAAGTAATGTATCCAAAAAACATGGGATAAAAATAATTAATTGCTGTATAAACTTAAGAAACTTATAGATAAATAATCCTGTCATGTAAAAATTGTATAAGAGAATTAAGGGATAAGGGAATATCCAGTTATCGAGCTCAAAGATCATAGATATGCTTAATATTTCAGTATCAGTAAATTTTAAAATATACCTAGTCAGCACATTTGTTTAGGGTATTTAAATTTTGCAAATAAACTTTTATCCCTGAATATACCATTTTAATAAAAGGGTAAAACAATAACGGTGATAATTACTAAGAATTCAAAAATTAAATAAAATTATTAAATATCATATCATAAACAAACAGGCATGAGAAAAACTAAAATAAAAAATACTTGTTATTGTGGATGCTCAAAGAAAATAATGTCAAAACAAAAAGAACAACTGTATTTATTTAAAAGAATGAAACTTATACAGTAGCTTAATAGACGGGCAATATAGTAGAATTGATTATAAAACCTATATATCACTACTTGCCAAAAAAAATTTATGCTGTAAATAATCTTCATTTTAACAACCCATTTGTATAATAGTTCTAATGTTCTTTGACGAGATTTCTGAGACAGTTAAATTCCTTTGTTCGTTGAATCAATACCCCTATGACCGAATCAGTGTCTTCAGGAATCTTTTTACTACGCTTGTACTATTTGCCTTCACTTACCCCGTCTGAAAAGAAAAGTCTACAAACGAAATTAAGGGCCTTTTACTAACTCATTTCACGTAAGCAAACTGGTACTATTTTGGAGTTAAGTTTTAAATTTTCAGTGCACGTTGCTGTTAAAGTAAAACATTTGCTACTAAGCCCTCGTAAATGCATACGAAATACGCAAGTACGGAGAAATCATGGGTATCACGTTTTGGCAAGAATCCAGGGTCGGCGAAAATTGCCGCTGCGCCTGTGCCGGGTAGAAATCGGATCACATCAAACATATTAAAGTTCCTGAATTTTCAGGTCATGAAATATACATAATTTGATAAACTAATTGTAATATATCAATATTACGTATCAGTTTTATTTATAATCGGTGCATAACTATAGATTGGCATTAAAAAAAGCCATTTTATAACGAAATTGTTTCAGCAGATGCATTTAGCTGATAAATATCTTATTGACGCTGAAGCAGAAAATATAACCTTTAGTCAGTTTATTAATTGACAGGTCAAACAATGAATACTCATAAAAGTGTCCTTGAATAAATTAATGAAGTAATCTTTTTCTTTGCCTTTACCTTTATATGAAGTATTTTAGGAACTGCTTTATTAAAACTTTCTAGTGTTCGTTAATTTGTTTTACACCAACTGACATCGATTTTAGACGACATGATTTTGAAATCCCCTAACCAAAATGAAATTAGATATGTCTACTTAATTTCCTAGAAATTGTCATGTTCGTAATGTAGCTAAGCTCAAAATTTATATAAAACCCATTTAATGTGATCTCGTTACGTAGTAGGGACATATGGCTCTTAATCGGTTAACACAATTCACTAATACAATGTGTCCACGTACTGCCAAGTCCGTTACTACAGAAGTAATTAGGACTTAAGAATCGCAAAGGTCGGAAACGAATCCTTGTCTAAAACAATTTGACATTTATTTGACGCAGATATTGACAAAAAATGTACAATTTTAATGGCTAATCGATAAAACACTAGGATTCCTAGACACTGCGCGTAGTAGTAATATAGGCGTGGTTGGTTGCATTTTAAATTTATAATTTCTAAATTTAGAGATATTTAAAATCCACACAAAGATAATGCAGCTCTACTTTAAAAGTTATAAAAATATTAATAATCCTCATAATGCAATAAAAATGTTCCGATTTAAATAATTTTAAATTCATTTTATCAGCGTAAATCGATGTAGAACTAAAGTAGATACACCCTTTTTCAGACCTGAGTAACTTTTAGCGAATCTATTCAAGCGTTACCAAAAGTAAATTACAGTAATTTGTGATCACCGTGACTTTTATCCAATGTATACATTTTTCAATTTACCATCTGAGAAACTAAAGCATTCCAATAATTCGCAGGTGATCGGCGAAAGAACATGTCTTATTGTCTTCTTTACGGTGAAATCATTTACATATTTTACATTTATACATATACAGAAATTCCCGAATTGAAACTTTACAGGTCAGCCTGGTACTGCATTGTTTAGCTCACATATATCACGTACGTTTTCTGCAACGCATAAATCTTCGACGCTTTCACGTCGTCGTAAACTAACTGGTGTAGGTATTACAATATAACCATTATTAGATGTACTACTTACGATATTAGGTATGTTTATACGTCAGACGTTAGCAACTTTCGAAACGTTGTCTAGATAACTTAGATGACATTTCATATGTTACAGGAAGCAATTGCAGGTGTAAAAACTTAAAAAACAGCGTCTGTCAGACGTAAAGGAAATTAAATGCCCATTATAATCGTCATTATTTATTATTCAGAACATACGTTAACTTTCTCAATAACTTAATCGTAATCAGATGAGATTGCAATCACACTTGTGGCTCTTTTTCTGGACGTTCCAGCTTCATATATATGCCTAATATATGAATCTGTGTCAGAACTGGTTGGAGTCACCGATTCCTTCTTCTTGAACATTAAAGGTAGATGGTTACAGTCAAACTTCTCCTGCGAAAAACAAATAAATTTGATTTGAATTATATGAATACTGAAAATTACAAATACCGTTTACATTAAAATTGTAAATAAAAGATCTGAATATTGATATATGAGAGTGTGTTTAAATTTATATTCTCATATTTAATCATCAGTGCTCAAGTTACAACATAATGTTTAAAGTAACTATAAATAAATTTTACTTTGTGCATGCATGTATGCACATGCTTCACTCATCATATTCAACATCATTAACATTCAATCCATTAATCTCGCAGACATTCGATATCATTTAATTTAAACGACAATAATGAGCCATATTTCCATTCTGCCGAGTATGATCAAAGATAGTGAAGACATGGAGATAGTAGAATCTCGTTATTGGGTACAGATTAGATAATTAAATTATTAATAACCCGTTGGATCAGTTGTTAATTTACAGAGTCTTGGTTTTCATCAAATGGAAATAACATAGTTTAAGCAGTATCTATAATATGGGTTATCTTAACCACCTGGTACCAGTTCCAAAATTGACTAGAAATTACAGTTTAGCATAACTTTGAAAGTGGTTACAGGAGTCCCGGCCACTGACAAGTTGGTATTAATAGATTATTAATCACATATATTCTTCTCACCAAAAAAGTTATATTACATCGTTATGTTACATCGCACGTGTTGACTTATAATATCATATTTTTTTACCTATTAATTTCGTATTTTGCCCTAATAAAATCGTAATATTTTTTAAGCTAAACTTTGATACTAATTAAAATAGCGATATAAAAGAACCAATTGTCTATTTACGGATAATATTTTGCTTCTATGGCTTCCTTTTATTTATAGATCATTTTAATTTACATCCTATTACCGGAAAACCAGAAAAGATTGAATTGCACAACGGGCGGAGCATCCTGAAATCGTTCGGTATCAACAATTATTTATTATATACACTTCATATATAATCTATATCCATCCGAAATAATGTACATTTTAATTGGTGAAAGAATTTTCCAAGAAGGTGCCGTGATTTCGGAAATTACTATCTCTATATACACAAACTCACAAAATTTACAGTCTCTTTTCAACATTAATTAATATAGATGTTATATTACTAGCTTAAATGCGATAATACAAGGCAATCAATTATGATTGTTATATTAATAGTTTAACCAAAATAAATGCGTAAAAATGAAGTGTAATTTTTCGATATCCTATAGTGACATTGTTAACCTAAACTTATTTTTTTAGTAGCTGCAAAAACAAAAAAATGCCTTAAGCTCTGTCAATGTGACAGGAGGACTGAGCACAGAAGTGATAAGGTAGTAATCTAAATTGCAATTAACAACCAATGCACAAATGCACAATGCACAATGCACAAACCTCAATGTTAATCTAACGCGTTTTATGTAACAGCTATTTATATCCGTTTTACTAACTTCAGTTCTGCTTGGCAAAAATACTTATATTTAAAGAGCATCTCTAAAGGCTTAAATATCTTTGCCGTTTGCCGTTTTATGCGCGAGCTGCCTGAATTACCTTTGCTGGTTTGTAGGATTTTTGGGATGGGGCTGCAGGTTTTTACTTCAGAATTCCGTACAAAGGGAATCAGCGAACCGCAAACGGGGCAGTTAGATTGCAAGCCTTTGTAATTTATTTTCTGGCATGAATGTAGAATCATTTTATGGCTGATAACATAATTTATACTGTTCGCTCCATGGGTATAATGATAATTTAAAAACCGCTTTATTATATCAAGATAAAATGTAGGTGTTCAAACAATTACGATAAGCTTTATAAGAATAAATATTTTTGTTATACTGTATACATTTTTAAGTAAATTTTGTACGTTACAGAAATTTAATACATGTTAAAAAGTGTTATTATTAAATTAAAACAAGATCTATTCTTGTTACGAACCTAATCGAAAAAAAAATCGTGTTATATTGAAAAGTTCTCGAGATTTCACTCAGAAATACGGCTGTAGACCTATTAACCATTTTAATTAGGTTAATGTACTGCAATTTAGTACCGTAGAGTAAAAGATTTACACGTATTTTGCTTGATATAACCGTGACAGAGAATTGGGATTACATTTTAATATATAGATATGTTTATTGTAATTTAATTATCATTTATAATAATTTATATATATATATATATTTGGATTGAATTGGTTTGGAATGGTGTGTTAAGATAATGTTGGTATATTCACATAATTTTGAGGTGGTTCCGTGTATTTGGATTTATTTTAATATTTATACTACGAATATAAACTCAACTGTAGACATAACACACAAATAAATAATTAATAAATAATATAGCGTCTTAATACTGAGGCTGAGCTGAGTTTAAATGATGTGCAGTGGTGAGAAGACGTTTTACAGCGTCAATTAAAATTATGAAGAAATTAAAAATAATCAGAAAGTAATGTAGAGATAGAGAGCTAATAAGTTAATAAGTAGGCAGTGCTTCAGTATAGAACTCTCTTAATTATAAAAGTTTAAATACCGCTCATAAAATTAAAATGCAATTTTTTAAACTAAAACGCAATCTCATCTCTTTAATGAGTCAACAGCTTGTAACGATAGAAGTTAAGTAAAGCGCGGTCGGAATTTGAATAGGTAGGTGACCATAAATAGATATGTTTCATAGCTGATAAATGTGCTGAAGGGGCATCTGATGGTACGTGGTCACCGCTGCCAATGACGTCTGTAACACCAAAGGCCATGCTAGCCAAGACGATAACGGGGGATCCCCATTATAACTGGCTTTCCCATATAGCATTTGCAATATGAACATTATTTATATTAGTTTATACTTGGGTAAATCACGCACGAGTTCTTTAAAAAAGGGGTAAACATGAAGAACGTACATCACAAATCCGTGACAATCATTATTTCATTAATGAACGATGCTTATATTGGCTGTAAATCTAATTAAAAACTACTTAAGTCAATACATTACGATTGTTCTTCCCGAAACAAAACGAGCACATATCATAAACACCGATTTTAATTACGTGTAGCTGACCGAGTGTAGCCAATACGAGTAGGTGCATTGATTGCCTACGGACATGTACCATTCGTTGAGTTTAGAGACCTCGCACGATGTTTTAGAAACCAATAAACAAGGCGTGGTGATATCGGTATCATCCAATCGCTGCACCGGTTACATGTGAATCAGTCGAATACGTGAATACGTGCAGTAAGTTCCCTTCCCACAATACGCAACAAGTGATAATCTTAGTACCTACAAATCGTTCAAATTTGGATCAAAACTGGAAGACTAAATACTGCAGTTTTGGTTTTATTCGAAAATAATAATTCATATTAATGAACATTACGATTTCGTCATTTAAATAATAACATTTAATGATTGAAAAAGATCACAGGTACAACGAATTTTCTATAGATATGTGTACACGTTACATATTAAGCGTTACATATTATTATATTAAGCGTAATGTATTTTATTTATACACCTAAATTATAACTTAATCGTCAATATTGTAGGGATATAATATATGTAGATTACATTTCAATGCAACGGTTTGCTTAACAACATCGGGCCACAAAATCAGCGCCTAGTAGCGGGGATACATCCATCCTCGGACTTATAATGCAGTAGGCAACTTATTATCAACTTTACTAATCTAAATATATATACTATAAGTACTCTTTACTCATAATATGTACACACGCAGACACACACACACTACTGCACGACCACGTCACAAATGCTGACGTCATCCTTTTCAAAAACAATTCCGGGATCCATGAGGCGTCAAATACAAACAACACTTACGTCTAATATTAAGCAGGCGTGTTTGCACTGTCTGCAGTTCAGTGTCACGTCAAACTTTCTTCGTCTTCTACGGTCTTCTGGTTCAGGTGGTCCATATTTTGCAGAGCTGCGGAAAGCTGCTACCAAGTTCTGTATAAATATAACTCAAATTATTTCTCGAATTGGTAAACACATCGCCCAAGAGTATTGTTATTTGTTTGTTATATGAATATTGCGAGTATGTGCGGTTGAAACGCTTTAATACAAGGGATTATATCGATGTTGAATAATCAATCGAGTTAAGCAATTTTACTGAACTTTTTATGTGAAATTTGATGAGTGAGAAATATTGGGCAAAAATTATTAAGCTTTTTATCTGTCCGGGTACTCACTATTTTCGAGTTTTTATCGATAAATCGGCTTAATAACTTGAATCATGGTCACGACAAGATAGTGGAGGCGGGGAAAAATTCTTGACCATATTTTGATGATATTTAAATGTCAGTGAAAACGAAAAAATCGTCAGTATCCGTTGCAATAAGAATTTATAATGTTTATGATGTTATATGTTTCAAATTTGCTGACGAACATTATGTTTTTGCTGTATTGGGGCGGCTTAGAATACTCCCCAAAATGCCATGCTGATAGAACAGGGTGTCGTAAGAGGCGACAGAAACCAGCCTGCTTGGTGGTAGGGCTTCGTGTATGGATTATATAATCAGTATTATTATTCGTCATTAATATTACTACTGGTATTAATATATATCTGTGAAGCCTGCCCGGCTAGCTATCACCATCCTGCTTGCGTCACCCGCTAAACGACTCGTCGTGTTCCGGCTGGGGGCTTGAGATCCAGTACTTTCTTTCTAACCTTCTTCTGATTTCCTGGCTGACAACGCATCAGTAATCCATTTGATCTTGCTCATGTCCATGGGCGACGGTGACCACTTACCATTAGGTAGCTCGTCTGCTCGTTTGTCGGTTATTACCATTAAAAAAATAAATAATTAGTGAGATGTTCCACGTTTTGGATGATATGTTAAGCCCTAGATCCAATTGTTAAGCCATGTCAAAGGCCTTCAGGCGCTTACATTTTTGACACTTCGTTTGGCCACAAATTCAGTCTGTATTGGAACAGCATGTCAGATTACGATCAATGACGGGTATAGCCCTATGATTTATGGCTGTTCTTAGTAATGTTTCATTAGTTAAATATTTTCACAATATTTTGATTTTTTGTGCTATTTTTTTTATTAGTTGGTCGTCTATTACACAAACTCTATAGAAGTATATTTTTAACCCGTACTCTATTAAAATCCTAGTATAGATTTTGTGGAATCATTAGCCTTCAAATAATCCTTTCCTACACTATTTCGTTACCTTAGCTTATTATTTCTTTAAAATTATCTACTACTGTACTGTAAATATTTAAAAAACGCTCAAACTTACACACCCTTATTATTATGCCCTTCCTTGTGGGTACCATGGCTATACAAAAATATGATTTAAGTAATGTCCAAGACCCCAAAATAAAAAATTAGTCCTCCAGGCGAGATTGACGCTGAATCCCCTTACCCCTACCCTACAGGTAAAAGTCACTGACAAGGTTACTATAATGTCTTCCCTTTAAACAGTTTATACGATTTTAATAATTTAACTACATATAATATTCTATAGTACAAATTAAACGAGTACGAATCGATGTAAAACCATTTGTAAATTAGACAATCGAAAATCGAAATGTGGTATAAAACTATCTATTGAGCAATCACTCCTCGATTCGATTTTCCGATTCTCATTATGTGATAGATAAATGTTTATTCTCTAGTCTAGATCGTTTACGATATCTCAAATGTTTTAAATGAGAGCCATTTTAATCAATTTTTGCTACTCACAGTGCACAACATCAAAACTTGGGGTGTGAGTTTTTGAGTTTGAATGTAATTAACAATAATATAGTGAATTGTGAAACATCGCGTACAAAGAATCCAGACAAGTACTAACTCCGCAAAGTCAAAAGACAAGTCCACTGGTATTACAAAGGAGACAAACACCTGGGAAACCTTAAAAATGTGCAATTTTGTTGAATAGAATTCAGTGAATTCGGAGTCACTCAAGACTTTGTAAATAGTGATCTGACATTGACATTGACCTTCAACGAGATTTTTTTATACCTAGTTTCCTACAGTATCGAATTAGAATTGAACTGCACTTTGATGGATTTTGAAGCGGACATTATTATGATGTCAAAGCTTAATTTTTATCGGTATAGAGAACCAAACGTAATACACACACCGGCAGAATTAGCGGAACATAAAAAAAGGGATATTATCAAATAGTTAATTTTATTTTTAAACAAATAATAATTAAACACGAAACATGAATTAAATTGACATGTTTTCACATTAATTTGCAACACCATACATAAAGTTTATTGAAAACAAAAAACAAATTAAACAAAATGCATTTTTCTTCGATATCGCAATGACAGAGAAACATTTGAAAATTTAAAATTTTCTGACGGTTCACAATTAATTAAATGCATGTTTAATAATGAGTGTTTCCCCCCCGTGCCCTGACCAAGGTTTCCATCCGTCTGGGCATGCTGCGGATGATGCTGTCGAGGATTTCTTGGGGCAACTTCTGCCATTCTTCAAGTAATGCGTTTCGCAACTCGCCCAGATTGTTGGGAGGTGGCATTCTTGATTTGACACTCCTCTTTAGCAAGTCCCAAACATGTTCGATTGGATTCATATCCAGGGACCGTGCTGGCCACTCCATCACCATTACACCAACATGGTTTAGGTATGCCTATACTATGCGAGCACTGTGAGCCCGAGTATTATCCCGAATTAAAATGAATAAAGTCGTTGCCAATAAAGGGGGAAAATGGCACATGTTCTTCTAAAATCTCCCTGATATACCGATCAGCAGTCAGATTCCTGCCATCGACCACCACCAACTCTGTGCGAGCTCCTAAACATATCCCTCCCCAGGCCATAATTGAGCCGCCGCCATATGCCACTGAATTTTCAAAATTCGACTGGATATAACGCTCTCCTTTGCGTCTCCATACTCGCTGCCTTGTATCAATCTGATTTAACAGAATTCTGCATTCATCAATAAAGAGAACCTGTCCCCAGTCGTCGAAGTTCCAATGACGATGTTCACGAGCAAAGTATAGTCGGTTTGTGCGGTGGTGTCTTTCAAGTTTTGGTTCTTTGGCGGGCACAAATGAGCCTATACCGACTTTTTCGAATCTTCTGCGAACTGTCCGCTCACTCATTCTTACTCCTCGAACCTCCTCTAATACATTTCGGGCCTGCACCGCCGTCAATTTCGTGTTCCGACGAACTTGAAGTTGTAGAAAACGGTCATCTCTCCTTGAAGAACACCTCTTTCTGCCTTCTCTCCTCCTCACTAAAGAATTCGTCAATCTGTACCGTTGGATGCTACGATGAATCGTTGATAACGATCGACGAAGTCTTGTGGCAATCGATCTGTAGGATTGACCATTTCTTCTCATCTCATCTGCCCTAATGATTTCTGAAAGCGTTAAATCAGGCATAACCTACGCTCGTAATTGATCAATATGCGAGAAAACAGAAAATCCTCAGAAAATTGCAATACAATGTTTTTCAAACGAAAATTACAAACATTACGCAAACGGAAAATCAATTTTGAAGCAACCGATAGAAATGTGTGAATGAAAAATTAAAACAAACGAATGAAAAAAGTGACCGTCGGTTAATGTTCCATTTTCAAATTCATAATTAAAATAAAGTAATGTAACCAGCCAGTGTTACGAAAAAAATACATTTGATTTTCCTTTTTTTATGTTCCGCTAATTCTGCCGGTGTGTTTATTTATTCGGAGTTTTTCAATGTATATCTGTATACGTTATAATACTAAAACCACTTAACGAATTAAAATTATTCTTCGCATATTTGGAACATGTACCTACTAAGGGTCATAGTCTTGGATATTTTGCGTCCTGGTAAATAAATTTGTTACCGCAGAATTTTCCAAACCGAAGTAAGTACGCATTACTATTTGACCCTAATATACGTCTTATAGAACCTCCAAGTTTAAAAGAATTTTCATTTCTGAAATTTGAATTTGATTTGGATATTGACTTACAATAGATCAGGATGTTATGGATCTCCATAACCGTAACTGAAACTATCTGATATTCGAAATAAAAACATATATGTAACCGTAACCGAATCCGATAAAAAAGTTTCGGATAATACCGGATAGAGATAGTCTAAATAAAATACATTATGACTCGTCTACACTGCTCGAGCCGATACATTAGCCGCGGCGTTCTCATTTTATATAGTTTTTATTTCATTGATTTTTTCTATGATTACAATACCACATAAATACCTAGAAACAAAGTCAAACTTTGTAAATACATTTATATATTTTTTGCCAAGTCGTAAATCATCTATTATCCGTAACCGAAATTATCCGAAACAATCGGATAATCCGAAATAATTTCATATCCATAACCTTAACCGAAACCGGTAAAATAATTTTCATATATCCGTTTCCTTATCCGGATCCGAAATTTCATATCCATAACATCCATACAATCGATGTTAAATTGATTGCTTAAATGTGGATACTTCATGCCTTTGTCTACAAGTATCGGGATCCTTATTATATAGCTGAACAATATTGTAGTGTGCACTCTACACATTGTTATTTGTAGAAATGTTATTCTTTGATCTTATTACTCTTTGATATATTTATATTGCATTGCGATTGATTATTCAATTAGTATCAACTCAGCAACCAACTCTTTTATTACAAATACAACCTGACCGCTCAACCTTACAGTATTAAGGACCTACCATCCATAAATTCAGATAGATACAAATAATATGGTATTAGCATTATATGGAGTATACCCGTAATTATTAAGTGTAGCCGGGAACTTTCATAAAGGCAATGTATTACAAAACATCATTCAATCACTACTTTTACGTGCCTGGAATTACGTATTCGAGAAAATAGATCTGCAACGACTTGATGGTGCTCGTTTAACAGCAATAAATAAACAAAAGAGATAACAACATTCGATTTACCCCTACTTTTTGTCTAACGCTGAGCAGTTAAATCGAGTCTAGTTTATAAAGTGCGGGAGAGCATTCAAAAAGGCTCCTTTGATCCTTCGGCTTAATGTCGAGCATACTCTGAATTGCATTGCCGTCGGTTCGATCAAAGTAATAAGAAATGTCGGATTAATAACCTGGTAGCTAATTGCTGGATAAACTCATTCTCTTACGCCTACCATGTCAGAATAATATTAACCTAAATGTCTACATACTTTATATAAAAACGTAGGCTTAATACTGTAAACAAAATGCACTCCAACACTAGTTAACAATCAGCCGATGATGATGATTCTTTGATGACTGGTATTTCAAAAACCTAATGAGCAGCGGGGGGCCAAGTGCTCTATTTATATCGGTTTTAGGGTTTTCGAGATGGCTCCACGTTTTTCTCCTTAATGTCTCCGTTTTATGGCACGTTTCTAGTTCCAGAGTTTATTGATTTCTTTGTCGGATTTCTATTCGTGACATTATAAAAACTAAGTTACTTAATAAACAAAATGATACTAATAGCTTTTTAATACATCAGTTTCAAATTGTCGGTTCTTAAATTGAATCAGAATGATTGACTTGAATGCATGGGACATTTACTGCAAAATGTATTAAGTGACTTTTTTAATATGCTATAAAAAAGAAAATTTTTAATCGGCAGAAAATGTTTTACTATGTAAAATATCAACAATTTTAAAATTAAATAGTCATAAAAACTTTTCAGATGACGAAATCTTTTAGTTTTGTATTGTATAATTTACTAGCCACCCGCACCGGCTCTTTACACGGAAATTTACTAATGAAGAAAATGAGAAGTCCGCTTAGTATTGTCACATTTTTCATACAGTTTTTCTTATAAAAAACTGTGAGAATTAGCGAAATTTCCTGAGGACTTTTCAAAACTTATATTTCGTACGAACCTTGTCCCCACACTTACAAATACAATAAAAAACGAAAATAAATTGGTCGAACTGTTCTCAAGTGATAACACCTCATACATGCGGGTACCTGCTGATTTTTTTTAAAAGATACACTAAATATTATCAGTAATTAAATGTCAATATAATGTATGCACAGATCCTTGAGTCTGATATAATAAATAAATTAGAAATTATGATATATTTTTGGTATAGCGTTTTTAAACAGTTATATTATACTGTAAAGCATTTGCGATATTTTTTGTATATTCATAAATCTACCGGACGCCACTTAACAATTACACCGTGCGCACGTAGAAATGATAAAAAAAAATCAAATTGACATCGTAACAACATTCGGAAAACATAAATATTAGTAAATAAAACATAAATTAACGTTAAAAACTAACGCACGCAAAAAACTCTAGTTGCATTTTATACACAAACAAACATTTGAATCGGGGAAAGCACGTTGGGATTAATGAAATTGCCAGTGAGAAAAAAACAGGGGAAAATTCAACTTGAAAACTAGATTTGCGGTTCCTTAGTTTGTACAGTTTCCCGTAGTATTCAAATATTTAAAAAAGTACGAGAAATAAGGCTCCGTTTAAATTGGGCTCGGTCTTGATGAACTTTTTTATAGTTTAATAAATGCGTAAATCGAAGGAAATAACAAAACGCTGACTTGATATATTGCGCACCTTGAGTAAGTAATTTACAGCAAGATAATAAGACCGAAACATTTTCCATCTAATCTATGTAAGTAAAAGTGTAATAATCTTCGCTTATCTTTTTCAGTCACAAGTACTATCTAGCAAAGGGGTTTTTTATTGTAGTGTAAGAATAATTTTATATTTTCTAATTATCGCATACTTCAGGGTTTAAAATTAATAAAAATGTTTTAACCCCGTTTACGGCTTTATGTTGCAGATTGCAATACCGATGTGGCGGCTGCCCGCTTTCCAAGTACCTAGCTAAAACTCGTTAATAGTGATTTATCAATAGAATCGAAGCTCTTCTATCGCACAATGTGTACCGGTAATTAAAATTTGTTCGTGAATCCCTACTCCTAAAACATTAAGAATTCCGGTGTAAACCTTTATAAGAATAAAACGGTTCTTGATTATATAACGATTAATCTCCTTTAACCGTTCATATTTAATGAGCTTTATAAATTAATTTAATATAAGAAAGGTTTTTTTTTTTTAAAAACCTGTTATTTTTTTTTCATTGCTTTTAGAATTTTACGATTTAATACCGCTTATAAGGTTTATTTCATAAAGTTGCGTTAGGATAAAATACAGAGTTGAGTTGATTGAGAAAAATCAGACTAGCGATGAGAACATTCGCAAATTTAGGGGCTTATTCCTAACACGAGTTGGTGTTGACTTAGTCTTGCAATCAAATAACGCTTGACTGGCTGATGTTAAAATTTTTATTGAGATTTGAAGGTAAAAAGAATTGGTTTTAAAGTAAACATCAAACACGAATCAAAACCCATATCAAATTTACATAGTTTTTGCAAGTAAGCCATTGTGTACTCATATTACGTTTTAGTGGTGCTGCGAGAGGTAATTTATTGCCTTTAGAACAAGCTTAGGTTGCAATTCTAAATTGTGTCTACCACCCACTGAACACTCAAAATATCTTTGTATCTATTTAGGTTCTATTGTTTCATTTATATTTTAATTATATTAAGTATTTGTTAAAATTTATTTTTAACATTACACACAAGTTTCCTACGGTTTTGATCTTATGTATGTTGAAATTTCCGTATTGCCCTCGGCCTTTAATGTTTGATCACTTCTTATTCTTAATAATTAAAGTTCCAATGGGCAACTCGCGTATTAACTTAGGAACCTTATTGTAAAAACGAACTCCAAGCCCTATAAAGGCTTTGACTGGCGCATTGTTACTGAATTATATTGACAAACTCAAGATAAGTCACTTGTAATAATTTCATAAACACACCGAGAAGAACCGGTTCCAATCTAGCAATCTATTATACAACCATTCCATACGGGAATGTGCGCTGATATTGAAACTCGATGAAATTGTGCGAAATCCAACGCGAAACTATTCTCCTCGCTAGTAGATTATTTTAGTTTTGATTTAACCGTTCGTCTCAAATCGAAACCAAAATAATCGGTTTCCGATCCAATATACTACATATATGAATAGAATCTCTTCATACCTTATTTTCTTATATTCTGTTCAACTAGTTTTTTCGCCGCGAATGCGTTTCCTTCCTTAACAGCCGCAAATGGTGACCACTTCTTTCGACCTCTTACAACGTTACCGACTTCATTTAAATTCGGCGTACCAGTGTTAGACGTTGAGCTTAGTAGATATTTTATTAATACATACTATTTTAAGTATATCAAAGGATTCATGCGGTTTTCGGTGATATAAGATATATCGCATGAAAATGTTTCCGAAACATATTTCAATAAGATACGATTACGATTAGTGACCCACAATGCAAGACTCTATTTACCTAATCCCGGGGCGTTTTCCACCTCAATGATCCAGTGCGACTTAGTACAGCAATATTAAATCAAAGTGACAGAAGTATTATGCCGCCCGAAGGCGTTAGGTATCGCTTAACAAGAACTATACAAGTACATATAACTTACTATACATCGGGGACCGCCAACCCATCCAAGTATCGATCGCATAATTAATATTTTATTCACGTTAATCATTACAGAGCGACACGGACGGACAATCGAGATACGTACGCTTCTATTCCATACTTACGTTTATTGAGCCTTTTTATTATTCTAAATAATTCTATTGGAGTTAGGCTTCCGATACAATATGGCTATTAAATACTCACTTCATGGTCAATAAATCAATACTTACAACGCACTCTATTATATACATTATAGTTTAAGACAGTTTAAGAAAGCAGAGCTCCAGTACTAAGCTACAAAGCAAAAATTAGTACAAACACTCACATTTTGTAGTATATAACTGGCTATAGTCCGTGTATGAAATATTATCACTGTGAGCAAAGTGAACGATATCCATACGACTGCTGTTACTTTCTGTTGCGTGTCATTCCAGTATATGAGCTTTTGAACCCTGCTGATTGCATCAATCTAAAAAAATATACATCATAAATAATTTACAAAAAAAAAATTTAGTACCGAATGATTCGTACCTGAATACATATTATTGAAAATATAAAGTCATATATATGTACGACGTTGTTCAGGCGAGTGAGCCGAGTTACTATACTTCGTGATTAGACCGTAATGTAATATAAAGAAAACATATTTCTTAGTTAACTAAAATCCAACCTGATGGTAAGTGGCGATAGAAATCCTAAGTGACACCTACCTTTATATAAATCCCTCTTGCCTTCAAGACACTCTTATTAAGTGGGTTTTCTCGTTAAATATAAAAAAACAAAACCTAAATTTTCCTTTTTTATTTTTACTATTTTATTATACATGATTTATTATAGATATTTTATTATGGTCTCTAATTTTATGAAGTGACTTCTGCCACCGAACGGTGAACGCCAAGTATTTAAATTCATAATTATTCTCATAAATTAACATGAAATCTGGTTTAGACTGGGATCCATGTTAATTTATTTAGTTACTAAATACCCAAACACATATTTAGCATTATTGACTACCATTCGAAAACCTGAAACGAGCATAATTTAGTTACGTGTCCACACAGCATAGACAAGGTGCAGCTGTTTGGGATGGTCTTTGGTGTAAATTTTTCAATACAATTCCAAAGATGACGCCATTTATCTACAGGAATTTTTAGTGACATCTGTAATGAAACACAGCTTTGGAATAAAGGATACGTCTATTATAATGCAGACGAATACACCATTGAAAACGACGCCAGAATTTTTTTTTGTAAATGTTATTTTAATTATGTTATATATGCTAAATATAGCAATGTATGATTGTAACATTGCTAACAACACTACGTATTACACAGTTGCTATGACGGACGTCTCACGCTACCATTGACCATGTTAAAATACTCTGCATTTTCTCTACTGTATATATTTTTGCTTTCAAGGCTTCCGACAAAATGATAAATGTTTATTAAGCCTTATTTAGACTTGCGATGTCTAAAGAAACGCTCTTCTTCCCAGTCGTTCTCATTCAAATAGGATAGAATTCATATTTTACTCGCTTTTCTGTTTTAAATTTTCTATTAATTTAATGCAAGCCGCTACGGTGCCTAGGTACAATTTCATCAACCATTACATACATACAAACATACATAACTGTGGTATATATTATTTCAAAGATAATGTAGATATACAATCGTTGCTATACTTGGCAATATTGTAGGCACATTACTGTACAGGGCAACATCGTTTCGAAGCAGCATAAAATACTCCTTATACCGAAAAAAATACTATGTAAATTCTATAAAATAGTAAAATTAATAATTCATAGAACAGCGAAAACCAACAATAAATTACAGATTTTCGTATACATTTCGTTTATAACGAAGTTATTTCATAGTCATTTAGGAACAAATAAAAAAATTAGACATTCAAAAAATCTTTCAAGTATCCCCAGCCCCTAATATAGTATTAAAATAACAGGAAGGCGAAAATGCGGGCAACTGCTAGTTTCGTTAGTCTTGCAATATCACCGACGATGTCTACAAAATCAACTAATCAGCTCTAAATTTACAGCCTATTTATAAGCCTCTAGTCATCTATATAAAATTTTACGCGATCCCTAAACATAATCCGAAGAGTTTCATTTAAACTGTGTAACTGGCTGCAGAAAATAAATTTCATATACAATTTTGAATCTTTAGAAAACCTACAGTTAATACATTTCCATATTCCATTCCCAAATTCAAAATAAATTATGGAGTTTTTAATTAATATTTGCTTAGCTGAACTACACCGTAGCGTTCTGTTTTGTGCTTGTTTTCATTTGGCATAGTAAACGCTATTACTGTATCATAAATATCAACATGGAACGTACTAAATTGACTCATTAGGCTACGGCAAACCATACGCATATTTACTGCCATGCAATTAAGGTCAGGTTCATGACAAGGTAGGCTTACTGCTGCAGCGAAGGCAAACCAAACATTGTCATTAGAGAAGAGCCAAATAAAACACAGATATATTCGCATACTCGTATTAGGAAAGTTACAAAAAAGCGCCAATTATTCGATATTCAATAAAATTGCAAGAAAGAAAAACATACATAGATGTTGTACATGCATATGTTCGAGAGTATTCGGGATCAGTGCCCGATATATTTATATTTGTTTGAAATATTTTTACGTAGACCTTGTTTCAGATGCATGGTTAACGTGATATCTTCCATCTATTTCTTACGTGTCAGTAAGTTTTCTCTTAGTCCACAATAATATCTTTTAATCAGCATGGAGGTAGTGTCATATTACCTCATTTAATACTCAATTAAATGAAATCTTTTATTTCAGTTGCCATTGGACAATGAAATAAAGTTTAATATAGAGATATTTCTGTCTAATGTGAAGTTACTTATTTTAGAATTTTACAGCATATTCGTCATCGCTGACTATATATTTTCTTCTTACAACCATTTTATATATGGGTGATTTTAACATCTGCCAACATCTTCATGATGATTTTCATTTAAAATCCATGACAGAAGAAGTAAATTTGTGTAGTCTACCCCATTTTAATACACACTCTTTCAGGCTTTTGCCTTCTCCTCCTATCTTGATCTTCTTTACCTAATTTACATTAGCTTTGTGATTGCGTGTTTTACAAAATTTGCCTTTCTTGTTTAAAGGATAATTTTATGTCACAGATACATAAAACTGCTCAGTTATTTCGTATATGAAACAAACTGGCTACTTTGTATGAGATAGTGGGGCAATGATTCTTTTTAAAAGGCTGTCTGTTACCAACTATTGTTAACTTATCCGAAATAGCTTTCTAGAGCGTTAAAACGTGAGAATCACAAAGGACGCAATTGATGCTCATGATTGACATGTGGATAATAAAACACATATTCCAATAATAACACGGGTACAAGTAATCATATAGAATAATACAAGGTACCAAGCAATCATACCTACCTGCAATCACATTTGACAGCGATAGGAGATGCCGTCTAGTGCGCGTAGGCAATGGATAAAGCATATAGCAATATTATGAAGGCATTACAGCTTATTGAAAAGTTACACACTCATGAAGCAGCATACATGAGCATATATCATTAACGGCAAAAACTTCACCAAAGTAATCTTTAGGCAGATAAGGAGAACGTTATGATAACAAATTAAAGAGCCCGGCCTCATAGGTAGTCACCAGCTGACCTCACTTAAATATTCTGACCAATTGAGAGTAGTATAAGTTTTCTGTCATTAGGTAGAAACAATAATATTCTCAAACTTAAGAGGCAAGATAATTACAATTAAGTTTATTGTATGTGTCACGCGAAATGCTCAAATATCGAACGAAGAGTTACTCGCGACTTTAATATTATTACGCTGTTTTCCATATTAAGTTGTCGATATGGCTACAAATGTTTTTATAAACTGTACTGTACGCCCACTGCGCCGTTGCAAAAAGAAGATTGCCTCAAACATTCAAAACCATGATGAATGAAGAAAACTTTCCGGGTTCCGAAAGAACGTTTTCTCTAAACTTTGAATCTGCAGTGGTATTACTCATAAAATTAAACGGATAAAATAAGCAACTTAATAATATATATAAGAAATATAACCGTTCAACTTGACAAGAAGCTTTCTCAATTATCCTATTTTGATTTCCCTGAATTTATTCTTAAACAATTTGTAGATCGTAATGTTACACGATTAATACTATTCATTTTATAGCGTCGCATTCTGTTGATTTTGATTGCAGTTGTAGTTAGAGAACTAACCTAAAACTAATCCCTCTCTTTTCCAATCGAATTAAAATAAAGCTTACTCTTTTTTTATAATATTTTTTATACACCGGTTTCCTGCATATGCAAGGGCGACAAGCAAAAACAAATCGTATACCTAAACCGGGGAAAGATTCGAACTTACAATCTGCACTTCGATTAATATCATTAATATCACGCTTGTGCAAAAATGTTCATTACTACATAAGAAATACAGTGGTGTTTAGTGAAAAAGGAATATTTTCAAACAATTTGATAAGCTTTCGAAAAGGCCGGTCATCTTTTGACAATCTGCCACATTTGGTCTCTTATATTCAAAAATTGTTTTTTTTAAAAACCCTAATTGCTCTTTCTTGATATATTGGCATTGAAAACGCTTATAACAATCTTGTAGTGAACTGTCTATTGAGTATTTTGGATTAACTAATAAGTTCCGCTATAGTTTAATTGCAGAATGCTTGTCAAAATTAACATCAAACATATGACAATAACATTCTTAGCTTTGTATTGCATGATTGCAATATAGCGTCAACATTCACTTACATAATTAGTGAATAAAACGTTTCAGGTTACGAAAGAATGTTTCGCCGAACTTCGAATCTGCAGTGATATTACTGCTGAAACTAAACGGATAACAAAAGGAAATATAACCGTGAAACTTAACAACACTTTTCAAAACTTTGCTTCGCTGAGTTACCATATTGCAAGTTAATTTCTATTGCTGGCTCGCTTCGTGAAAAGTTGGGACAAATTGGAAAAAGATGATTGGGATATGGAAAACATTTTTAAACATAATTTTTTGTTTTTTTTTAGATACCTACGTATTATCTATTTACATATATAATAATCGATGAATCGTAGAGAGTAATGATTCTGCCAACTCAGAATGTGTATAGGTTTCACTCCTCAAGTTATAGACATAAATGTTATATTTATAATAATTTTCATTGTCACAATAAATGCTGTATATATTTTAATATTTCCTCTTCGTTTGATTTATATATATATATATATATTTCTTGACATAATTTGACATAACATTAAATTGATTTGATATTATTTATTTTCACTAATGATTGCAGCTCAAATATTGAATGTAAATTGATTCGTTTAAAACACTTACAAAAAGCGCAGCAGGTAATAGCATCCAGCATATCCTCCAGTACTTGGTAGGTCTGAATCCCAACCAGAAATGAATATCAGTGCAGAATTTTTCCACGCCGTATACCCACATCACCAAAGCCGCTTTGAAACTTCCCAAGTACAAAGCAGTCAGATTGAGGCCGAACATTAAACCCATCATTCTATTCCCTTTCATCTGTTAATAATTATTGACTTTAAATATTTGATAATGATAGAAATACATCTTGAAATTATCATCATACACAAAGATTATCTGGAACAGAACAACCGATATTAAATGGAGCAATTCGCTCAAAGTAGCGTTAGGTTTCGTTCGATTCATCCCCTATGAGTATTTATAAATCTGAAACGGACTTCTTATACTGTTCTAAGCTTAAACCATAATGGATTGAACAAATCGTGCTACGATAAAGGTACACACATCAAAAAAAGTTTGCGATCAGTTCGAAAAATTGAAACCTTTTCTTAGCATGATGAAATACAACATGATTTATTTTTCTTTTTTGTTCTCTATTTAAAAATACATAATTTGAACATGAAAGATTCTAAAATTTCAATTGTTTTTTAATATAAAAGAAGGTTCAGTCGTGGTAGAGCTTCATTCAGAAATCTGATACAAGTCGATTCAAGCGGTTTTTTCGATATTTTCGGAGGATATCTAGCTTGAAAAAAAATTCCAAGAGGATTATCAGAAGGTTCACGAGTAAGAATTATAACTTTGAGAGAAGAAGGATATTCTACGAGAGAAATAGCACGCAGAGTCTCCGTATCCCAATCCTGTGTCGTGACCACGTTGCAGAGGTACCACGACATGGGTAATTTAGCTGACCGACCTCGCAGTGGTCGTCCAACTGTGCTGACTGTTGCCCAGAAACGCTATATCAAATTGTTGACTGCCCGTGACCCAACAATCAACGCTACCAAAATAAAGGCAGAGTTGCGGGCTGCAACTGGACGTGAAGTTAGCACTCAGACGATTCGGAATTGCTTACACAAGGTTGGTTTATGAGCGAGGAGGTCCTGACGAGCACCTCTGAACTCACGGCAACGACAGCGACACAGATTGCAATGGGCTAGACTCCGCCAAATTGAAGAAGATGAAAATGAAAATGAAAACATTTGGCATAATTGCCTCTTTGTTGACGAATCACGAATCAGTACTCATCCGGATAACCGACGCCCCCGCATATCGAGCTCAACGAGTTAATGTTGCTCTCCGTGAATACAACATCACAAGATTAGACTGGCCTGCCGGCTCGCCTGACTTATGTAAATCCAATCGAGCATGCATGCAATGCATGCAAAACCATTTCAAATAAATATAGTATATTTTTTGTATAATCCTCTTTTTCTTTCAATCAAATTTTTTTTCACATTCAAATTAGATTTGAGTAAGCTAATTTTTATTACCAAAAAATTATTAAAGGGTTTTTTTTCTAATTTCATAAACTGTATTTTTAGTTAAAAACATATTCTATAAACACATTTTTCTTCTTTATAAGTTACAAACATATGACAACCGATAAAAAAGAAAATTACATAACTTATTAATATTTAATCAAATAAAAACCAATTACCTAGCAAGTTTACATAACCTATAAATTACATAAAACTAGTATTTTTATGCCACACACACACACGTGGAAACAAACAAATGAATATGGCTGTCAAAGAAATACCAAAATAATTACTTAATCATTTTTTCTGATAATCATATGATCTACTGATTTTATATCTAGCTTCTTATTTGTGCAATTTCGTGTTTTGGGAAATATAAGGATATATAGAAAGATAGACAGACAGACAATAATGAGAAAATGATCGAATTTGGGTCAGTGAATCATAAAACAAATATTTATCCCAAAATATGACACTAAATTAAATGTACATACACGGTTTACAGATTTATATAGTGGTACAGATTAATAAAATTACGAAAGATGGTCCATTTGTCCAGCGATGTTGTGGTTACATAACGTATTTTTGGTGTGAAAGTAGATTTCTCGAAAAGAGAATTTCAAAATATTTTTAGAAGCGCCGCAATTGAAACATCACAATGTTATCTGAAACTCGTACGAAACATGGATTTATTGCAGCGTTCGGAAAAATAAAATACGTCCAGCGAATGGAAAGTCGGAGGTGAGAAAAGTTGTGACAAATTCGTACCATGTTCACCAAAAATGTCACGTTTTTTTACTTTCAAAAGCGTGAAATACGTCATTCAACTTATGAGTGTACAACTTTAACCGTGTATCATTTAAACTCTATTTGTGTAAAACAATTTTAAAACTACATTCTCGTATATCTGCTAGTTTCTTCTAACGTCGTGAAAACAAAAAATATAATTATATAGTGGTAAAAATAATCCACACAAAACCATTGACATCGTTGTTTATTAAGGAACAAAGCAATTTAGTTTTAATGAATCAAGGAATAGCACATTATACCGACACACTCGTATAATACTTTAAACCCCCGAGGCGAGAGGGTAACAACACATAAATTATATTTCACTTATATATATCCATATCAACAAATCTCTTTCACCTCACTACCACTCGATGGGGAGCTTCACCACATGTTCTGCGGACTTCTGCATTAGCGCTATCCTTTTCGGCAGGCGAATACGCGAGTCTTATATGGTGTCGTTTCTGCCATGCAAAATTAGTGGATACGTCTCTAAATGAGACTTGCCGGATTGTAACTGGTTGTCTCCAACCGACTCCGGTAAATATGCTATATCCACTAGCAGGTATAGCGCCTCCAGGTGTCCGCAGGGAAGTGGCCTGCTCCCTCGAAAGAGCTAGGATGAATAACAATCCTCGTCACCTAATGCATGGTTATTCTTCAGTGCAACAAAGGCTTAAAAGCCGGAAAAACTTCGTGAAATGCACCGACTCGTTCTCCATGCCACCAAAAGAAGCGAGATACAAACTCTGGAGAGAGAGTATCGTTGCCATCTCCCTTTGTTCCGCTCTTAGAGAACCTGCCTCCTGAACACGAATTACCATGGCCAGTATGGAAATCCCTAAACAGGCTTCGGACTCAAACTGGCCGAAGCAAGGAAAACATGGGCAGGTGGGGATATTTATACAATATCGATGTGAGCTGTTCATGCTGTGCAGACAATGGCTCACATGGTATCATGCCCTGCGTCTCCTAATACCAGCACCCAGGAAGACCTTATGGCAGCTACAAGGAACGCTATAAATGTTGCTACTTTTTAGGTTGCGACGCTTTAGTGTCTGCCATCGACACGCTAAGAAGAATTTTTTTCGTGTATGTAATAATTTCAGTAGGGTAGGGCAGGGCTGAAAGGTCCAATTTTATTATTTTGAATTAAACTGAGAAAACAGAGCTTATTACATCAAAATATACAACAGTAACGGAAGAAACAGTTATCTGACCGTTTTTGTCGTTTTCATTTTCAATAAAAGCAATTTTTTCTACACATATCACAACAGACAAATTCTTATTTGTAAATTCTAACATTATTAAGTTTATAACGGTTTAATCACTAATCAGTCTCAAATGAATAACACAGTTAAACAAGATAACAATATTCTTTATGAATTCTGCCACAGTCTGACCTGCCTTTGAAAACTTATAACAAGTCTTTTTTATCTTTTAAAATCTGATAAAATATAGAAAATATTTTTAAAACTGAACACAAAAATAGATTTTTCTTTAATTATGACTACAACATGTCAACTTAGTAACGTTGTAACGTATAAATAAAATAAATAAACGCTTACACACTCACAGCCCCCCACTAGGATTCCCTGTGTTGCGGGTGGCATGTACATACACAAATATGACATCACAAACACACATGACCCGAGAAAAAACATTTATCTGTCACATAAATGTCTGCCCCAAGCGGGGATCGAACCCGGAAACATTCGCTCGGCTGGCAGGGTCACTACCAACCGGGCTATGAGGTCATCAAAATAATCTATTACGTATAATCTATTACATTTTATTTAGACTAATTATTTCCTAAATCAAAATTATGGTTAAACTAAATGCGACCTTTGTTTGAAATACATTTTTCATCATCAGTCGCACGCTACGTCATCTTCACACATTTAGTGCCACAATCAGATTTTCTTTTATAGATGCGTATACTGTAACAAATAAAGTTTTTGATAACCGATTTATTAATAATGGGGTAAAACGGTTTAATGTGGGTTAAAAGGTCCAAATTAGACTTTTTTACAACAAACATATGTAAGTTATTTTACAGGTACTAAAAAATAATTTACGCATGGTAAACAAAATGACACTGCTCGATACCAAAAATAATAATAATGAAAAAACTTACTTATGTTAAAAGTTGAAGACGTGTTTCTTCTGCTAGCGGCGTCACACTAGACAACCAGCGATGCCTCGTTTTGCGTTCCGTACTCTCTTAGTTAAAATAAACGATACTTCACTAGTTTTTTAGATACCCTTTGGTGGACCTCCATACCCGCGAACCTTTATGCCCCGCTCTACAATACGGGGGTTTCAGCTTTTTTGTAAGTCACCTTTAATATTGCTCAAGTATGAATACCTATATTCATTTTAACATGCGAGCAATAATGTAGTGAATTGATGTATCAAATGAGAATTTTTATTAACTGCTATTTTTTTATGAACCATGCATCTATTAACTGAAATATAAAATTTTAAATCTCATTAAACAATGTACAACAATATCAATTGAGTCTTCCTGCATCACCGATCTCTCGGCGACAGTGGCGAGGATTTGCTGGTCTCAAGGGTCATTTTTTAGTCGGTAGAACTATGGCGAAGTGGGGGAGGGGGAGGGCGCCGTTATGGTCAAGAGGATTCGCCCTCAAGTGGACCAGCGTAGAGGGGGGCGAACTCCGTTAGCAATTCATGTGGCCAATTGTCGGTCGTACAACAAAAGTTCTACTCCGTTTACAGGCGCTTGTGCTGCCACCTCGAAGCCAACATGTACCATGCTGGTGCCACGTAAGCTAATCACGACCGGACGTAGGTGTAGTTCACCATTCATTTCGCTCTAAAATATATCCTGCAGATAAACACCGATGGGAGAATAGCTCCAGCGGCACATGCCTGTTGAATGAAGTTGTTGACATTTAGCGACATCCGCATCGAGCTTTCGAAGATACATCCTAGGTACCTCAGATTAGGCTGTTACACCACCTCCCCCATGCAATGGCCATGGCCATGAGGGTCATGCGATGCCAGCAGTTTACGGAACTTGATAAACAAGCCTGCCTAGTTGTGTGGTGTCGTGCAATCCGGGATCAGTGGCCCAACGAGACAAACACTACATACGGTTTACGTATACTATTGCAAACAAATGTGTAATGTAATATAACTGGTACCCGCCAGACTTACTATTGCCGTTACTGAAGTACCTACGGCGCCCTAAATACGTTATTTAAATCGTTATACCCAGATGTATTCCAAACGTTTTTGCCGCGTGGAAAAAATACGCTAGGCCAAAAATACAATTTATTTGAATGTGAACATCCTGCAATCCACTGGGTTCTGTACACTGATCTATTAAATTGTCGTTTATGTAATTTAGTTATCTGAGAAATACACAAATTAGGCATCGGGTTTAGTGAAGAAATTAACTGCCTTTTCTGAGCAAAGTTCAAAGTATTCACCTATTTCTCGTCGATGAAAACTTGAACACACTTTAAATCGCCACAAGGAACAATTACTTCCATTCTTGTATAACTATAACCACAACTAAATCGCAATAAAATAATGAAAACAAACAGTACCTTTCAACTCACGCTCAAACAACTCTGATGATTAAAGTGAAATTACTACTAGAACATTACGAGCATAATGTTCACTTCACTGTGTAGAGTGCATAGTTAACTTCATTGTTTAGCTAACTTCAGAGCGTTGGGCATAATTTTTAGAACTAATATAATAATAATAATATATAAAGTAATAAAGTTCTATCTATATTTTGTAAGACTCGAAGGTTAGAAAGGGTGATACGATGCTCTCGGAGCTTTCGTTGCCTAAATGGTGAGCGGTGCCGGCCGGGGGTCCTTAGATGTATGTTACCATAACCATGGTTTGATTTGCACTTTGCAGTTTAGTAATATGACACAGATATGTAGGTATGTGTGTAGGTATTATGTGGCAAAATACAACGCAAGCAAGGCTTTTCGGCTTATATGGAAAAACCGCCTCTGAATAAGGCCATTTTTCTGACAATGTTGAATAATCGGATGACAGTCTCATTCTAAGTAATCGGTGGTACATTGGAATTATCGATCTTAGTCATCATTCTTGCACCAACCAAAAACATCGCCTGACACTTAACGGGATTAACCAAAACACTGAACCTAACAGACCAGTCACTAATTTCCCTCAAGCTCAAATTGAACTAGTTATGTCATATTTAACATAAATTTGGAGATTATTCATGAACAGATGGTACGAACAATAGAAAGAAAAACTCGTAGAATTAATCAACAAAAAAAAATTAATGGAGATAATATACCACCTTGCGGCACGCTAGTATCACGATATGCCCAAATAGAGGTATATTTTTCGTAACGAACTCATTACTAACAGCTGTAAAGATAAGAAAAAAAAAACAATTTCAAGGCTGTTCATCACAAATTGTAACAGGAGAGTGAGGCTAAATGGGTATCATGATCATCTGTGTTAAAAGTGTTAGAAAAGTCAATTATTATCATAGCTGTTCTAGCTTCTACTGATCCATACCCCGTATTACGTCGTCAATGACTTAGAATTGTTCCCTTTAATATCAAACTTCGAAAATAGGAATCCTGCTGAAGCTGAGTAGGAAGAGGAAGATATCAACATACTCTGGAATATTAGTCCTTAAATAAACAGCTACTCCACCACTCCTCTTACCGGCACGATCATTTCAAATATAAAGCCCGGCAGGGGATATAATAAAGACGATAATGTCAATTTTAGGCAACTTTCGGATATAAAAATGGTATGAACATTCTGTTATTAAAATCAGTTTCTACCTATGAAAAATGACTGGACACGATTTGCGCATTAATATAACAAACGTTAAAGAGTAAATAAGTAAGAGTTTCCATGTCAGATTCCTAAAAGAAGGCCTTTGTTCTAAGGGCTGTATGTGACAAGACGTTCAGTCCAAGATGTTAACATACGAACGAATATGCCTAATATCATCTCAATGTTCGTGTATGTGATTCAGGGCTCTTCTCGCACAAACATTTCAGTTATTCACATATTTTCTACAATTACTGCCGTTTGCGGGGCTCCGCTTCATTGGTCATATTTAAAGTCAATTTTACCCTGTTTAATTCCAACAAACTACCTACAAACGTTGCAAACTTAATTGTTCGGTAAAACATTTAAAATGTTAATAAATTATAGCTCACAAATACTGGCGGTTATGCTCCATCCATAAATAAAAAGCGCGGAATGCGTTACAGCAAAACAATTAGAACATTGTTCTTTTGAACAATTGAGCAATAGCTTACTGGGTATATACATATAAACTTTGTTACGCTTAAAAATAGCACCTGCATTGTTTTAGGACTGGGTTTTCTCGTTTTGTAAATTAGAAATACATATTATATTCATTTATAACTTTTTTTATGGTAATAGCCGACAAATGCGCAGACGAGCCTCCTGATGGTAAGTGGTCACCGTCGCCCATGGACATCAGCAAAACCAAAGATATCACTGATGCGTTGTCGGCCAGGAAATGAGAAGAAGGTAAGAAAGAAAGAACTGGCTCTTAGGCCCCCAGCCGGAACACGACAAGTCGTTTGGCGGCTGACTCGAACAGGAGGGTGGTAGCTAGCCAGGCAGGCTTTACGAAAAGATAATATTACCAGTAATAATATTAACGACGTATACTGATAATAATATATAATCCTTACGCGAAGCCCTACCACCACGCAGGCTGGCTTCTGTCGTCTCTTACGACACCCTGTTCAGCCAGCATGGGATTGGGGGGGCTTATTCTAGGCCGCCCAAATACGACCAGAACTTTTTTTATTTGACGATGGTTGAAATGAAACGATCTTTGAACATTAAGTGACGCTTACAGAAATACATTCGTGAAAACTATAACGAAATCGTATAAGCAGTTTCTGAGATTAGGGCGAACAAACGCACAGAAAACCAGACAAAAAACTATTGCTTTGGGTTCTCAATAAGATCAAAATCACCTAACATAAATAAAATATTTTTGTATGTTCTTATGAAATTTTCATGGCATTTTCACCACATATTTATCAAAGGCAGAATAAAGCAGATCATTCGTATTTAGACTGGTTTCTGCGACTTGCAGCGCTGTCGTAATACGGACTTAAATCGGAGATACATACGTACTCGACTTAAGACCGCACTGAAAGCTTACATATTAGCTTCAAAGTGCAGCTTTACAAACATCGTTCTCAGTAAAACTAAGTCATATTATGTAAGTATTTACGCTGTCTACGTGTTGAAAACGGATACACCGATGGAAAATTCGTATGATCTTATATGTATGTCGTTATCGTGTTTCTACTTAGAGGGCGTACACTTACGTAATTTTAGAATTTCCAAAATAAATACACCATTTGATCACAATTCACAAACTAAATAAGGTATACATGACTGACAAAATTAAAATTTTAGAATTTGTGCTTATGAATTTTTAAGCAAACACCGATCATTCAACCTTCACCAAAATTGTACTCATAATTCCTACGACAAGATGGCGGGCGTCACTTATGAATAATTCGGTATCGATCGTATGCAATATATATTATTTAATTAAATTCAAACAAACAAAACACTCATATGATTTCATAAAATAATAGATATTCGGTGCTCACGAAATAAATAAACTACTACATACATACTACGTACTACTATAGTATTTATTTAACAGTGTTCTGAGAGTTTGAAGAGCCGGGCAAAACATTAAGGATCAAAGTTGCGCGTGACAATCACATCCTGGATACAGCACCTTCAACACAGGCAGCGAGTAATCTGTTATTATTACTGTACGAAAGTGAAACTAGTATTTTGACATAACATTTTTTCACACATCGCATAAAGTAAACGTGATCCTACAAATCCGTGAATCACAAATTCTAACATTTCACAAATCCACCCTTAGCTTTAATAAACTCGAATCGAGATCCTGAATCTCGTGGAACTGGGAATAACAATACAAATGGGGTAGCGTACCATCATTACATAGCACATTCATATCGCTGTAGCAGATAGTAATGGCGTCAAACTATTGATCTTACGCGCTTCTAGAGCTAATTAGATACTTCACATTAAGCGAATGATTTGTAAGTGCGTCTACGGCGAGTGACGTGTAGCAGCAACATGCGCCCGTTTATTGAACTAGCATTACGCGTGTTCGTTTATGTCTATGAATAACCAGAACCCTCTAAAATGTTAGCCTGATCTTGCGCGAAATTTAATACGAGCTTATTTGTATGTATTTCAATGTCAGGAAAGAAGAATTCAAAACACGGGGTGCTTTTTAAAAATAATAATTTTAAAACTTAATATTTTTCGATAAATCAGTATTTGCACAATGTGAACAAGTTTCCCTATCAAAAATATTTTAAATTTAATGCATGGAAATTGGTTCAGAGGGCAGTAAATAAAAATGTGATTTACTATCATATACATATGTTCATCTTCACAATTTTTCAGAATCGGATCTCGTGTCAAAACTATAGTCAATTGAATTTTGTTTACAACACCTACATATATAATGGGAATATTATTAATGTTTGTGAAAAATGGGCATAAACTCATCAATTGACTTGATTAACTTCATCAAATTTATCCTTATCATAATAAATTTTATCATCGTTCAAATAGGCATCATTCATAGCTATAAAAAAATTGACAGTAGCAGTGTTTTAATAAATAAGTATCACAATTGTTATTATAAATTTCACAGCTGGAAACATAATACTGTAATAACAAAATATCAAGTTAATAATGCTCATAATATTGAATCTAAATTGACTAATTAACTTGGAACATATGCAGCTAGTTTTGACGTATTTTCACGTCTGCTCTTGTAGTTGAGAAAATGTGGTACTGTAAAACAATTAACCTCCTTTTAATTTACTGAGTAGTACAATCTCCATTCATATTTTGATATTAAACAAATAATATACAAAACTGTAAAGCGCAAGCAAAACAACGTATACATTTTCTGATCATGAAAGAGAAACCAAGTAAGCTTGAAGCTTTAATAGCAAAATGAAAATCTTACATATTTAAATAAGTATGTGGAAAAAACCGGAAACATACTCAAATTATAAAACAAACATCATTTTACGTATATTTTTATGACATAAACAAACCTTGTTAATATGCGAAAAGATAGGAATTCGTGTTTCGTATTCAAGATAAACTTCTCGAAACGTCTTTGCATGTAGAATTTTCGACCTTAGTACACGAGGAGGAGCGATGAATTTTTCGCGCGAGGCCTGAATTGTTTATGTCATTTGACTTGTTTAAAGCGAAAGAATGTGGGAGTGATCCTCCTACGATCGTACGTTAGATCTTTTGTATACTAGCTACGACGTAAAAGTAATTTTATTATTTTCCACTTATTATACGTCGTCGGTCACTCAAAAAGTTTTCAGATAAAGAAAAAGTATTTAACCTATTTTTAGTAGTATTTTCTAGTACTTAAGGTTTGATCACAAGTAAGGCGTTGTATGATAGTTTAGTTCTATGTTAATAAAATAAGATATATATAAACATCAGTGAAGTGTTATTTACCTATAAATAAAAGAAAAATAGAAAATATTTTCCTTGCTCAAATACCTACTAAATAAAATATTGTGCTGCAACGCCAACTAGTAGATAGTTATAATATACAGAATACAAATTTCCAAGATTTTTTTAATTTCACAATTTTCACAGTGATCGGTCAAACTGTGTCAAAGCCGCATACATTCACATTCGCACAAAGATAAGAGACATGAATTAAAAATAATTAAAGTTCTATCTCTGCTTGGATATTTTGATTGGTGTGGCAGATTGTACATTTAATCTCTTAGTCGAACCGTGGGTGTTACGGTAAAGTGGGGTGGATAGGTGAACCAGGAGGTATAGATAGAGGCGTGTTACGAACATTTTTTGAAGAATTAGAATATAAAATAAATCGGGATACAAACATTTATTTTCTAAGCATACTAAATATATAATATACAAAAAAAAATTAAGAAAGTTTTCCCGTCTAGACAACCTCTTCTGCTCTCCCCTTATCTCGACAAGTTCGAAGCCATAAAGTGTAAAAATTACATGAAAACCTACATAAAATTCCTAATCCTATAATATCTGCAGGAGATAGAAAATACTCCTACATAAATTTACACAACGAAACCATGACACACGCGTGTTTTATACAGACTATGTCGATTTTAATTTATTTTAGGATACGGATTTTCAAAAGATACTGTAAACATTCTGGAGGATTACGGATTGTGCAGGATGCCTACCCAGTACAGCCACTTCGGCAGCTATTCAATATAAATGGGAGCTTCTAACCAATATGAGCAGAGAGCACATTATATAAATTGAAACGAGTGCGATCTCATGTGGGAATTCGCAGAACGTTGAAAGTTCCTTATTCCACCGAGTTTAATCCCAACGATACATTTGCATATTAGTAATTATCTAGAAGTAGCATGACTTGTCTTTCATGTTGTTAAGAATTGGGTTAAAATATCGCACTTGGCTGACAACGTACTAGAGGTACCTACCCCAGGTGTTTGGATGCCCATAACAGCGTTGACTTTTTCATCTGATAATCTGAATTAATTTGTCGGTTATTTAATTTTTTTACCATCAATAAATGTTTAATACATTTTTTAGTCATCGTTATTAACTACTGACCCGCTCTAGGTTCGTAGAAGTGCAATTTACTAAGGAAGAAAATGACATTATTTCGAATAAGTTTGCGGCATGCTCGAATGTATACATTTTTTTCATTTGATGTCAATGATAAAATTATTCATATTGACGATACACGTGAATAGTAAACCACGCTGGTTATAAGATATTTAGCAAAAGCCTCGTAACATGCTGGCACCCACACACGTTTTAACATATTTACAAAAATACACGCGTAGAACGCTCGCACTAGAGCAAGTTTTAAGCAGTGCAATATAGATACTTAATCACTATGGACGCCTTCTCTCTCACTTCAACTCATCAATATACAGGCATACTCAAGCACATATAAGTATACCGCTTAATGGACAAGATTTCCGATTCTGCTCTCGCAGCGGACGGACACCCTCTGTCCGTTGTGAGTCCGTCTCGAAACACCCCAACATACTCTCGAGTAAGTCAATTTCATTTTTTCGATTGATATTTCTGTGTCGCTGATACCCATCTTCGATCCAGTATTATCGAAGTATCCAAATTATCGCGATTTGAGCTGGTGGATACTCCACGGTACCAACGAAGCCAGCTAGCGTTGACCCGGTGCGCTTCTCAGTTCTCCCGGACTAAGAGAAATTGGCAGACCCGATCCCACTGCACTGGGCCTTTCCAAGGTGAAGGTTATTGGCTATTTTCCGATAGTCACTGTTCTCGTTTTATTCCGTTTCGTTTTTTATTCCTCTCTTCGTTTCCCGCCATCGGCAGGGAGGCTTCTGCAGGATGAACCCGTCAGAGATAGGTTCATTTCCGTTAGGTCGGATGTTAGAGGCTCTGTCCGCCTTCTTGAAAGCGCCTCTCGATGAGAAGGCATTCCTCTCGTATCTTCGGGCCCTCGCATCCCAGACCGAGGGGCCCGCATAACCTGACACCTCCCCCGCCCATGATGTGGAATTTTTAGACTCAACTCCCTATTTTCCAGGAAGAGGCCCATTAAATCCGCTGGCTCGTTCCAAGAGGTGTCCGATGACGGCACTGTCACCCCATCGCAGTCCAACGACCAGATTTTCCAACTGGCCGAGCCCAAGCGCAACAAGCGCCTCAAAAAAAGCGTCGTCAAGGCGATCCCGGAAGGCAAGCCCTCCCTCTCCTCAGTCTCCCAGCCCGCCCCGCTGATGTCCCTAGACACCAGCACACACACCACCACACACACACACACACACACACACACACAGACACCAGGACACACCTTCCCCCGCTCTAGCTAGTAACTCGCTACTCACCTGTCCCTCCCTAGGTCAAAGCCCTGCCACCGGTATTCATCTGGGACAAGTTCCAAGTGGCAACTAGTGACCCAGCTGTGCTCCGACAACAAAATACATTTCACCCACGCCAAGATGGTCGGCGACACCATCAGAGTAGTCTCTACGACTACTGACGTTTTAGGGCCCTAACTAGGCTCCTTACACTTAAAAAAATCCCTTTCCACACTTACGCCCTCTCAGAGGAGCGTAAAGTGCGCGCCGTCCTTCGCAGAGTTCCATTCGAACTTCCCAATGAAGACATCCTTGCCGACTTAGTCGCTCAAGGTCACCTCGTCGAGGCTGTACACAAGATGTACAGCAATACGGGTAGACAATATCTACTGGCTCTAGCCATTCTCTCCAATACTCCCGAGTCCCGGAATATCTTCAGGGGAGATTTTACAGTGTGTGGACTCTCCTTCATTCGAGTTGAACTCCCGCATAGACGCGGCTATCTAGCCAGTGCCACCGCTGCCAGCTTTATGGCCATGCAGTGGCAAACTGTTCCCTAAATCCCAGGTGCGTTAAGTGCCTAGAATCCCACAACACCAAAGAATGCACCCGCACACGCGACTCTGAGTCCTCTCCAGCTTGCATTATCTGCGGTCAAGCCGGCCATCCGACCAACTACCGTAGCTACCCTAGAGCCTCCCGCCCCGCCTCATCCAAGGCTGCCGCAAGACAGTCATGGAGAAACGCCAAATCGGGACTACCACCGGTCACCGACGCTATCTTCCCTCCGCTGAGAACGCGAGTGCCCTGGAAAGACCCGAGCACACAACTCTTGGAGACGTTCCCCGCCCTGGCCACCCCGAGTGACCGGAAGCAGGCGGAATCTCACACTCTCCTCACCTCGCAACCTGAAGGCAAGTCCTCCCTGGCCGAGGACATGAAAACTGTCTACGACGTCATCCAAAACGTCGACATTAGCGAAATCTCCATCCTGGCTCGCAAAATCTGGGCCGCCACCACATCTCAACATCTATTAAATTCGTTATAATGGCCGTTGCACCCAATGCGCTTTCCCGTAGCACCGGTCGTACCAAACCCAAGAGCGTCTCGCTCGTTTCGTACAACACTCGCGGTCTTCGTACCAATATCCCCAAGATAAAGGAATTCGTTCCATTTCGTTTAAATAATGTTATCGATTTATTGCTAGTACAAGAAACCTTTCTAAAACCCACTTTCTCTAGGGGCATATCTAACCCCTCGTACTCTCTTATAAGTAACTACAGATCCGCGGCCGATCCGACGGCGGCACTGCCATTTAGTATAAGAGGTCGCTCCTCTGTTCCCCTATTGAGACTCCTGCACTCACCAACATGGAAGCCACAGTTTGTAAGCTGGGCATGACAGGACATCCGTCCCTGATCATAGCCTCATGTGTTAACTTCTAAGCAGACACTCCCTCAGTAGCGCCGCTAGTACCCTTCCTTCCCTAAAGAAATGTCGCATCCGATGAAGGCTTAGAGGCCGCACGGCTAAAGCCATTTCAGGTCGGTGTTTAGTGGGACGCTGGTATGCATGAGCATTCACCTTCCTCGTCCCGTAAGAGGGGAAAAAATAGACAAGATTGGGGAGACTACGAAGCGTTGCACAAAAAGGACACCGAGTAATATGAAACACTGTATAATGTCTCATTCTCTCGTAGGATAAATCGTATAGAAGTATGCGTTCGTCTCTTTTTACTTACGCTTTTTCACTTCATCGATTTTCAGATTACATATAAGTTTCACTTTAAAAACCTTTATAATAACTACAACATAAAACTTACTTTTTTATTTGGCTCCCACTAAATTGGATACAAAGTGGATTCAAAAGTTCGTTTGAACTTTAAATTATTAAAATATATAAAGATTTTACTCACCACGGTAATTGGAAGCGAAAGGCCGAATCCCAAAAAACATAAAATACCAATTATGTAAACATTTTTCACTGAACGAAATTCACTATGAAGTAGCCGAGATATAGACAAAGTTAACATAGCCTGCAACAATTATAATATTTATATTAATATTGAAGCAACACGGATTTTAATATTATAGAAGATATTTAATTAAAATATTCGAAGGAGCCGAGAATTTGTTACAAGCCAAGTTCCATGTTATACGCTAACGTGTTTTAATCGAACGAAGCTCACGTTCCATGGCTCAGTTCATTTTCATCGACTGCTGTCCGATTTTGATTTATTCACCATCGCATATCGTTTACTACCTTCTATACTTTGACACTGTCCAACTCAAAATTTAACTTTGATGGATTGGATATTAATTACTAACTTAGATTTTTTGTGTTGAAGATTAATCGAGCCGCCCATGTGTCCATGTCATTTTACTTCAATATTGAATGGCTTTCTAAGGTTGCACTCTAATTCATTACGTATTAAGAAGTTTGATCTGATATTCACTTAACGAATATAATGGTCGGTGAACATTGTAAAAAAGCCATTTATAGCTATACGAGTATATTGATTCGCTTACATTATGAAAGCCATAATTAGTCGTTATGGGAATAATAAAAAATAAAACGCTTACAATGTAGGTCGCTGTCGTTGTAGTAAGGTTCAAATATATGTACAGTGCATATATCTTGTGGGCATCTACGAATTCAGTAGTTAGAGGCAAAATGACGAAAAGAAGGTAGTGAGGCGTGACAGCTATTTCAATTTCCACGCAGTTTTGTATAGCTAAATATAGGATCTGTACGATAACAGATCTTGCAAAGGCAAAAGCAGTTAATAATACTGTGAATATGACAATGGCATTGTCTATCATCGTGTAAGGCGATAAGGTGCCGAAATCATATATGCCAATAAAACCAATTCCAAAAGCATTCGCAACGCGATCCGTCGCCGAAGGCTGAAAAAAAACACACTTCGATATTAACATTACACAACATCCAAACATAAATGTAAAAGCAGTGGTAACCTAGAACGTCTATCTCCCGCAAAGAAGACTAGAGTTCGAATCCTGAAAGCGTTTATAGTTTTTGAATTTGCATGCATTTTTACTTGTTAGATATCACTTCTTAATGAAAGAAAACATCGTGATAAAACTTACACACCAGAGATTTCTCCGTAATGTTTTCACAGGTGTGTGAAGTCTGCCAATGTGCATTTCGCCAGAGCGTCGTACTATAGTCTTAACACCTTTCATTGTGAGCGGAAACGCGAAAACAGTAGCCGCATAATTATGGAATATAATAATGATCATGAAACACAAGAAACGTCAAACCATTCTATATTCTATTTATAAATATTTTAAATCTACACTGCTATATTTTAATCAACTTAAAAAAATACTTTACCTATAATTAATACTTCAATCATGACTCCAGAATACCGCTTTTAGACCTACAGCTTCCATGATACAGAGGGTACGTGAAACTTTCGATCCCTATTGCCACCGGTATACATTAGTCGTTAAACTTTATCATAAAAGCTTACAAGTATCATAAAGTAACTAATGTTCAAGCTATCGAAAATCATGGTCGAGAAGGCTTTGGGCCGTCGTTAATAGGAAAATAGCCCATGGCCATTGGTGTGCTAATACAATTCGTTACGCAATTGTTACAACTAATTTCATTACTCTTTATAGATTTACATCCAATTCTTGTACCTAAACGATAAGGTTGAAGACGTTTAGACATATTTTAAAAAACGGAAATGATCTTATAGGAAATTATCAAACAAGTGGTCTAAATGAAGTACTTGACGAAGTCATAAATATCATAAAAACAAGAGGTCGGAACGTAGAATGTTTTATATAATACCCTGGAGCAACATATTTTATGAAAAGCAACATCGATACTTTATTAAACAGGAACAGCTCGCGCGAATAAAACTGACTGGAGACATTTAAATATGCAATAGAATGTCGAGATTCTTGATTGTTCGTGTTTGTTTCCCTTTGCCAAATAAAATACATTCTTTTAACATATCGTTTGTTTTTATTTATATCTAATACTGATACATGTTGGCTAAGATATCATCTAAAATTGATATGGTCGTTATTTGTATAAATTCTTCATGTATTAATTTTGTCCGAAAGCAAACAAACAGCTATTGAAATTTTGAATTTATCAAATGCACTACCACAAACTATGTCAATTACTATCAATATAGTAAACTTTTGCTATTAATTTTACAAAATATTAAAGTATACTCCTTATGGTTCGCTTTGAAGAGTGGTCAGTATATCTTCACGATGTAATAAAATAACACACTATGAATTTTTGGTGGTGAATTATACCAGGATATTTTTAATTTTAAGGAAGTGATTCGACTGAACATTAATACGTATCTATCGATTCCTGTTTCACTTATATAAAAAAATTTATAATAAGTAGACTGTAAAGACTAGGCAGCAGCTCGATAAAATTGTATTATAAATTATATTCATTTTATAATATAATTTAAGACATAATAAAATGTAGTGCCTTCAGTTGTGTAAATGCAACATATCGCCATACATATAAATATTATATAATTATTGGACTGAATTTTTCTGTGTGCATTAATTACCAAAATTCCATGATTTAATTACTACTATAGCTGTAATTTTTAACTGTTTTAAATAATGAAGATATAAATCAAATTACACGGGCAAAATTTGGGAAGGTTTTTTTACTACGTTTGTACCATAAAGTACGCCATCCAGTTATGCATCCCAACTACCTACAAATATCGAATGTGATCTCGCTTGTCATAAAATATTATGGGGTTAAAAGAAAAGTACTAAATTTTTCAAGTGAGAGGCTAAAAAGATAAATAAGCATTCCGACCGAATTTATAAATAAAATTCAAGCCCATTTCATAAGGGAGAAAAAAATTCATCTCCTATTTTTCATCCTTAAGGATATTTTCTCTTCAAATTTAAATAGGACCAAACAGGAAGTACACGCTCTCAAACAAAACAGGGATTTTCCATACCTGTTAACAAATGACAGAGTTCTAAACTAAAGTAACAAAAATAAAAAAATACAAACGAATTGAGATCCTCCTTTTTTGAAGTTGGTTAAAAAATTCTTTGTTTGTTAAAAAAATGTTTTAATCCTCATTTATTGTGGTTTACGTTTCAGATCAGGGCGATTTTTTTAGGATTTCTGAGCATTTTTCATCATCATCATCATCATCATCTCAGCCGGACAACGCCCATTGCTGACCATAGGCCTCCCCCAAGGATCTCCACAACGATCGGTCCTGCGCTGCCCTCAGCCAGTGGCTACCCGCGACCTTCACCAGATCGTCGGTCCATCTCGTTGAGGGTCTACCCACTGAGCGTCGCCCGGTGCGTAGTCGCCATTCGAGAACCTTTCCGCCCCAACGGCCATCGGTTCTCCTAACTATGTGTCCCGCCCACTACCACTTCAGCTGGGCAATCCTTCGAGCAATGTCGGTAACTTTAGTTCGCCTACGGATCTCATCGTTTCTGATTCGATCACGTAAGGAAAAACCGAGCATTGCTCCCTCCATTGCCCGCTGGGTGACCTTGAGACTTCTTATGAGACCCATAGTTAGTGGCCATGTTTCGCTTCCGTATGTCATCACTGGCAATACACACTGGTCAAAGACTTTCGTCTTGAGACACTGCGGAAGCTTGGACGCGAAGATTTTCCGTAATTTCCCGAACGCTGCCCATCCGAGCTGAATACGGCGAGAGATCTCTTTCTCGAAGTTGGACCTACCTAACTGGATTGTCTGTCCTAGGGAAACGTAATGGTCAACAACTTCGAGTGTAATGTTCCCAACTTTAATAGGAGTGGGTACAATATGGCCATTCGACATGATTTTTGTCTAGTCCATATTCATCTTAAGACCCACTCTTTAAGAAGCATTACTGAGATCTTCGAGCATTGTGTTCATGTCTTCCAAGGTCTCAGCCATAAGGACCACGTCATCGGCGAACCGAAGGTGGGTTAGGTACTCGCCTTTTATGTTGATGCCGAGTCCTCTTCAGTCCAGAAGCTTAAAAATATCCTCCAACGCAGGGGTGAACAGTTTCGAAGAAATAACATCTCCCTGTCTCACACCTCGCTGCAGTTGGATGGGATTGGAGTTCTGGTTCTGGAGTCGAACTGACATAGTGGCATTTTTGTATAGGTACCTTAGCACCTCAATGTACCTGTAGTCCACTTGGCACCTTTGGAGAGACCGCAGCACCGCCCATGTCTCGACCGTATCGAAGGCCTTCTTATAGTCCACAAACGCCAAGCAAAGTGGCAAGTTATACTCTTCCGTCTTTTGTATAACCTGACGTAACGTATGGATGTGATCTATGGTACTATAGCCTTTCCGAAAACCGGCTTGTTCGGGAGGTTGGAAGCCGTCAAGCCTGCAAGCGAGATGATTCGTCATTACTCTCGAGAACAACTTGTAGACATGGCTCAGAAGCGATATGGGTCTATAGTTCTTCAGGAGGGTGTTATCACCCTTTTTGAAGAAAAGCACCACCTCGCTTCCGCTCTATGCTTTTGGCGTTTTGCCCTCGATGATGACGGAGTTAAAGAGCCTTTGGAGAACTTTAAGTATTGGCTTGCCACCCGCTCTCAAAAGCTCTGTTGTGATTCCGTCACCAGCCGCCGCCTTGTTGTTTTTTGTTGTTTGAGAGCAATACTAATCTCATACAGGCTGACGTCCGGGATATCTTCCGTGTAATGTCGGGTAAGCTTGGCTCTGGGATCTTTAGCCTCGCTTTCAACAGGCATTTGCGTGGAATACAACTTCCCGTAGAAACTCTCAATCTCCCTCAGGATTTCAGTCTTCGTTGAAATGATGCTACCGTCCGCAGTTTTCAGCTTCGTCATCTGGCTACACCCAATAGACAGATCTCTTGTGAACACTTTAGAACCTTTGTTCCGTTCCATGGCCTCTTTAATATGTTCTGTATTAAATCGGCGTAGGTCGTTCTTTAGCATGTTTGAGATCCGCCTATTTAGCTGCCGATAGTGACCTGCTTCCGCTGAGTCTTGAAGCCTTATCTCACGTCTCTTTTCCATGAGTTCGATGGTCTGATCGGAGAGTTTCTTTAATTTTGGACGACGGGTTCTAAAATATTTAGAACCCACCGTACGGGCAGTGTCAACCACCATGTTGTGCAAATCTACGCTGTTCTCAAGGGCTTGGAAGCGGTTATGAAATTCGAGTTGAAAGCTCTTAGAGTCTTGGATTTGGGCAGGTACTGGTCGGAGCGTTGTTTTCATCAGTCGATACCTTTCAAGCTTGACGTCGATATTCAATGTGCCTCGCACCAATCGGTGATCGCTTCCTGTCTTGACAACGTTGATCACTGAGATATCATTGAATATCTGCTTTTTCTTCGACATGATGAAATCTATCTCATTTCTGATTGTACCATCGGGGCTCATCCAGGTCCATTTACCGCTTTTCCGATTTCTTAAAGAAGGAGTTCATCATAAAGAGATCCTCCTTCTCCATGAAGTCTATCAGCATCTGGCCTCTAGCGTTCCGTTGCCCTACTCCAAATTTTCCCACTCTCAACTCATTACCGCATCGTTACTCCAACTTCACGTTGAAATTCCCCATCACAACTGCGTAGTGGGTTTTGTAGCTATGTATGGCTTTAGAAATCTCCTCATACATAGCCTCCACTTCGTCATCAGGGTGTGCCGAGGTCGAAGCATAAACCTGAATGATTTTAAATGAATATCGAGTCGATATTTTCAATATCAAGTACGCTACCCTGGTCGACACACTTCCGATGGTGACCACGTTGTTGACGAGGGACTTGTGGACGATAAACCCGACTCCACCAAGGGACTGTTGGTCGCCCTCCCGGTAGTATAGTAAGCTACCGGAATTTAGGATTATCGTTTTCTCCCCCTCTCTTCGGACTTCTGATAACCCAATTATATCCCAACGTAACTTACTAACAGCTTCTTCCAACTCTATTAACTTCGCGTCGGTCCGCAGTGTGCGCGTGTTATATGTTGCCAGGTCGATTCATCGGTGTTGGCAGCCGAATCTTACCCGGGGATTCTTAGCACCCCTTACCCCGCCGTTCCGTAACCGCTGCCATAGCCAGGAACAACGGGGCTGCCGGGGACTAGAGGCCGATTCTTTTTGGACATTTCCATAAGGGGGGTTAATTGCCTTAATCGCCACGCTTGGCAGGCGGGTTGGCGATCGCAGTGAGACCAAGGTTGTAGGAGATGCTGCTGCCCATCTCCTAGTTGGCATATTTCCTTAGACGGTTCTTACGTCACCCACGGGAAGAAATGGGATGGTACTATTCTATGCCGGCACCACACGCCAGTATTTTTATATATTATTATTATTAATGTTATATGTATACATTATTAATATTATTTTATTTATTTATTTATTTATTCTATAATATAAGCTTAAAAAACATTACAGACTTAAGTCCAATCCGATTCTAAAGCTTCATTATGTACTTTCCTGCCATCATGCGAAATTCAGCAATGGGAGTACAAAATACGTCAACTGACGGATTCCACTCCACCAGTCCATTGAGCAAAGTCATTGCTCGCACCAGAGGAGATTCCGTCACGAGGACAAGTCTGCAAATCGGCACGGCAAATAACTTCCGACGTCGAACTCGAACATATTTGTCCGGGACATTCATATAAATCAGTTCTAGTACTGACGGGTTGCAAATATTTCCTCTAATTAATTTTATAAAATACTCCATTAAAAACAGATTGCGTCAATATTCCAATGTATTATATCCTACCATTCCCAAAAGGAATAGGCTAGGATATAAATGGGGGTACCCTACATAATACCCGTTCGCTCTAAAATATAAAAACCTAATGAATTTTCTTTGGAGCTTTTCCAACATGAGCTTGTATTTTGCTTCATATGGACTCCAGATAATTGCGTTTCTCTCAAGTATGCTCCTGACAAAGCTGTTATATAAAAGTTTTATAGCGGCAATGATGTCCAGGTGCTGCGCTTGTCGCAAAAAAAAACCCAACGTCCTGTAGGCCTTTCCGCAAATTGCCATTATGTGGTCGCTTAAACTGAGATCTTCTTTAATCACAACACCCAGATCTTTCAATGAAGTGCAACGCGATAACTTCTCATTATCTATTTGATAGTCAAAATTAATAGGGTTCCGCTTTCGAGTGATCGTCAAGACTGAGCACTTGTTTTTATTAAACTCTAGCTTGTTCTTCCTGCATCACTCCAGAACATTGTTTATATCAGTCTGTAGTAGTTGGCAATCCGTATTATGTTTAATTTCCAAGAATAGTTTCAGGTCGTCGGCAAATAACAAGCATTTAGCCGTATTGACTATATCTGGCAAATCATTGATAAAAATTAGGAATTCCAACGGTCCCAGGTTCGATCCCTGGCTGATTCCTGAGTACGTATGGTATGGCTTAGAGATATATCCATTAAACTGCACATACTGCCTCCGGTTACGAAGGTAGCAGGAGAAAAATTTAAATAATTCAGGAGTAAATCCGGCAGTTGCAAACTTTTGGAGAAGAATGTCATTGTCTACCACATCAAAAGCTTTACGGAAGTCAAAATAGGCAGTATCGACCTGAGATCCACCATCATCTGCTTTTGTGGCGTATGACCAAAAAGACAATAAGTTGGTGATCGCAGACCGATCCCTTCTGAAACCATGCTGGGCATCCGCAAGACGGGATCCAATTTGGTCTTTAATCCATTCGCACAGCACCGATTCAAATAATTTGCCAAAAACAGACAACACAGCTATAGGTTTATAGTTACTTACATTCGACCCAGAACTATCCTTTGGAACGGGAACTACACGGGAGAGTTTCCACGCTTCCGGGTAATTGCTGCTAGACAGGCATACGTTGTATATATGGAGCAAAGGTTTCGCGAACACATAGCGACAATCTTTTACAATATATGGTGGGATGCCATCTGGTCCCACTGAGCGCTTAGGTTTCATATTGTTTAGAACCCAATTAATATCTGCACTTGTTATGGAGCCAATATGTATAAGAGAGCCCAAATCTCCTTCTAGAGTTTCATTGGCTTTTTCATAGTTGAGCTCTGGTCGGATTTCACTGTACACCGAATGAAAGTAATCGGCAAACAATTGTGCACACTGATCTTGGGGTGCCGCCGTGCCGTTGGATAATAATATTCTACGCATTCTCTTCTTTGTTCTTTTCGAAGCCATGAATCTCCAAAAAGATCCCGGATCTCTCCGTATATCGCGCTCCATACGTGCTTTGTATGCGCGGAACGATAAACAATGCAACGATAAAATCGACGTTTAGTTTTTTTAAAAAGGCTATGGTATCTAAATTTAATTTTTATGTTGCGTCTTGTTTGTGACGTGTACCATACAGGGTAATTGTACCGAGATGGTACCGCAACACGCTGTTTAATTGGAACGCAACTATCTATACAATTGTTAAGTAAGTCATAAAACTTACTAACCACTTGATTTGCATCGGTTATCATATACAACGGTTCCCAATCAGTCTCTGCAATATTGGTGTACACTTAAAGCTCGCTTTAACCGTAACATTTGCTGAGTTTAGGTTGAAATCACCACATCTTAGAACTGGTCCATATTTAGAACAAATAGTCTCTATATAATGGAAAATCAATAAATATGATTCTTCACTTGTGTTCGGTGGTACATAAAGACAAAATAATACCATTATTAATTTACAATTCACATATAAGCCGACACAAAAAAAGTCACTTTCAGTACAATTTTCTCCTAGATGTATCGGTTGCATCTCGTACTTTAATGGTGTTATAATTGCTACTCCACCTCCTCGTCTTGTTCCGGGTCTGTCAGCCCTAAGGATATTATATCCTGGTGGGACAACCTCTGCATCACTGATGCTAATATTAAGCCAAGTTTCCGTGAGCATGAGCACATCCACTTGTGTTGAACTTATTTCTGTCGCGACATGATGTAAGTTGGTGCGTAATCCTCTGACATTTTGATAATATGCAGATAGAAATGTGAATTTCTTATGACGTTGTCTACTGAGTCGTTGCAACCTGCTGTCGATGTTTACTTTCGGCGTTTCCGTCAGATAGTGCCCCTTTCCGAAACCACTGGTTTACTTGTGTATTTAGTGGCCAATTTTCCGCGCTCATAAAGAATGTAAATGCACTTTCTGGCACGGAGACTACGAAAGAAGCATATCGTGAGTGTTTCAACACAAGCTTTTCGACATTATAAGGCGTTTCCAATGCTTTTTTCTTTAACATATAAGCTTGTAACTTTTCTGGAGTAGTGTCAAGTCGCAAAGACCATACATGGATACTTCGCATCTTCTCTACCCCTGTCAAGTCGCTATCAATGTCACCCGTACCCCGAGTAACAGGGCGTCTCTGCTTACGGCGCCGAACAGTTGTCCAGTGCTTCGCAGTGTCACACGCTGCATCGGTCCCCTGCCCGATCGATGAGTCACGATGAGTACGATTATCGCCGCCGTCGCCGCCGTACGTGCGAGCTATCGAGGGACGATGATCATACGTGTGCGCAATATTCGGTGCTATAGCGGGTGGCTTTAAGGTTCCATTTGCCTCAGCGCGTGTTGTTTTCTGCACATCACACTCGATCGTTTTTGTCTCGGCACCTGTCGTCACCGCTCGTTTTCTCTGTTTGCGCGTCATCACCTGTATGCTCTTTTGCTCTTGCTGTCGAGACGGCACCGCCGTGGAAGACGTCGGTGGGCTCTCATTCTTGTGCTCGGCTCGGTGACTGCCGTCATCGGTGATATAGCTGATGTACCCGCTTTTTTTACTTGTTGCTGTTCAATTGTTTCTTTGTGATTTTGTTCTATTTTTAACTCCAGAGCTCGAACCATATCAATTATAGAGTTTATTTTTAACTCTAACGGCAACAGCAATCCTTGCATTACTGTTATAATATCTTTGGATATGGATTTATCCATCTTCTTCGGTGAAACAATTTTTAAACACAGAGCGTTTACAGACACGTCAGGCACGGTTGAGAGCGCAATTATATGTGTACATATATAAAAGTCTAACATAAAATTCGTATCAATCAGTGAGAATATAAGAAAATTTGCTAAGCATTACCATATACGGTGAATTTATTTGGGAATAATATCTGCTTCTAAAAGCCTTGAATTGAACATGGAAGAAATCATGGACACTTATATTTATTAAAACCATTGACAACAATTTATTTTTCTGAGATATAACACATGCGGTCAGAAGGCAAAAAAATGCGGCTATTGAATGTCCGACATTCAATATTCCCGCACAGTAAAAGGATTACATAGTAATTTATGATTTGAAACTTATATCATCGCGAACATTATACCTTTCAATTATAACGGGTACTCACGGTTTTGTTTTGGGTTCTTTATCGATATTGCGACCTAATTACAAGAATCGTGATCACGGCAAGACTACAGTGGCGGGGAGAAACTTATCAGTCTGTCAAGTGTCAACCGTCAAGAGTTTACTCCCTGCCCATGAAGTCACTCCGTGATCATGATCCATGTAATTAGATCAAAATGTCCGTAAAAACACAAAACTCGTGAGTACCAGTTACAGTTTCAATGTAAATTACACAGAAGTATTATGAAAAACAAAGTAATTTTAGATTTTGATGTCATTTATTATTTAAAAACAAATAGAAACAGCATAAAACATCTCACATGAAATGAACTATATAATGCCATTAAGCCGACCTCGCATCGCTTTAGAAAATTAAGCGGGAACTCATCCATTTTCCGAGATGAATAGTAACCCACATTTTCACCCATAATATAATTCTAAAGCTGTTCAGTGGTTTTAGTGCAATAAGAGTACGTGTTCAGACAGACAAAATTCTAAAAATACTTGTTTATTCTATATCGATATCAAAATATACGTACATTAAGATTCCCAAAAGTAATTAAATTTACAGATTCAGCTCGGTTACAGTTTTGTTACTGGTACAGATAATCATATTGAAAACAATTTGCTTTGAAGATAATTATTTTTTTATATTAGCATCTAATTTTTTTGCACTTACATAAATATGCTAAAAAAATATTTAACAGTACAATATTTTAATACTATAAGCGTATTATGCAAGAATTTGTTATATTGACTTTACTGAAAAAAGTTATTTCGTGAAATGTACATCATTTTTGTTGAACTAACTTGCCTTAACGTGTGCCTTTAAGCAATGAATTTTATTTTCGACTCTCAGTATGAAGAGCCATCATAGTATCGGAACCACGGCATCTAATTTAAATGTTGTTTCACCATTTCTAAGATAACTTATTCCGGATTGACGCGGGCTGTAAGTCAAGTGTATGCGTACAGTAATTAATAATTGCACTCAAACAAAATCGGGACGGTTCACTAGTGTTATTTTAAAATTATAAACACCATAATAATCACACCCCTTCCGTGTTTCGGATGGCATGGACATACAGAATACAAACATCCGTGACTTAGAACCAAACAATAATTTGTCACATAAACGTATGTCCCGGCCGGGAATCAAATTAGGGGCCCCTCGCTCAACAGTCAGGGTCACTACTAACCGAGCCGTTGATATCTGCAGTATTCTAAATACCGCAATTGCAAACTTAGTTCTCCGTAATCCTAATTATGCTTAAGCCCCGTGTAATGAACCGGAGATGGGGATTTGATCCTACCAAGGAGCTGAGATATTTCATAAAACACAAATTTTAACATTTTTTATAATTTTCAATGTATTAAAAATATCTTTAAAAATTTACTTTAACACTTTCACTGTCCCCATATAAAGGTAAAAACAAAACGACACGTTAGTATGTGACGGGTATCACATGTGGTGCCCAAATTCCAGCAGCTAATTTGACCATTAAAAGTCTGGGCCCCACATGTAATACAAATTTTTTTTACAGGTTTTTTGTCTATGTCTTGACATATATTTTTATATTCTATGATCAACATAACTTTCAGTTTTAATGTATTGACTGCATAATAGTTGTTTTAGTAAGAAAATCAAGTCTCGTAGATAGAATAGGGAAGGTATTTTACGATATTTGTAAAATAGTGACGAAGAATTAAATGACGGGAGTGATTTATCAGAAGATTCTTATCACTTTAGTGATGATGATGACCCTGATTATGAACTGCCTCAAGACGTTTCCGATGAATCGGTGAGTTCTGAATTTGAGACACTGGAAAATGTAAACAGATTCATTCAAGATTCTCAGCCTCAAGATAAAACCGATGACAATGTTAGTCAAAACGATTTAGAAGACATCATGATGAATTTTGAGTCAATTGACTCACCAAATCCTGCTGAAGATCCAGAAGTACGCGTATCGTCTCAAAATAAGTGTCCCAGGAAGTGAACATGATGATCATTTAAAAATTAGAGACATGAATTTATTACTGGATTTACATGGAGTTATTACTGAGCAAGAAAGTTTGGGAGTCAATATTGAAAGTCATTCCACTATAGAATCTCTTTTTTCTTATATTATTGACAACGAGTTTCTAGACATGTTTCTAGCCAATATAATCGATCCAAAACAAATTAATATAGAATAAAAGTTTACAAATTGTGTACTATGGATGGCCACACTTGGAAATATGAGATATATTGTGGCACTGATGAAACAATAGATGTCTCGGGGCCGAGGTGATCGGAGCGCTGGTGTCAGCGGGACGGATTGGGAGGCCGAGGAGAGGGAAGGCTTGCCTTCTGCGGACGCCTTGGCGACTCGTTTGGTGAGGCGCTTGTTGCGCTTGGGTTCGACCAGTTGAAAAGCCTGGTCGTCAGACTGCGACGGGGTGACAAGCCATCGGATTCGATGAGCCTCTTGCGGGAAGAGAGGGAGTTCGCGTCGGAGAATTCGACGTCATGGGCGGGGGAGGCGTCAGGGGACACGGGCGAGTCTGTTTGGGGCGCGAGGGCTCGGATGCGGGTGAGAATTACCTTCTCATCGATCGGGGTTTTTAAATAGGAGAACAGGGCCTCGAGGATGCGTCCTAGCGGGAACAAATCTAATTCGGATTGATTCATCCTAAGAGAGCTTCCCTGCCGGTGGCAGGGAGCGGAGTAAAAAACCGAAAACGAACCAGGACAGAACGAGTACAGTGACTATCCCTAGCGGAAAATAGCCACTAACCTTCACCCTGGGAAGGCCCAGTGCAGTGGGATCGGGTCTGCCGGTTTCTCTCAATCCGTTTTCCGTTGTAGGAGGGAGGGAGGTTTCATGCATGTATAGAAGTATATACCATCATACATTGTGCTTGCGGATTGTTGCAAAGTAAATTAATACTAATTTAATCATTAAAATGCCTTTTCTGTAGCTACAGATGTACTTATATTAAATTGATAAGTAAAATCACATAATTCTCTAAGTATATAATTATAATTCATTAAAATTAAACTAAACACGCTCACTGTATATAGGAGGTATCCTATATCCATAAAAGTTAGTAGAACTTATTAATTATCCAACTAAATTTGTTCTTTAAGGAGAAAAATTATACAGCTTTGAACGCAATATTAATGACTGCTTACTGTTGTAATTAATTTTTTTCTTAATGAGCTCGATAGAGCTCTACATACAAAAAAGTATCATTTCATTTTATGAACTAGAACATAGTTTTCAGTACCACCGGACCCTAGCACAGATATGAACTTTTGTCTTAACAAACAAATATACTACCTCAATCTGTCAAGTCGATGTAACTTTATTTATACTATTTGTTTCTTTTTATGTTTGTAAGCTCTGGAACTACAAAAAAAATAATAAAAAAGATCAATAAAAATAATACTTTTATTCGAAACAAGCACTGTCCCTGCTTCGTGTCAGAGAAGCCTTACGCTTAGAAATAGCACTTGCATTATTTTAGGACTCGGTATTTTTCGTTCTGTGAATTAGACATACATATTATATTCATATACCTATAACTTTTTCATTTATGAATGGATTGAAGTGAAACAAACTTTAATTATTAAGTTATGCTTACTGCAATACATTAGTGCAAGCTATAATGAAATCGATTAAGCTGTTTCTGAGATTATCGCGAATAAGTGCACTGACAGACGAAAATTCTAACAACTATTTTTTGGGTTCTATTACATTAGTAAGGGCCCCTAATAATAGATTTTCTCGTATGTCCTCCATATACAGAAAGCGATCAGTTACAATTGTATTATGTGTGTCGATAGATATCACAATTTTTTAATCAAGCCAGAAGAAAGAGCGTTACTTGGGCTTATTTAGAAATACTTAATGTTTTACAAAAATATTAATCGTTAGTGCGTATTAAAAGAGGCAAAGGGTACTTTGAATACATCCATTTTAACATCTAATTCATAATACTATTATTTAGTGTCAAAAATTAAGTTTAAAAAAATGATTCTTCTTTTTTTGGGATAACGGTCTAATTAATTAACTTCTAATTTTCTGTCATTATTATTGAATAAATTTATTTATTTACCTTTTACCGTAAAATGTCGTCAAAATAAACAAAACAATGGGTAGACTTAGTGCATTCTGGTTTTCTAAAAGGTTTCGAACGGTTATGTGCGCAAAGAACCCTAACTCCAATCATGCAGGCATGATTGATTCATGAACCTAAAAAAGGATTAACATTTTTTTTATTGATTCTTTAGTCTAATAAGTGTCATTGAACGCTCGACTAATTTCCAAGCTCTGTTTTTGTTTCATTGTCAAAAGAATGCTCGAGTCTGAACAGTTCAAAATACCAATAAAATTTAATTGACACTCTATAAAACTACATAACGCTTTCTCATAATTTTAGAATGATTTTGAGTTGAATATAAGTTTGAAGATGTAAATAAATATTAGATGGCAATAATTGTAGAGGAAAATACGAGAGCACTTGTCAATTTTAACGGTCGGTAAACTAAAAACTTGGTAAAAGCCGACATTGGAATAAAATTTCATTTGCAAAAACACAACGCTAAACCTTGAACTTTAAAATGAAATTCTCGGTACGCTTTACGTAAAATTTTATATTTTACAAAGGTCAGTGCACAAAATAGATTCATTGTAAGATTAATTTTTTAAACTCCGTACTTGTCTCTCAAAACTAGGGCAAATGCATAATATGCAATGATACAAGGCTTATTTTAAGTTTATCCTAATACTTTCTAATAATCCTTCTAATTCTGTATATTTAAAATAATTATTATATTAAAAGTACCTCATAAAAGCAAAAACATTTTTTCCATTACGTTTGCAACGCATATATGAATCCATTAAGTTCCCTCAGGAGCTCAAACTGATAAAATCGCATCCACAGGGTCTTATATTTATTCGACAACCTTTTAATTTTCACATTATTAGTAACTGGGAAGGAAATTAAAACTTAAGTTATAAACAAATATCTTGGTTTGTAATACTTCTTTTTTAAGTTACTCTTTGTGTCATAAACCCTTTTAAATCTTAAAACCTTTTTTTTATTATCATCGTAACATCATCATCTTATTCACGTTTGGTTTAAAGAAATATATTAAATACCAATACAGTAATTTTCATACAGTATTTTTTTCCCTAGTAAAAGCAGTAAATTTTTCGTGTATATCGCCTTTCAGGTCTTCCCAACTTTTACGCAGGATTTTAGTTTAGAGCTTGTTCGCCTCCCTAAAGTGACAATTGTCTCTTGGTGAACACACTATTTATGTGAACCAAAATTTTCTCCCTATCGATTCGATTACGATAATCCATCTTTCTGCAAAAAAATCATTGCCATATTATTTATTAAATCATCATTAAATCTAAAATAGCCTTCATCCCACATCTTTTCTCTTTCCTTATGTTTCCCATCTTCATCAGGCACCAAAGTGTTGACAATGTAAATAAATAATAATAAATGTAAATCGTCGTAAATATCAGAAGAACGATATTGCATATTTCCTGAAATATTCGTGACATTTTTGGTAAAATGTATACCGGTATTTTACTCATTCCATTTAAAGCCAAACGTTTTTCTTTCACATTCTGAGCAAGCCCCCAAATTATTTTTATTTTTTACGTCGTAAACTGAATTAATAGTATTACTGTAGATTTTGATTATGAGTTTTAAAAAAAACTATTGCGGTGACTTATTTTGTCGTTTTTGTTGTTTTGTCTTTATATTTTGTCATTCATCCAGTTTTGTTTTGCTTCTCAATTTTTTGGCTTAAGTTGAGTTTTCTTTATTTCTATGACTCTTGATATAGAACAATGTCATGCTTGCTCCACTCTATTATTTCCTTATTAGTCGCTGGCCATTTGCTGATTTCAATCGAAGTCGAATATCTGTGTTAGTTCTAAGCACTTACTTTTTTATTTTATAGATTTAAATAATATACATATCTATTTGTACAAACGAAATTTCATAGCTATGCTAGAATTCAACTAGTATTAACTGTATTCTAGTTTATAAACTAAAATTATACTTCAATACTATTCAGACCTGTCTCGCGGGCTCGTTAGGAAAACTTTAATTATAAAACTAAGGAGTCGTTGATATTGCGTAGTTTTAAAATTGCGTAATTTTTCTCCTTGAAGAACACTTTAGTTGTATAATTAATGTGCTCTTAAAATACCTAGGTGACTATATTTATCTCACATATGCATATAGTTTAGTAATGTCCTATAAATTAAAGAGTTGAGTTCAATTTTAATACATTTTAAATATTCATTTTCATTTTATCTTTAACGGTCTTTCTGAGTTCTGGATTTCATTGAATTAAAACATACATATTTAAGGCAATAGCTACAAAAATACATTAAAACATTATAAAACACTATTCTGCGATAATTTCCTATAATTATATTTAGTGCTCATCTGCTCTTTTATGGCCTAGTTTCATAAAAACAGTAATTTTTAAAGTTGGCAGTACCATAAAATTGTTCATTCTTATTTTTAGTTTGAGAACAGGAAATTGGTCTGATGCATAAATAGGCTGATGGCGCACAATCTTCTTTTAAAATGACAATTCGATCCTTATTTACATTTGTATGTTTTTACTTATAGCAAAGGAAAAACAGTGAAAATGAGTAAGTAATTGAAAATGAATTTAATTGATTTGTTCACCCAATATGTCACTAATTTTTCTTATCACACAATGTTATTAGTACCGGGGAAATCGAGCTCCGCTCGGCTGTATTTTTTGTTAAGTAAAATCGTATCTTCCAAAGAACATATTTAAATACAAATTATTGAAATAAATTAATTGAGCATTATATAGCTTTTCTGGATAGAAATAAACACAAACGCAATAATCTCAATAAAAATTAACAAAAATTTGGGTGTAGGATATTGACCTTCTGCTCGAAGTTGTAGGTAAGAGTAATCACCCCTGCTCGTGGTATATAATGAACAGCAGAGGAAGCCAAGGTCCCTTCTCTTGAAGGTCGCTGGGCTGATATGATCTAACCGTATCCTATATTCATACAGCTCTCTTCCTAAAAATCAACTATGATGTAATTTACCGCTTGTAGTAAAGAAGAGTGAGTCAACAAGCGCAAAAATAATGTTTCCTTGACACCCCTGATTTTTACTCGTTAGTTCTATTTTAACTGTCATATTAAATGTATTAACTACTTATTTGACCACTTCACTAGAAATTAACTGCAAGCCCCTTTTTCTAATTTCAAACATCTAAACGTATTGGAAAGGATCGGTCCGTAAGGTTTTTATCCAAATTAATGTTCGTTTTCATAAAACTATATTAATATTGTAAACAGCCTTTACCTCTACCTTCTGTACCAGCAGTCTCATTATGAAATTTATTTAACTCGGAACGGTCTCTCCTTTCATCTTCTACAGTCTGTAAAGACGTCCTTCAAAAACGAATTTATAATTTCTTCGTTGGAAAGCTCATAAATAAATTGGGAGATATTCACAGTAGTAAATTCTTATATTAAAACAAGCCCAAAAAACGGTTGATGTTATTTTGGTTTATATATTATTTTAGTCCACATGCAATAAAAGTGATAAAACGTCGAAATTATCAAAATAACGGTAGTTTTGTATCTGTTTCATAGAATACCTATTGGCTCCACTGGCCTTGAGCATACAATGGAAACGAGCTGGAGCTTAAACATCACTGTGATTGAGCTTCGGTACAAAGATGAAAGCTATACGGATTTACTATGGAATACTAATACAAGTTCTAGAATCTAAATATTTTATACTCCTAATTATACCACGTACGTTAAATTTGAGTAAAAGAATCGTTGTGCTATTGCACTAAACTTAAGGAATAAGTATCTAAATTGTTTGATGATTTAATATGAAAAAATATGTGAATTAGAATAACATCTTTAGGTCACAAAATCAACTTACTTTCAACTTACTATCAACGTCTTTTGCATTTATTTGAAATATACGCGTTACTCTATTTCCATTTTTATATAAATAACCTTTGCTATATTATTCAACCATCATATAACTTCTGAATGATTTGACCAATTTAAATTATATACAAATATATTAAATTATATTTGTTTGATCGAGACGATGGTCTTAGACTCTGATACGATTCAATGAGTGGCGCTGTATTCAATAGTTATGAACAAATTCTATATGTATAAGTCACAATGATTAAATCCTATATTAAAAACAAAATCTGCTGGTCTAGCAGACTTGTATATATTTATAGTTACAGCCATTAAAATTATGTTTCACATTTCTGTGTGTGTGTGCGTGTGTGTGTGTGCATCGAAATTTAATTTATTCCGTACAAGACATGTCCATGTCCATTCCGTGAATAATGTACACGCCATATATGAGCGGGTATATTATTCAGAAAATGGACACGGCCGTCATCTCAGTCACTTTTACTTTGCAATATTACCAATACAGGCCAAATATATTATGAAAATGTTTGTTGGTGATGCTGTAACGTTCCAATTTAAATGTAAAAGAAGTGATTTAGAGATTTTATGTAAAAAAGTCTCGTTCATCTAAGGATCCTCTCAACCCGTCCTCGCTTTGCTGCAGAAAATATAGTTTTATTTCTTAGAAGCGAATTGTAATGAATGAGTATGTGAATGTCAATCCACATAACTAATTAAAAATCATTACCTCCTTCAGTAACGATATAATAACCCATCAGATTTGGAAACAAAACTATTGTGTTAATAATCTATTTCTACTCCTAATTCATAAAATTTTGTAAAAAAAAATAGGAAATGCAAGGTAATGAGTTTCAATATATATGTTTTACAAATTCGAAAAATTACAAGTTACCTTATACCTAGTATCCCTACTGTAGTTCACCGTAATTTCAGGTATGGTACTACATGGTGCTCGTACAACTCGGTCTTGGGGTAATAATTGATAATCGTTGGACGCATTTCGAACAAAGAATGGCAGAATCCATTGCCATGCGTCGAAGTGCCCGAAAAACTCACCGACCAGTTCAGTTTTGCAAACTCTCTTTGGCTTTTTTTTTTGCGCCCAGAAGATGGTAAATGGGCTACCCTCCGGAAAAGCGCGGGAGGGTGGTGGTGAATGCTCCTAGCATACCAGCGCAGCCGGCTGCGCTGGTTATGTGGGACTCCCGAAGGCCTACCCACTAAACACCACCCGAGTGGGCTTTGGCCTTGTGGCCTCTAAGCCTTCATCGGATGCGACCCATCCTTAGAGAAGGATAGGGTGCTAGCGGCACTCCCGAGGGAGCATACGCTTGTTGTTAACACTGAAGGTGTTGTCGAATGATGAGACTATGTGGCGTCTTAAGGACGCTACTAACTTATATTGTTTGAATTCTTGACTGTGGCCGCCAGATGGCGGTCCAAGTCAGAAGATAACTTGTCGGGGGGATTGGTGAGAGCGTTTCTTGGCCGCCGGATTTGGTGGCCTGTAAGACTAGGGGCGGTGTAGTCCGCTGCCTGTCTGATGAGTGGATTAGTATGTTCCTCTGAGGATTTAAAAAATGTTGTGCAATAATCTTTAAAGGATTTTTGAATTGTCGGAAGCTGGAGAACGAAGTGCAGGTCGGCGTTCCTCACGCACCAGTGCGCGTTGGTTGCTCTCCTGCAAAAAATGTTCTGGACAACTTGGATGGGATGAAGGATTTTGGGATCGGCGTGTGCGAAAACAGGGGCGGCGTATGACATCACCGGCCGTATGCAAACCTTATAGAGCGTTCGCTTGTTTCTGAGTGACATCCTACTATGCCTTCCCAACAGATTGTTGAGTCGGCCCATATAATATCTGGCGGAGTTGGTGACTTTGCGTATATGCGGTCTGAATGTTAGTCCGGAGTCGAGTGTTACTCCTAAGTATTTGGTTGTGGTTTTCCACGGGACAGGGGCGCCTAGCAGCCGGATGTTAGGTTCGTCATGTCTGCGTCTGGGTTTGAAATGAAAGTATACCGCGGTGCTTTTGTCTGCGTTGACTTCGATTCGCCATTTGGTGAACCATTTCCCTAACTCGTCTACTGAGTGTTGAAGTTTGGAGAGGACATGATTTATTACCCGTGATTGATAATATAGGGCGGTGTCGTCTGCGAATAACGATAGTTGTACGCCGTTTTTCTGAATGGGAATGTCGTTGTCTCTTTGGCTTATAATAGGATCAGTAATGCAACAAGGGTCAGAAATTGCACCTATGTAAGTGTTTTGTGAGAATTTGTTTAACTGACGTCAGAATATCTAAGCCTTGATTAGCATTTAAGTTTAATCCAATGTAAGAATTTAATAAACTTTTGAACCTGATATCAAATAACATTAAAAACTCGCTACGAGCGAAGAAAACTGAGAGACAGTGATTTGTTAATCTTATAGCAGAGAAACTAACATTGAAATGACAACGCCTGGTAAAAACTATCACTTCAACTCATGTAGCGCTACAAGACATAAAGCGTTTCTGACGATAATTTTATGTTCCATACACTCGTCACTATAATGCAATTTAGTAATTAGGGGATCGACCTTTGTTGCGAACTGGGTGAAATATTTATGTTATTTCAATTCATACTTTTAAGAGTTACTAAATATCAAATTCAACTTTATATTCGTCTACGAGTTCGATTAATCCACTCCAAAACTTACATCGAACGCTAATATGTATTCGCTGTCCCATGCGTTGGTTCTCTAGACTCATTACAAAAAAATTTTTGACCGTGGTACAATATTTTACGTCTTAGCTGGGTACTTGACATTTAAAACTAACAATAAGGGTAAAACTGTCGACGTTATTTTGTTTGATGAATACCGAAATGTATGGAGAAATGTCAAGTGGTTCACCTGTAATTCGTTACACTTCACGCCACTCTCAACTGTAGCATAGCGGAAAATAATATTTTATAACTATGCCAGCGTCGAAAATGTGGCTGGAGTTACGTTCTATAAAATACTCAAGAGAGGCACGGAGCTAGATTATTATTTTATACTAACGACCCACCCTGGCTTCGCACGGGTGCAATTTACAATGAAGAAAACTATAAGTGCGCTTAGCAAACATATTAATTATTTTTAACCTTATTATTAAACTACGAAACCGCCCTTGTTTCGCTTCGGAAAAACTACGCCTTTGGCCTATTTCAAAATAGCACCTGCATTGTTTTTAGGTTGGGTTATTCTTGTTCTGCGAATTAGAAGTATACTCGTATTAAATTATAATTTTTATTTACAGATATATGTATTTAAATGTTAAATATTAAGTGTGCTTAAAGCATTACACTAGGGTAAACCGTAACGAAATCGATTAAGCAGTTTCTGAGATTAGCACACACAAACGCACACACAAACAGACTCAAGTTCTTACAACTATTGTTTTAGGTTCTATTGCGTTAATAAAGGAATAGCTTTTCTCGTATATCCTTCATGTACAAATAGCGCCTTGTCTGTCCGTCAGTCATAATTTATCCAATCGAATCTTTTATTTAACAGTACTGTCATACTGAACGTCACATTGTTTTATTGAAACTTTCATACAAAAACATCATCGAGATTTGATTTTTATATAATTATATTTTAATTCGAGCAAACCTTGTACTGAGCATTACGAACACGACAGAAAACATCAGTCAATTAGGTCGAGCAATAATAATTAGTACATGTGGAAATTTATTTATATTTATATAGATAACTAACGTTTACCTATGACTTCGTCTGCATGGATTCAGAATGTATTATTATATTAATTCGATTAATGATTATTATTTTTCATATCTTTTTACCACCCAAAATTGTACTTTCGACGACTTTATTATGAAAACATTGAAATTTTACAACGTTGGAAGATAATTTTAGAAAAAAAATGTCCTTTCAACAACGTCTCCATCCAATTTCGTAACGTCATCCAAAAACGCAACAGATTGACAGAAGACAGAGTGAATTTCGCATTTATAATAATCTTTTTTTTCATAGAAATACGTTTACGTATGACAACTCCACTCCTATTTGACGGTGAGTGGTGATGAAGTCTAAAATATTTAACGCATAATTTATAAAACCCTATTCACTATGCTATTCACCATATTATGGAGGCAGCAACACCCACGCGGGCGACAGCACATATACATATATGTAGATAGTGAGAGGAGCGTCGAATATTAAACAAAGACCACACATTCTTTCGTTTTCATCGGTATGGGATGTTTCATCGATTTTCTCGGTAGTCGGCTTAGTGATAGCGGAGACTTCAATACAAACCTTACATACATTATGAAATCGAAAACGTAAGTGCAATATTTGTTGAATAATATCTTGAATTATTTCCGAACTATCAATGGATTATATGTTACACTTTTGATTTATTATTTAACGTAAGCAAAATGTAAATTTCTCAAACAGAAAATGTTAATTTTCATGTTTTGTAAAATTCAATCGTTTGTTAAATTGTACATATGTGTATTAAGCACTATGAATCTTCTTGGAAATTTCGTTTGGACCCTTAAGAAAAACATATTTAAGCAAGATATAAACCATTTATAGGTTACAAATTAAATAAACTAAAAAGTATTATGACAATCATCAAAATGTTAATGCTTAATTTTATTTTTAATATTATCTACAGACGATTGATATTTATTTATGAACGCAAGAATCATAGCATTATTTTAAATTTAAATCACTTACCCTAGTAATCACACACTTACCTAATCACACACTAGCGGCACTGATGTAAAAAATATTGAAAATTGCTCACGGTATGGCAGCTCCAAGTCTACAATGTAAACACCTTAAGTTCGGAAATCTTTTCCCTAATACCAACCGCAAACGATTACAATTTTATTGAATTTGACAGTGTAACAACGACAAAATCATCTAACACCTCAAATACATCGCCCTGAGCTATTGGAACTAGGTCATCCGATTCCGCTTTAGCAAGACTATAGCTGAATGTTTTCCCATTCGTATTTCTGGGATTCTGGTGAATATAACAATTTTCTAACCCTTACATCTAATGTATATTTAATAATGTGTTTTTTAACTATTTTTATGAATATAGCTTATAACATTACTGCTGCGCTGGGTTCATGATTTATCCTAGAAATTAAAAGTTATTGCGATTACTTTATCCGCATAAATATGTATTTATATTGTAAAATAAAATTAAAACATGAGTCTTTCTAATCTATCCTATTTATATCTATATTAATATTATAAAGAGAGAGTGTGCAAATTTTGTGAGTTTGTGTATATGCGTATGGTAATCTCCGGAATCAGGATACCCTCTTGAAAATCTCTTTTACTTTCTGAAAGGTACATTATTACGGATGGAAATTGGCTATATGTCAATTGTATGTGCATAATAATTAATTATTGATCCCGAACGATGTCATGGTGGGTCGCTAATCTATACTAATATATATTAAGTAAGTGTATATAATAGGGAGTGCAAAAGTTGTGAATTTATGTGTAAACTACGGAACCACGGTAGTAATTTGAAAAACTTTTTTACTATTTGGTAGGTGCAATTTAGGAATCAAGTAATCTTACATCAGTGTTTCGGCTGTCATCGTGTTGACATTTCGAGAAATATGAAAGTTGCTGAGAAAAATCACGTGCATGCACTGTAGTTATATATCGATACATCAACTGAGTTCATGTATTTAGTCGCCTTTTTGTTGTTATCGTGTGATATCAGTGGTTGAGTGGTTGGTGGTGGTTACTTCGAGTATATCTTCTACCAATTCTCAACATTGAGAGCAAAAACTCGTGAACTATCTTCAACCTATTATTGGTAGAGAGACAATTTTCCAAAAGCAAACGAACAGAAGATTAAATAAAATTACGCTCTACGAGCACAACTTATGATATTCTTTCTGAATTGTCTGCATTCGCTCCACGAAATTTAAGTTTTAAATAATTCAAACAAGCGGTTGTCTTGCTGTGATTTCATGAAATAAGCCCTGTGTCGAGTTGTAGCGAGTCTCATTATGATTTTAAACTATTTTTTCATTCATTGTGATTGTGAGGCTTGTTTTTCGTGTATACATTTTTAAACACAAAGAGACTACTTAACAGAGGTACAATAAAATTAGCCTCATTATAAGAGTAACACTAGAAGTTGTTTTTAAAATATTTTTAGAGTATTGGCACCATTAGGTTAGTTAACTTTTGTTGCATGAAACTCTCAACACACGTCAACATACTTAAAAATATATTTAATATGATATTATTCACAATGTTCTCCTTAGGAAAATATCACTAAAATGTCAATAGCACATAAATGTAGTACTGCAATATTATTGGAACGAAGTTCCTTACGGTAGGCTTGGAGGAGATAGGGATTTTGCTGCTCGACCGAACTAAAAAAAAATGTGATAGTAAAACCGTAAGAAAAAGTCAGTGGAATAAAATCGTTAAATGAGACGTGCGCAGGCGCGACAGTCGTATACACAAGCGAGTAGTGTATAATACCTTTCTCTTTCTCAAGCCAATAGTTTCAGCAATAGAATTTAATGACGAGACTGATTAATAAGAATTACTTATAATAATAAACTTTTATTTTTGTAATTATTTCTATTTCTATGTAATTTCATGTTGTCAAACAAAAATAAAGAGACATATTTTGTTATTTTAGTTGATAATTTTAATTACGATTTTTTTTTATTTTACGTAATTTATTATTTCCTAAAATACTGAATTTCTTAAATAATTTTCCTGTACTTAAATAAAAACTAATCAGCAAAATTTAAGAGAAAAATTAAGAAAACCTACATTAAATTAAGCACGATTTTTTTTTGCAAATTGTGTCGATTCTACATTAGCCGAAGGAACTTCGTTCCTACCTGGTGTCCCACGACACCACATTTATATACGTAGATTTAGCGTCGTAGCAAGATAAATCGTTATCAGTTGCTTTGACGACTACCGTATCCATCATGTTTTAGTATACTCGGAATAAACATACACGACATGAAGACCTGCGGTTAGTGTCATAACTACGGCAAAAAGAACAAAGTAGGTTTTCAAAATTATACCTTTGAGTTATAAGGTATTATTTGCAACTGAAAAACTTGTTTATATAATATTTTCTAGAAATCATTCACCGCTTGAGTATCGTCACTAATACAAATCTAATAGCAATCATTAGTAATGGATTTAATATTTTTTTAAACGGGCCATTTCACAGAGTCAAATGTCTTGGAGAAGTCTACAAATCAGATATAGACGGGCTTGTTAAACTCACGTGCCTTCTCTATAACTTGACGTACGATAAGAATTTGCTCCCTAGTTCCTTTGCCCTTCACATACCCAGCTTGCTCTGGCGCAATCTCCTTTTAAAAATAGGCGTTTAACCGCTCATTAAAAATATGTAGCAAAATTTTGCTTGCGTGTGTTATAAGTGCAATCAAACGGTAATTGCCACATTTTTTTGTAAAACCCTTTTTATGTTGACGAGTAAAGACTGTATGGGTCCACTCAGTTGGCCAAATTCCTGTCTGCCAGATCTTATTGCAGATTACATGGAAGATGCGAATACCATATTCATCTAGTGCTTTTATGGTTTCGATGGGAATCCCATCTACCCCCGTAGCCTTCTTTTCCTTGAGGTGTTTTATGGCAGCTTGTACTTCGGACAGGAGTAAATGCGGCTCTAGCTCTTCATTGTTGAGTTCTATTGGTGGGAAATTGCGCGATTGTTGGTCTTGAAAGAGAGACTGTCAGTAACTCTTCCACGTCTCCGAGACCTTGTCAAGTTCTGTGACTGTTCTGCCACTATCGTCTTCAATTGCCCAAGATTTAGAAGGCAATGAGTTGGTGATAAAGCGAATCTTGCGGTATAGATCTTTAGATTCATGTCTTATGCCTTGTGTTTCGACTTCATTTCATATGTTGTAAAGCTTGTCGGTAATCTCCTCACGATGTTCTGAGGTGGTCCATTCCTCCCAATTATCCTGCACAGATGCCAAAAACTTTGAGGTGTCTTGAACGTCTAGCCGCTTTTGTAGTTTTGGGATTCTAGCGGCTCTCAACTTCAACCGTAACTTAGAGACCAACAGTTGATGATTTGACCCACAGTCGGCTCCTGGTAAGGTGTGGGTGTTCTGTATGGATGTTCTCCACCGCGTGCGTATGAGAAAGTAATCAATCTGGTTGCAGTGCGTTCCATCAGGCGAAGTCCAGGTGTATACTCTGCGGAGATGGTATTGAAATAAACTATTCGTTATTATGAAACTGTTTTCCGTAGCAAATTGTATCAGACGTTCACCTCTTTCGTTGCGCATTCCCAAACCACAGTTACCCACACCACCTCTAAGTTGGTGAGAGTTAGCTCCAATTTTGGCCTTAAAGTCGCCCAATATTACAAGTACTTCTCTGTTCGGGATATTAGCGATAGTGGTCTCCAGCTCAGTGTATAAGTTTTCTATGCTTTCGTCACTTGATGTGCTGGTAGGTACGTAAACTTGGATAAGGTTAAGATTGACTGGACTGGCTCTAAGTTTGACGCTAATTATACGGTCACTTATAGGTTCATAACCCATTACACAGTTGTGTTTGTGTTTTGGCATGAGGAATACTACTTCATTACGACTGATGTTCTTATTGCCGGAGAAGTAAATAATATGGCTATCAGTGGTTAAGTGGCCGCTGTTCTTCCAATGTATATCGCTTAGTCCACAAATGTTCACACCACATCTGGTTATCTCTCGCTCCAAGATGGTCATTTTCCCAGGAGCAAGGAAGCCTCGGATATTCCATGTTCCTATCGTCTGGATTTTCCGTAACTTCATACTGATTCCAGTAGCAGAGTTTACACGGGGGACCTGGTTTCCTACTGCCCCGTGACCGGTCGCCAATTTCACATCGCGCGTCCCGGACACAGCGCGACGCCGGTCGCTATGCGGTTCGCATGCCGAACGTGACCTTGATAGTTGTACTTCCAAGACGATTTCCTTGGGAATATAGTTGCAGTGGTTTCCCCTTGCCTTCTGCACCGAAAATTTTGAGATTATTTAGGTTCCAAGGCTGCCGAAGCCTCTTCGAACTGGTTTCTCAGTCGGATGCGTGGTTATACCGCCACTGTTCGGTTATAAACAGCTGGTGTTGTAATATACAAGCTAGATTTTCCTGCTCACCTGTTTGAAGGTTTACCCCCTCGGAAACAAAAAAAGTTATCGTAACTAGACTCGACACTACAATCTCAAAGCATTGCATTGTTATTGAATGATATTATTATTGTATACAACAGACGTTACAAAACAAGCAAACGTGACATGTGGTGATTGCATTCAGCGTTGATCATTTTAACTTTATGAGAATATTCAGTTTAAATATTTCTAATAGGTACTTTGGTCAATTTATCGATAACATCCAAACACCCAATGAGAAATTAGAAACAGCGCTGCGACACGACGCTTTAAATTGATTCATCAACCCTATTAAACCACTAAAGCCATTGCGAAATTTATCATTAGTTCACTGTTAATTTAAACTATTAGCAATAATTATCCGCGATATACCTACATAGTGCGCAAAAGTAGATTGAATTGATAACCATATTAAGTCAATCAGTCGTTAAAATGCATGTTTTTTTCTATGAATCACAATGTATACTACAAAACTTCTCAGTAACTGTATTGTAATTTCAAGCGATAAAATAATTTTTAGAAGTATAATGAACATTCTTTCATTAGAATTATATAAAAATCATTATGTGGGTGTGCGTGTAATATTGAAACGTAAATACTGTTACGTGTCAGGATCCGCAGGTTCGTAAAATGCCACAATAGTTCCGCAGAGACTTTTATTTACTTCACACACACTTCACAATCGCAGTTGCACTCGTAGCTCGCAGGTATTCGTTTCGTAGGGAGAAAACTCTTAACTTCGTATTCGGAAACCGAATGCCCTGTGGGCGACCCTGCCCGCTATTTATATCGATTTCCGGGCTTCCAGATCTTTCCACGCCCTTAGTGGAAGTAAACAACAACAATAATTCCCGGAAATCGACATAACAATAGCAGGTCAGGTAAACACACACATTTCGGCCATGTATGCCAATCTCGCCTCTTTTGCCTAAGTCATAAGGGCTAGATTGGCCTGAAGTGTCCCAGGTACTTTTTATTACTACCTGAGTTTCACTTTTATTGCCTCCATTGTTTTCACTGGAAGGGTCGGCCACCCTTCCAGAAACTTCGTAAGCCTGCCGACTTTCTCTTCTCGGCCATCCTTCAAGAAGTTTCGTAACAATACTATATTTAAGATCTTGTAAACCAATTACCAAAAACATGTTATCAGTAATTTGATCTCCGGTCTACGGTGTCTGTGAGGTCATTCGTGTATGTCTATGTTATCCCTAACGACATTTTAGTGCGACTGTGTAGTTATTTTTACTTAAAATAAGTTAATGCTTGACAAAAATCTCACTTGATATTAAGCGGTGATGAAGTCTAAGGTATTGAACACTGACGCAGGCAAATTATTCCAATCCTTGGCAGTGCGAGATAACGTTTATGAAACTCTCTTACTTTGCGGTATATTGCTTATGCTAGTCTTCGCCTAGTGGTCGAATTTCATCATTAAATAACGTTTTCTTTCTAATAGTTGTCAAACATTAAAACTTGTCTGAGCATGGCAACCATAATTTAAAATTAGATATGTACCTATTCGTAAATTCTAGCGCTGAAAATTTCAAAAGCGCTGCAATTGTTTGGTCACGTTATGCCGCAAGATAGCAAACCGCGTTACGGCATCGCGAATAAAGAAAAATATACGACACGCGGTTTGCTAACTAACCCTTCTACAATGTTGAAGTACGTTTCACGTTCTTTTTAACAAACCGGCTTGAATAACTCAGCAAAATCAAAAGCAAGTTATTCAAGCGTAATTCTCTGCGCCGACTCTGAGTTAACTGCACGACGTAGCGCGTCGAGTGACTTGCAAAGTGCGCGACCTCTACCGCCCTCCCCCTGACTGACCTCCGCGCGCGTTGGCTTGTAGTAGCACAAAGCAGCTTGTAGTAGCACTTCCACTAAGTGTTGCGCTTTGCGAGTAAGATTTGCGGTGTATCCATAGTTTGTAATTATAACCCAATAAATAAATAAAAAAAAAACATTACAATTATCTGTAGCTACACCAGATTAGCTCACTTGCTTGAAATAAAATTTTATTTTTGATAAATAATGTGATAATCGCATACAGGTTATAACAATATTTTTTTATTTCCCTGTATTCTAGTAGTTTAATTAAAGATTCGATCATTGCACCGAAACTGAGTAAACGTAAACGTTAAACTATGCGGCAATACATTTTACTGAAGTAGCCAACAAATCTAGCAAGAGTTAGCGCAGTTACACGAGGCAGCGCAGCGTTCTGAATATTTACAAGAAAATACAGGGAAGCTGAAGTGAACAGCTAACAGTTTGAAATTGAAAATAAATATACGAAGTTCCTATTCATGTAATCAGTTTCTAGTTTTGAAAATTATAAATATTTTTTTTATATTTGAACAGTAATTAATGTGTCTGATAGTTATCGCATTACTTCTGATATTGATATTGATTGAGGATTTATAGATTGCAATGACTTTATGTCCACTGAAGTGGTTCACGGTACGTAGTTTTCTTACATGTACGTATTTTGCTCCTATCTATTGAAGTCTGTCAATGGATATTTATTAAAAATTGAACTTGAAAGCCTAATTCAAAATTAACGTTTCAAAATACATTATTGTATAAAATTTTAAATCTTCAATCAACAAACTACTTCCGTATCTCTAGAGAATACACACACTTAAACATATATACACAATGCTTCGTACCGCTTCATAAACTAATTGGCGTGAATGCAATGCAATGGATCATGTTCAAGTGCAATGCCTGTATAAGTTACTCTTTAAATATTCAATCAATAAGTGGACGATAGTGTCTATATTTTATACTCAGCACATTCCATTAATGACCCACTGCTGAGCTAGTTCGTTATTTCAAAACACGTGGATGTTCACATAATAAAGTACCATACTATGCAACTGTGAATTTACACAGGGAATATTCTGACGCGACTGACGTGAAGTCTGTTCCATAGTGTTCATTGGTACCATGTGGACTAGAAACTAGAAGCACCGTCTAACGAACGCCGATATATGTACGTTGGATGATGCCTCCAGCTTGAACTTTGGAATGTACAAAAGCTTTATGCGAAGCTTTTAGAGAGATCAAATTTTTATTATCACAAAGGCAAGTGAAAATTAATTTCAACTAAATATAACATCAAGAAATTAGAATTTCGCATGGTATTTATATCCAGGTCTTGAGAACTCGAGTCCGACTTACACTATAACTTAGTGATTGGTATATCGATCAAGCGTATTAAATGTATTATTATTAATATTTTTCTTTTTTTCTACAATTATTCTTATTATAACTATATACTTGTTTCAGTCAAAGCTAAATTATACTAAAGCTACTTTATTTAACTACCTTAGATTTTCGCTACGTGGATGAAGAAATGCTTAAATAAAATAAAATTTCATACATAAGGCTTTGTTGCGTATTCAGTGATGTCAAAAATTTGAAGAATGGCCATGGAAGCGTAATTGTCTCTCGTAAACATAATGTAAATGATGAGCAAAAATGTAGTCAATATCTTCCATAAGAACGCTAATTTGAATAGCTGAAATGACAAAGAACATATTGATGCTGAATTAATAAGGACCCAAGTAATAATAAACTGTGTAGAGACATTTGCTTTATCGTAACACTCGTAAATCCAACTTTTTTACACTTAAATTATAATAGAGTATCTACGTTTTTATTAGCCGTGAGAAAAGTGCACCTGTCTGTTCACAATAATGCTTTCAAAAATGGGTAAACTCTGTCAACCCGCACTTAAAGTAATGGATTAGGGCTTTAGCCAACTTTATTCAGAGAGCAGACACGTGTAGATCTATTTTTAACCTTAAAGATGTATCTCATATTAAAAAAATGGTTGGATATTAAATCGGTAGGTTTACTTTCTTCGAAACTGAATTCGCGAATCAAATCGATAAGTAAATTACCGAACATTGAAAGTAATTAAACAATAAATATCTCAGAGCAAATATTTAGTTTCCATCAGCCAATGCTTTTAAATAATAATGATTGGAATTACTGAATTGATTGAACAGAGAATTGGACAGCTGTGTTTCGCATTAATCAAAATAATAAAAGAGATTTTTTCATCTCCACAAACGTAAAATAATAATAATCTTATGCAAAAATATATCTTTTTAAAAATAAGAATTAAAATTTACCTTTAAGATTGAAGTATCTTGAGAGGTGGCAATAAAGAAATTACAGATCCAAACAATTCCGATGACAAAAAATCTCGACGTCATATCAGCTCTGTCGACCGTCATAAAATTTTTGCTGCAAGAAGTAAAATACAAGTTACTCACTTAAGACACTTTATTGAAAATAGGACATTGCAAATAAGAATTTGTCTCCATTTATATTTATTTCTGTAGAATTAAAAATAATTATTCTTGCAGATATTATTTTAATACTTTCAGTGACGTCCATTTTCATTATCAAATCACCTTTATTATAAATCATGGTTCGATTATAGAACTTAAAATCTTCAATTGGTCGACATATTGAAATTGTAATGTTCCACAAATGGGTTGGGGAGTCGCTCACTACCTCTCGTTTTGTATAGTTTCGTTGTGATTCATCATGAACAAATCGCTGTCACTTCAGTATCGACAGTTTACGATTTATGACCTAGGTATGTATGGAACATTGTAGATCAAAATTTTAAACAAATGTTACTGAAAGATAGCCGACTAGAATTGGATATTACATATATTGTTCAATCGATAATCGTCTTCAAAGACTCCTTTTAGAAATCTATCACAAATTTCTGCATTTTAAGTCATTTGTAGTAGATGTAGTTTCAGTGAACAGAGATACATTACCGCATTTGGACAACGGTTTAAATAAATTATAGTCATATAACTGATTTAGTTCCGAGTTTAAGTAACTCCCGGAGTGCCCTAAGAATTCGTCGTTTACAAAAAAAAAATCTACCACACTTATAGCATCACTACGTTGTGGTGGTAGATGGATATGAGAAAATCGAAGAACCCACATCTTCAAAGCGTACTCAAATTTGCAACTAATATGTAAAAACATTTGATTGAAACTAAACCATTACTGATTAACTTGCAGGATTCTTTACAAATGTAATTTTTGCTCAGAAAGCTACGGAAGCTAGTTACGGAAATGTAAGCCCTGAGTGATGGGCAAACACAAACGTTTTTGCTATCGGCATAGAAGGAAAACTGCGTCGTCGCATAGATTAGCACAGTAGTCCAATAAGTCCTATAAGATACCGTTTAGGTCTTAGTCATTATCACTAATCAGTTTGTATAAACAACAAATAAACATATGTATACTCGTATGTATTCAGAGAAAAACGTAAATGATTTATGTGACGACACATTGACTCATCAATGATCTTTATCTTTCTTTGTAGACGTAGCACCTATCATAATACTAGATAAAGTGATAGATTGCGCAGGCACCCAACACAATTTTACCGTTTGATCTGTGTTCTTTTCGAAATAGTTTATTAAAAAATTTCAGTATAGCTACAAATGTATCTAACCCCATGTTCCTCTAGAACTTTGGGAAGATTTTTTTTTACATAGAATAAGTTAATGTTTGACAACAATCCCACCTGATGGAAAGTGGTGATGAAGTCTAAGATATTGAACGCACTAAGAGCCTATTCACTCTCCTCTTGAAGACTCCCAAATTGTAAGAAGGCGGGAACACTGACGCGGGCAAGTACAAAAGATTCATGAATATTATCGATATACTCGAAATGAATAGTCAAAAAAATCTTATTCAGAAATAGACTAGATAGTATGCCGTTAAAATTATTACTGCCAAGTAAAATCTACTATTTATTTAAGTGCACGTAAATTTTTCCCGATGCAAAAAGTTGTACTGAAAATAAAAAGAAATAATATTTTACTTCTCTCTGTGAGGGTTAAAATAACGTGATAATTAATTTTTAAATGTTTTAATTTTTAGTTCCTTTCATAAAATATGGTAAAACGTTATACCTAGTTAGTTCTACTATAATGTTACTACATTATTAGTCATTATGGCGTCAAGTATAGTGCACGCAATTTGATCGCATCCTATTTGGAGGGTAGAATTTAATTTGCCAGCATAAATAACGCTAAATAATCGAGTTTATCAATTGTGAAAAGGCGTACAGGTACAGGGCCGACATAGTACTATTTAGTGTTTAGTGAAAACATATGTTGAATATTTAAGACCAAAAGAAATAAATTAAATATTGAAGATGTAAGCAGTGACTTTCCTTATGTATCAAAATGTTTTTCTATACATAATTTAGATTGAAATACTAAAAAAACGAAGTATGTAGAATTCGCACTACCAAATATGTTGAAAGACGGCAAAACTCTTGCATTAAATAATGAAAAATGAACCATGAACCGATTCACAGTTTTAATTGTCACCTTAGATAGTAAAATTCAATGGGGCGACCTTATATTTGTTGTCACACTTATGTAGTAGGTGTGTTTATGCTATTAAAAAGATAATATATTACAGACGTAGAGCAAGCTTTGCTTCACAGAGGTGTTTTAACATTGAAGAGATGAAACGGTGAATGAAACTCCTCAGCTTATGTTTTAAAATAAATCAAGGCAATTACAAAGTGAATTTTAACCTGCGCTGAATCGGTTGCGGCACTGTTATTTCCTATACTTGACACCTACAAGCTGTACTTTAACACGTCGCTTATAAATGTAACGCTTATAAATGCTCAAGGGATCAAAATCAACAAACCAACAAACAATGTAACGTTTCGTAACAAAGCTCCATTACTATCTATACTTGAAACTGCAGGTTTTACTAGCTAGACATGCAAAAATAATAAATCATTATTGATAGGCGTTTTAAGACACGGTAGCAAACTTCATTACATTGTACCAAATGAGAGATACCTAACTAAAACAATACCTACAGGTTAGATAACTCACATATAATTAAGAGGAACTGATGAGCTATAATATATTCACAAGTTGATACTGCTAATTTAACGAGCCGTAGATATTACAATTAGAAGTTATTACTCTCAGGAGTATCAAGAGGAATATACTAAAAGAATTTCACCTCATGTCCAATGAGGGGTACCTACTCGAAACTTCAAACCTAACACAAGTATTATGGCCCTGGGTGATTGCCCAGGCCAAAATAATCTGCGGGAAGTGCACGGCTTTTTTGACCGTATGACTATGACCGAGCTCCTAAGAACCTGGTCGCGGGGACTAAAGACCTAAGGTCCTGCGGTGTGGACTGTATAAAAGGCTGGTTGCGGGATTGTCTAAGGACAATTTGGCGAGTTAAGTGAAAAGGGAAAAGTATGTACGTGTACCCGGTTCTGGCTGAGGAATTCCGCAAGCAGACTGCCCTTTGTTAGCGGCCCACCCTGATGTTGAAGCTTCAGGTGTGCTCCAGCCACCTTCACCGGTGTTTCTACTATCCTAAACTACACTAAATTATAATTAATTAATAACACTTCACTCTACTTTCTTACTTTCTATGCGGTGCGGTGATGACTAGCGTCAGCGAATTCGCGGTGCTGCCTCGTTGTCTGTCAGCGCTGATCATTGACGACCAACTGACCGTATTCGCGTACATAGGTCGGAATCGAGGAGAGGAAAGAAGGGATGGAGAATAATGCCAATATATCTTAACAGAATCTATACTACATAGCGCGCGCGCGCGTAGTTTAAACATATATGGCGGAAACAACAAGTAATAGTTATAACATAACTTTTTCTATATTCCATATAATTAAAATGTAGGTACTGATGTGTACTTATAATTATCAGACAGAGAATATCAACGTCCCGTGTATTGATAGAGTTTGATGCTATTGCTATTGGTCGATAGGCACTTCCAGTCGGTGTGTTTGTAGTTAAGATCTCCAAATAGGATAACCGAGTCTCCGAGCGAGAGAAGGGCCTCTAAGTCGGAGTTCAAAAGAGGAACTTTCGGCGGGTTGTAGACTAAGGCTATGATCAGGGACGGATGTCCTGTCATGCCCAGCTTACAAACTGTGGCTTCCATGTTGGTGAGTGCAGGATTCTCAATAGGGGAACAGTGGAGCGACCTCTTATAGTAAATGGCAGTGCCGCCGCCGGAACGGCCGTTGGCTCTGTCGTTACATATAAGAGAGTACGAGGGGATTGATATGCCCCTAGAGAAAGTGGGCTTTAGAAAGGTTTCTTGGACTAGCAATAAGTCGATAACATTATTGCGAACGAATTCCTTTAACTTGGAGATGTTGGTATGGAGACCGCGAGTGTTGAACGAGACGAGCGAGACGCCCTTGTATGTGGACTGTAGTACGACCGTACTACCGTGTAGTACTTGTAGTACGACCGGTGCTACGGGAAGGCGCACTGGGTGCTTGGGCCATTACAACGAAGTTAATAGATGGCTGTGCTCAGTGAGCACTAGGACGCGCTGCTGAGGTGTGGTGGCGGCCCGGATCTTACGAGCCATTACGATTTCATTAATGTCGACATTTTGGATGACGTCATACACGGTTTTCATGTCCTCGGCCAGAGAGGACTTGCCTTCTGGTTGCGAGGTGCGGGGAGTATTAGATTCCACCTGCATCCGGTCACTAAGGGTGGCTGGGGCAGGGCGGGGAGCGGCGGAACGTCTCCATGAGATGAAATGCTCGGCTATTGGCGGGACGCTAGGCGTTCTCAAAGGAGAGAAGTTAACGTCGGTGACCAGTGGTGGTCCCAATTGGGCGTTTCTCCATGACTGTCTTGCGGCAGTCTTGGATGGGGCGGGGTGGGCGGCTCTTGGGCAGCCACGGTACTCAGCCGGATGGCCGGCTTGACCGCAGAGGACGCAAGCTGGAGGGGACTCTGAGTCGCGTGCACTCGGTGCACTTAGTGCTGTGTGGTTCTAGGCACTTAACGCACCTGGGATTAGCGGAACAGTTTGCCGCTACTTGGCCATAGATCTGGCAACGGTGGCACCGGCCGCGGTAGCCGTGTCTAGGCGAGGGTTCGAATCTGATGTAGGAGAGTCCACATACAGTTTTGTCGTCCCTGAAGATGTTCCGGGACTCGGGGGTATTGGGGAGGATGGCTAGAGCCAGTGGGTATTGTCTCCTCGTGTTGCTGTACATGTGTACACGTATTGAGCGACTAAGTCGGCAAGGATAGCTTCGTTGGGAAGTTCGAATGGAACTCCGCGAAGGACGGCGCGGACTTTACGCTCCTCTGGGAAGGCGTAAGTGTGGTATGGGATTTTCTGGTTAGTTCTAGTTAGAGCTCGGAAAACATCAGTAGTGGGTGAGGTCACTTTGATGGTGTCGCCGGCCACCTTGGCATGGGGGAAATATATGTTGCTGTCGGAGCACAACTGGGTGACTAATTGCCACTTGGATTTGTCCCGAATAAATACCGGTGGCGGGGCTTTAACCTGGGGAGGGATGAGCAGCAAGTTGCTGGCTTGATCGGGGCGCTGGTGTCTATGGACATCAGCAGGACGGACTGGGAGGCCGAGGAGTGGGAAGGCTTGCCTTCTGCGGACGCCTTGGCGACTCGTTTGGTGAGGCGCTTGTTGCGCTTGGGTTCGACCAGTTGAAAAGCCTGGTCGTCAAACTGCGATGGAAAAACGGTGCCGTCATGGGATACCTTGTGGGACGAGCCATCGGATTCGATGGGCCTCTTGCGGGAAGAGAGGGAGATCGCATCGGAGAATTCGACATCATGGGCGAGGGCGGGCGAGTCAGTTTGGGGCGCGAGGACTCGGAGGCGGTGCCTGTCGGTGGCAAGGAGCGAAGTGAAGAAAGAAACGACCAAGACGGAACGAGTACAGTGACTATCCCTAGCGGAAAATAGCCACTAACCTTCACCCTGGGAAGGCCCAGTGCAGTGGGATCGGGTCTGCCGGTTTCTCTCAATCCGTTTTCCGTTGTAGGAGGGAGGGAGCGGAGTAAAAAACCGAAAACGAACCAGGACAGAACGAGTACAGTGACTATCCCTAGCGGAAAATAGCCACTAACCTTCACCCTGGGAAGGCCCAGTGCAGTGGGATCGGGTCTGCCGGTTTCTCTCAATCGGAGAGGACTGACAAGTGCACCGGGTCAACGCTAGTTGACTTCGTTGGCACCGTGAGGTATCCACCAACTCAAATCGCGATAATTCAAATACTTAGTTATTGCCAACACAATTATAGAACTAAAAAGGCGACAAATAAGTCGCGGTCGAAAACGAGTATCGAATACACGGAAATATCAATCGAAAAATGGAGGTGACTTAGTTGAGTGTATGTCGGGGTGTTGCGAGCCAGACTCACAACGGACAGAGGGTGTCCGTCCGCTGCGAGAGCAGAATCTGAACTGTTATGTGTACTAATCTCAGAAACGACTTAAGCAAATTCGTTATATTTTTCACTAATGTATTGCACTAAATATCGCTTAATATTTAAAGTGAGTTTCATTGCAATTCGTCCATAAATAAAAAAGTAATAAATCATTATTATTATTTCTAATTCATTGAACGAAAACAGATTCCTACAACAATGCAGGTGCTAAGCGAAGCGAAGGCAGTTTGCAAATTCAAATAATATATCATTATTCCTAGGAGTATCAAGAACAGACCTAACAGGTAATTATTGGTAAATAACTTACACGTAATGAAGATGAACTGATGTGGTATTCATGTTAAGGAGCCCTTTAGCACGGCAATGCATTACGACCTCTCGGGTTGATAAACAGGTTGTATTGATTCCGAATTTATAGCATGTCGACCAAGCTGGCACCTTGATTACGCTGGCGAACAGATAATGGGTTGTATCCGCTAAATCCGTTGCATGCTAAAACATTCAAAATATCTCTTGTTAATTATTTTAAACATATTTATACTATCTACATGAATTAATAATATAAATAGAGGGCGACTTTTGTGAGTCTGTGAATATGCGGAAGGTAATCGCCGGAAACACGGTACCTATTTGAAAAACTTATTTACCATTTGAAAGGTACAGTATTTCGGATGTACATAGGCTTTAAATCTAGTATATTATAGTATATATTATTATTTAGATATAACTTCAACCCGAACAAAGTAGGCACGGGTCGCTAATCTTATAGATATAAAAAGCATAATAAAATCGTGATTAGGAAGTTGGAAGAGTTATTATGGGAAAACTCATAATCACAGGACCATGACTTCTTCCTAAATGCCCTGAAAACTTTTGAGGTGGATAAAATGGGTACATAATAGTCACACAAACAAGTGTATTATATAATGTCGTCAAAATATTCTTAAATGTGTGTGTAATTCATCGATACAAATTAATTACTTAAATATACTAAAAACTTCAATGAACCAGGCAGTCAGAAAACATGAGTTGATACCCGTACTAAGAGAGTAATAGCGTTTATTTTATTTTCACAGCCGACAAACGTACTAGTCAACCACATGATGGTAGATGATCATGGTCGCCTATGTACGAATACAACAGAGCTGTCATAAACGAATTGCTGACAGAGAAGGACTTGGTGAAGTAATTTATAACTATGTGACGACTAGTTGATGTATATTCCTTACGCAATAAAACGTCTGTAAAAAGATAAATATAAATGTGAAAATTATATTTCAGAATATCAACTGAATTAATTTCAGAATCAATATTAAATCGCGATAATGATACATTTAGTATAAACAACATTAATATAACAGCCCACTGAATATGATTGCTTTTGGCATTAATTTATTCGTATCAATATCTATTTTAGCTTGCTGATGTGGCCTTCAATTTCTATTTTAATTACTCGAATGCAAGGTATCTAAATAAGCAAATTGTTTTAGGATAATTAATTTGGAATATACAAATACTGGTAAAAATAGCTTATGATGTTTGTTAACCCTCAAGCGATCAATTCTATAAAGAATTAGCATCAGAAATTCAAAGGTAGATAGATATTAATTAAATGATGCAATTATTTGACTCTCAAAGTTATTTTAACAATTTCTTGTAATCGTAATTGGACTCTGCGCGGGCTGTTATTAACCAGAATATTAATTGTGACTTATAGCCTGATGTACTGTGTGTATATCGAGTTAAAGAACTGCAGACTATATGGGTAGTTATGGGTAGTGATAGAATATATTGAGTGTTAATGTGCTTCTGAGAGCACGTTATGTACTTGTTTTCGTTTCTTATTATTGAAGTCATTAAGCCTTTTCGAAGGCTCTAGAGCAGCATGCGCGCGAACAGAACTTAATCTCCACATCAAAGCCTCTTTACTTATGAGGAGAGGCAAGTACCCTACAAAGGGCCGCTTATGAGTTGATTATTATTATTATATTTTATGTGTTACATACTGTAATGTTTGAAGATGGCGCCAACTCAAATAGGTATGTTAGGTTCAATCACGCCATATCGCGCTGGTTTGTTAGTATTATGTTCTGTTATTAATTAAGATTTTTGTGTCGCTTAGTATTGTCGTGTTTCAAAGACTTAAATATGTAGTGCAAATATATTAATATTTTACTGGAATGGTTTTTTTGCATTTTAGTAGTTACGATTTTTTAATTTTTATTTTGAAGTCGGTTGAAAAGGTTTTTCATTTTTATATCTTTAGTATCAATATGCGTAAGTACGTGATAAATACGGTTTTACATAATGTTATTATGTTGTTACATGATGAGCAGATTGCACACCTTGATTTTAATGTCACGTCAGCCCTAGATACTAAGTAGTAGTAACTACTAAGTAGTTTTTATCGACTAATCTGAGCATTATTTACAATGTTGTAATCATTAAGGAGTGCTACTGCTTTTATCATTACTTCAGATTATGAGACGATGGTTTCTAGTTGAAAACCAATACGATAAGACGTTTAGATTATTTTAATCTTTTGATGAGTTACATGGATGTCCTCGAGGCTCACCATCAAACCCCGAGTTGGTCAATGTTTATTATGTGCTTCCGCGAGAGCTCTTACAGTCAGGATAGTTCCCCGCTCAACTGGGGAGCTGGGCTGCGACCCTAGCTTGCCTTACGGTACAGGATCCGCTAAATAGCGCCCCCCCCCCCTCCACCGGGAAATCCTTGTTCTCTCGAGTAAATGCCCGGGTATCAAGGATGATCCTTGAGACTCGTAGATGCACTCACATGCCAAAGAGGACAGTGGCAAAGGAAGACCCGAATTGAGTAGTTAGTTATTATCACAGCAAGTATATTTAAACACGATTAAAGTATGCTATCCGTTGAGATGTTCCACTCTTTAGTTAAAGAACTCATGATTATTATAATAAAAGGGATCAACTCGGAGCTATTCCTTATAAACAAAAAAAAATCATCAAAACTGGTACATAAACAACAAAGTTATAGCTGGACAAACAAAAAATATACACATTCACACGACAATTTCTCTCCTTTTTTGAAGTCGGTTAACAACCTTATTCTATTTCTCTATATCCAATAATGGTACGATAAACCATTCGGATATTTGGAAAGAATTCGACAAATATTTGCGAACTAAAAAGCGCGCAATCAACGAACCTTTCAGAAATAAAAATCCACGAGTAAATAAATTCTGGCAGCAGATACGCCAATCATTGAATTTTATCGGTCTTTTGCAGGCTTTGTTAGCAACGTAAAATAACATGAGGGATTAAAAATATGCTTTTAAACTTATGTATCTTAAACGAATAAATTTTTATTTTTATTATGTAACGGATACTTGCGATACGGTTTATTTATTGCCAAAATTTCGATCTAACTCCATAAAACGTCCATGTACATCTGTTTTTATCGTGAGTAGCCGTTACATAATAAAATATATAAATTCCGCAATGACATTAGTTTAAAACCATGAATTTTAATTAAATGAATGTTATTGTTTCCATAAAGAACTTATTCGAAATCATAAGACGAATAATATTCAAAATTCTAAGATATCAACACCCTCATCTTCAGAAAGGAAAGAAGAAAGTTGTGAAGCTACTTTATAATTCTCTATTTAACAAGAAGCAATGTCTCCTTCAATCTTCAATACCCGTGGTAGTACTATATATAATAGATATTATTTAATATATAGTTGATAGTATCAGGATAGTATTACTTTGCGGAAATTCATTGTTATTAAATTATTATTAATTTACTTTGCAACAATCCGCAAGCACAATGTATGATGGTATATACTTCTATATGCATAGAACCTCCCTCCCTCCCACAAAGCTATTCAATATGTTTGCCGATCAATACATTTTGAAAATGCCTATGGCCTTCAAAACCAACTTTCATTCAGACTTCTGTCAAGAAGAGCTCATTGTTTGCGTGTAGAGGTAAGCGTGTGGTCTCGAAGTTAAAAGTATAAAACTGTCTCTATGCCACCTTTATTTTTAAGTTTACTTAAGTTACTCCACTAGAGATGAAATCAAAGAAATGACCTGGCACCGTTACTTCATCTATAGGAGAGTACATCTAACAATACTGTAACAATAGATAGCCAGAAATATAAATTCCATTTCAATCCATTTCCATTTCCAATAAAATAAACACATGTTATAAAATTGCACATAATTCCAATAGAATATGGGTAAGTTCACGGTCACTGCATTGTAACAAATGAACAACATTCATATTTATATTTCCACGCTTATGTTCAAGTTCAAGGGCCCATATGAAAGGGCCTATTCAATGCATCATACGACTGGCTAAGTTGCTGTAAAACCAACGCGCAGCTTACTACTTATACGAACAAGAATGTTCATTCATCAGAAGTTTTTCTTTTAATATGAACCGAGCGCCCATTCAATATTACATAAAAGATCTACAGATTTATTTCAAGATTCATTCATTGAGACATTTCATTTCTATGCGTAGAACAAGTTTCATTGTTATTTTCATATTTTTAGAACTGAATAAAACTCGATGTTATGTTTAGTTATGTGTAATGAAATTAACAACTCACAATTTTAACCACGTTGATTAGGAAACTTGGTTATGATGATCATTTACTGAAATTGTGTCCATTAATAAAAACCTCTTAAGGTGAAAGAAAGAGAAAAAAAATTTAATCGCTAAGCCTAAATACTGCTTAATAAAAATCTATTCCCGGCGTTCCTTATTATTTGTTCGTGAAGATGAGCAACTACTAACTTAAAACACTGTGACAAGAAATTTACCAAGATTTACCGATTACGAATTAGTAATTTATGTTTATAGCTATCTAGCGGCCCGCTCCCATTCATCCCGCTTTCATTCGGAACTGAAAAATTAACAATACATAATAATCATATAGCCTATGCCCATACGGACTAATGTACCTTTGAAGTGGTAAGAGATTTTTTCAATTAGACGCTATGGTTCTCTCTGCGTATACACAAACTGACAATATCCGCACTCTCTTTATAATATAATAGCTAATAAGTAATTAGCACTTGAAAGTTACCCGGTATGTATTACAAAAACATAAAAAATTATAAACCAAATAACCCTTGAATTTATAACGTTATAATATAATAATACGTGAAAAAATCGGATGTAACATAGAGTGATCTTTGTATTATAATAATGATGATAATAATGATGCTGTGTCGCGTTATATGCAAGTTTTGTAATAAGTATCTAAGTACTAGAAAATGTGTCCCATGTACATGAAACATAAATTGTCAAATTCAGTGTTTATATTTACTTAAACCCAATGAAACTAATTTATTTCTAGTCAAAAAAAATATATTGTCAAGCAAATACTGTAATCATACATGAAACACTACGTTCTCATACGACTGTTAACAAGCATTAGTTATATACGCTTGTATTGCGACAGATGACAATATTCTCATTACTGCAGTTCAGTTCACTAACACATATTTATCTACCTAAATGTTTATTTACCACCAACAGGCACATTTTTTACAAAATATAATTGCACGTGGTGCATGTGTGTGTTGTAAAAAATACGTCTCTTAGAGAAACTCGGCTGCCCGAAATATCAACAATATAAGCTCGGCTTGACCCAGCTTTGCGGAACTCCCTAGACACACTTCACGGTCTCGGTCGTGTGTCAAGTTCTAGGTCATTCAATTTCACAGCATGAAAGTTTCACTGAATTATAACGTAACTTGAAGCCTTATTTCATAAAATACTTATTCTATGACTCTCCGTGTCTCCCACGCGGAGATTGAGTTAGTCTTCTCGATAGCAATGTTTATGTCATTGCGATACTGTAAATTTTTTTACAGGAAATAGTTACCGGGATATTTTACCTTTGTTATTTTCCTCATAATATATATGTATACATATTTCAATGGATATGAGCGTGACATCCATAGTACTAGTTCTGAATCAACCAATCCTTCGTAATTGAATTGGTTCACATTTTGTCATTTAGGACCGCTTTGTACAGTTCTGCTGACCTTTAGTGTTCCATGACTGATACACTAGACCTTTATTTTTTTATACTTCTTTAGAAATAAAAAGATTACACAAATTATGATAGGTGGACAGAACTTTATAAATAAATAAACGTTCACACACTCACACCCCCGCACTAGAATTCCCTGTGATGCGGGTGGCATGGACATACACAAATATGACATTATAAACACCCATGACCTGAGAACAAACATTTATCTGTCACATAAATGTCTGCCTAGGTCGGGAATTGAAGCCGGGACCCCTAGCTCGGTAGAGGTAGGGTCACTACCAACTAGACTATGAGGTTGTCAAATGATTCATACATTCCTAAATAACACATCATCATCATCAGCCGGAAGACGTCCACTGCTGGACATAGGCCTCCCCCATAGAACGCCATTTAGAACGGTTCCTGCAATTCTGACCAGGTCGTCGGTCCATCTAGTGGGGCGCCGTCCCACGCTACGCCTTCCGGTTCGTGGTCGCCACTCGAGAACCTTTTAAATACCTAATAACACAAGTACCTACAAAATGACTGCGCAATTGAAGCTATAGTATAATTTTTTCTCCGTACAGTTTAGGTCATAATAGATAAGCCGGCTAGGGCGGTGAGCATGTTGCGCGGGCGAAACGCCATTATCGATAAAAACAAATGATTCATCGAAGGCAATGCACGGCGGCGGTGCGGTATACAAAGGTGCTGTGATATTGTTATGTTATGATCATTGTTTGTCAATTGTTATGTAATTTGTTTTTCATCATTACCCCCACCTGATATCTGCAAATTAATGCAATGCTAATTTAGTACATATATCGAAGAGAAAATAAGTATTTTTGCGCATTCGTTCTCTGAATTTCTTTAGTGACACAATGGCTACTCCTTTGTTTTGTACCAAAACGGCAGAATTTATTCAAATTAATATTTTGCCTGTTGGCACCAATATACCAGCACAAGCACGTGTTGTTATCAACATTGTTTAAACATTTTTCACAAAAATTAAAATAGATCCCAAAAGGTTTCAAATTGTTAATTTGTGCCGTTGTCGTGAACTGGCTGCGGCGATATGTGGTGTGAGTGTTAGAACGATCGACGAAATTAAAAAAGAGTGTGTAAAGGGAGAAGTTAGCTCTCCGCGAAAAAGCGTCTATCGGCCTGTACAGTAACTGTGTTAGACGACTTTGTCAAAAATGTAGTTAAACAAATAGTTTCATCGTTTTATTGCGACGGTGAATATCTTTCTATGGCTAAAATTTTGAGTAGAGCAAAAGAAAGAGTTGACGGATTCTGGTGTTCTATTTCTTCTATATGTGAAATACTCATAGAACTTGGGTACAAGTACACACAAGGTCCAGATGGTCGTAAACAATTGATGGAAAGGACTGACATCGTTTGTGCGCGGCTACAATTCCTAAGAAAACTCAAGAACCTGAGAGATAGTGAAGACACTCGACCAAGAATTTATTTAGATGAGACTTGGGTGAACCAAAATCACAGCCGCAAACAAATTTGGATAGACAAGGATGGACAAGGTGGCTTTAACACAAAAACGGGAAAGGGGGGCAGACTAATTGGTAAATATTCTTTCAACTTTTATGAAAGAAATACGACTTAATAATAATTTAATACAAAATATTATATTCATTTAATTATGTTGTTTCAATTTGTCATGCAGGCTTCGCAAAGTATGGTTTTATACCAGAAGCCAGATGGGTATTCAGCGCTGTGAAGTCTCAGAACGAGGACTACCATTCAGAAATGAATGCCGAAGGCTATACAAATTGGTTTACAAAGCTGCTGCAGAGTCTTGAGGAACCATCAGTCATCATAATGGACAACGCACCCTACCACTCCCAGCAAATAAATAGAGCACCGACATCAGCTAACAAAAAGAGTGAAATTCAGGAGTGGCTCTCCGAACACGGGATTGAGTTTGGTGATAGTGAACTCAAGTCTGAACCATTACAAAAAGTATTTCAGATTTTATTATTTAAAGTTTGCTGCATTTGTTTTCTTTTAAGTATTTAGTTGAATATGCAAACAACATTATATTTACAGGTGCAACAGAACCAGAACAGAAAAAATATACAAATTGGATCAGTTAGCTTTGAAGTCAGGACACGAAGTGATTCGCTTACCACCTTACCATTACCAATATAACTCAATTGAGTTGGTATGGGCTCAAGCAAAAAATGAAGTTGCCACTAAAAACAGCACTTTTAAAATTGCAGACGTTGTTGTTGACGTTGAAATGTTACTGCACGAAGCAATTTCGAAAGTTTCGCAAAAGGACTGGGAAGATTGTGTGAAGCATGCAGAAAAACTCCAAGATAAAGACTTGAAGAAATCTCATCTGGCAGAAGAATTCGTAATTCATGTGGATGACGATGACTCTGATGTAGAATTTTAATGTAAAAACTTTCAGATTTAATTTTAGATATAAGTTATTATCATTTTTACCTTTTTTGCTGTTCAATTTAAACTTAGATATAAGTATTTATATTTATTTTTAATATAACTTGTTACATACTAAACTTTTGTACTTATAATTTTTTTAATACATATATACCCAATTAATCATTAATTTTAAATCATTTTTATTCTTATTTTAATAAATACGTTGTTTCATCTATTTTTCTTTCATTTTTATCACAATCCCACATAATGACAAAACTAAATACATTATCGATAACGCTTATCGACAACAATAATGCGCATCACTAGGCTCGCCCATAAGGCCCGTGAGTGGGAGAGAGAGCATAATACTCGCTTCGCCGCTCCGACGTTTTATGACGCAAACTGCACGGAGAAAAAAATTATACTATAGCTACGGTTACGGTGCCCTGACTTGGGTGCAACGCTGATACTAACCGACATCTAATTAGTGGGTAAGTTTTTCTAGATACTTTAGTTTTAAAATAACTGAGATCGTGACTAAATAAGGTGATAGTCACACCAGTCCCAAACTATCACTAAACATATCCTACGAGTATGTGAAGCGCAGTAAAGTAACGCAAAAAGTAAAGTAGCGAGAGTAAACTCTTCTATGTTTCTGAGTAAATCATTTCAAAATCGTTTACCGATGCAAATATCCCTCCGACTACACCAGATTCATGATATATTTTTTAAAACGAGTCGTTTGTTTGCGCATTGGTGTTCTCTCAATAACTCGTAAGTACTTCACGAAATGCAAATATTTTGAAATCAGAGACAGATACTTCAGTTTTATCTATGCTACCATCAAAAGTCTGGTAGATTCTCTCTGTATATTTAATTTAATTGTCATAATTTGTGATAAATATTTATTTTCACGTATTAATCCATATTCTACATTTTTTTTTTAATTCTTGTATGTCGTTCTATAACTCGAAAACGTCTCTACCGATCTTCATGAAAATTTGTTTATGGGAAAACCATGTGATTGCGCAAATTATGGGTTTCACATATATAGAAAAACCTTATGTTACTATAATTTGGTTCATTAATCGGTTGTCATTTGTTTGCAAGAGATAAATATTAAATGTTTGTAATTAATATCATCTTATGAATTATAATTATTTTAATCTTGTTAATTATTATTCTTGAGTGTAGTATTAAACTATAAAAATTGTACAATATTAATAAATATTACAGTAACTTGAAACTATTGACATATATGTACAAACAAGGTTTCGGTATACCTGTATTAATAAACTTTATTTATTTCCACGGTTAAATTTCAAGTTATTTTCTGCGATTATTTGTAACTGCAAAACACAGACTCTTCAAATCAACATTTTTCCCGTCCTAAACAACTTCCGTTATATGTGGAAGAATTTTCCTATTGAAAATTGGATATGAGGTCGCTGCCGGCTTTGTGTTATTTAATATTGTTTGAATAGCTACTTCACAATGTTACACGTGTTCTTGAGAATGCTAGAGGTATTCATATAAAGAAAGTTTTACTTAAGTTGTAGACATGAAACAATTTTCAGTATATATGTGTAAAAATTGAATACTCTAAGTTTTAATTAGATATTTAAAATAGATTTGTATATTTGCATTTATAAGATCGTAGTTTGTATACACGTACAAATGTTTGATATTTAGTAAGATTTTTGTAGTCTTCCTTGGTAAACATTTCGTTTATATCAGACGAAATTTGTTTGTGTAATACTAAGTAATAAATTATGTATTAACTTTTTACTCATTTCTTAAATTATAAGTAAGTAGTAATAGTAATTTAAATTCACATCTTAGTTTCAATTCTTCTGAGGCCCACACTACAGGGGTTTCTCATCGTTATTGAGGAGACCTGAAATCTTCTCAATTTTCAACTTCAGTGCGGATTGGTGGAGATGGTAACACGGCACAGCCGAAGAAGAGGGTCGTAGGGGACATGATTCCCCCGCTCAAAAAAGGTTTTCGTCTAATTAACAAGCTTTATAAAATTTGTCAGTTAACGAAAATTTTATGAATGATTAAACTTGGTGTTTAAATCGTTATATGATTTCTCATAACTTTTTGTGTAGTGATGTCTATTTTACTCGACTTAATATATAATATTAATAATTTAGATTAATTCTGCAGTGCAGCTCAGTCTTTGGATGCGACCGCTTTTGATGTTAGCGACCAACCCAAATAATGGAAGTTCTTTTACATAAAAGCCTCCGTAATTACTCAACCACTTACTATGAAACCATCTAACCAGTGGTTCATCGTTTGCAGGTAGTGATCACCTATTTAACTACCGACTGCACCCAAGTCGTTTAACTTCGTCTATCACCTTTGATTGACGTAAGCCATGTGGACATGGACGTGTACTGACATGTGACATGTTGCGACATTACAAATATGATCGGATACAAATGAACTGCACCTGAATTGACGTATCGCACTTAATATTATATTAGGTGGTCGATTACTATGTTCATATCAGTAAAGGCACAATACACTCACAATTAACGTCCATACAGAAGTCTGTAACAGTAAGCCAATTGATATTCCTCGTAAAAGTGGATTCAGCGATCGATTAAAATCAAGTCTGCGTGTATATTGCTTTATAAAGAAGTCCATGAACATATACGTCATTCCTATAGTAGCTTCTAGCAATACGAAGTCTAGCAATCTGGCTGAAAATAATAAATTTTCGAACGTTATTCACGTTTTTAAGTTTTGAAAATTATTCACAATATTTTGCGACAAATTTAACTAATTTTTTTTTAATACTATAAGAAGGAAATATAATCTTAAATAATATATACCGTGTTCATGTAACACCTTTGAGAATATATCAAAATTAGGAATGGAAGATGAAAATATATATCCCATGTATATAAATTTCTTAATACTTTCCCATCGGAAATGATCATCCGAGTAAGTTTCCTGTAAAATAAAAATACTTCAATTAAAACAAAATTATTACAAACAAATCTATTCCCAAGTTCGAAACGGACTATAGGGTATGGTTCTATACTATAAACACATGTATCTAAGAATTTTATAGAAATATAACATACCTATTAATGGATTTGACAAAATCTTTTATGTTTATAAATTTTCCGCGAAGCCTGCTGGCTAGCTACAACCCTCCTGCTTGAGTCAGCCGTCAAACGACTCGTCGTGTTCCGGCTGGGGGCTTGAGAGCCAGTTCTATCTTTCTTGCCTTCTCATTTCCTGGCCGACAACGCATCAGTGATACCATTGGTTTTACTGATATCCATGGGCGACGGTGACCACTTACCATCAGGTGGCTTGTCTGCTCGTTTGTCGGTTATTAACATAAAAAAATAATAATAATTAGCTGTCCAGAATTGAAATTCTTGAGATTTTTTAAATACGTTCGTGATTGGATCATCAAACTGTCGATATATTCGTTTCAAATATTAACTCTTTCTAATTGTATGAAAATTTTATGAAACAAGCCGACAGAGACACACCTGAATGATTGTATAGGGATTCCGTTTATTCTTCGGATAAATAGAACTTTAAAAATCGGGACATCCGCCGTAAAAATATATGATTATGTACATTAGAGGAACAAATACAAAAATGAAGTTAAATAATTTTTTTACAATTAATTTACTAGACCGTCTCTTTTAATATTAGTTCCTAAGAGTACATTACAGCTACGTTAATAGTTCACTGTAATTTCCATTGGCAAACGTTTTTGCACCAATTAAACTAAAATTCTTCTACAAAGAAATATTACTAACATTTTTCTCATTAAGTGAAGTAGACGTACTGGTAGTTAAATCAATAACTGTGTGTCCCATTTCTATGGTAATGAGCGCCGGAGATCCACTGCAGAGACAGATAGTATAAATTATTTTAATTATATTCTTTGTAGACGGAAATTTAATATTCATATTATTAATCTTATTGTTTTTTCATTTAGAAATAACAACAGTTCAGACAACGACTTGACATTTAATTTATTGTAATAGATGAATTCTATGATTATAAACGTTACACGTATACGTAGGTATATCTGCAATTATTATTAATATTATTTGCAAACGATCACGCAGCTATCCTAGTCTGCAGTACCTGGTACTGGATATGGACTTTTATTCCGCAACAAATTAGATTCTTTCAAATGACAAGTGTATCATCACGACTTGAGGGGTGAAACTTCCCGCGTCTGTAGGTTATATCCTAGCTTTTCAACAGAAGTGCTAAACGAGAAGTCCAACACCAAACCACACACGGCGGTCAAATAACCTGTCCTTGTTAAACAAGTCCACGACAGACGCCGAGAGAACTATTGTTACTTCAAAATATCCTGACGTAGAAAGTAATGGGAAGCCGCTACGATTATCTTCCAAGATAATGCTGATGCAAGTAGACCGAATATGTGCTATGGTGTTCGGCGATCCGATTCACGTCCGGCACTTATCGATGTCTGGGTTGATGGGTATAAATATACTACCGAAAACTTCAAAGGTACATCATCACCCTCCCAGTGTGTAAAATGCCACTGATGACAGTAAGTCCAATAGTCGAATCGGAATATATACCTTATGAGAAATACCAAAACCAGGAAAGCTGTTAATCATAGAGAAAGAGATAAATCGCATAAATTCTGTATTTCTATGTATTCTGTGTATTCTGGTAATTGTCAAACTAAAAAAATCCAGTAATCTCTGGATATTAAAAAGAAATTAAAAAGGAGTAGCTGTAAATATAGCATATGTGAATGGTTACAATACCATAAATGACAAGATGATGGCAATCCGTCTCAATTTCAATCCTCTTTTCCTGAAATCATTCAAGTCTATGCACTACGACAATACCACATTGATAAGTTTTACCATAAACTTAAAGCTATGATCGAAAGCATACCTAATTTAGAGCTGCTCATCATTCAAGGTCTGAAATTTGAAAATTATAGTTGTTGTTGCAAACGAGAACGACATTCCACCACATACTCAGAAAATTTGGACTTGGTCAGATGAAACAACTATGACTGTTTTACGTTCGATGTACAATGCTGTATGGAAATCGTGCAAGTAGCAAAGCATGAATAATGGTAGTCAGTCAATTGTAGATAAGTTTCGTCCCATCAGACGTGAATATTGGAGAAAAATATTATCCCCTAGTGAACTACCAATTATACGTAAAATATTTTTAGACAAATAAACTTCTTCGTTTCCAATGCCCGCCAGCGGGGGAAACGGGAGAATTTTCATTGCATTGCCCTCGCCGGGGGACAATGAAACTTTTCTCTCGATGTTCTCCAATAGTATACAAAAAATGCGGGACAACGGCAATAGGCAATTTATTTATAAAAATCTAATCATTATATTTTGCTCTCGTGTAACATATAATTTATCCGCCATTATTGTCTTACATTCAATCCTTATTATGCTCATTAATATTGACATCCAGGTTTCAAAGTGGGTATTTAAAAATATTTACTTACTTCGATAGAGGAAAACGAACAAACGAAATATAATAGAATATATCTCTTTATTTTATGGAAATACCATCAAAGACCTTACACAAAGAAGTCTTACTGTAAGGGGCTTTATTTCGACCCGCCAGTCAAAGAACCTGTTTAACAAAGAAGCTGGCCGTTTCACTTCTATTGTGTCAGCAATACTCCTATTTTCAGAGAAGTTTGAAGGATTTATTTGAAAATATTGTTGTGTTGGGTTGTTCCAAAGTTCCAAATCATAAAATATTGACTTAGCACTAAAACTTTAACTGTCTCATTTAAAGGGTAGATCTGAACGTCCTTCACGATAGTTAAGTTTATGTAGACAGATTGCACTCATCTTTTGATAAAATTATGAAGAACTTCCGGGAACACAGTTGTAGTCACAATACTTTCATTTGTCCTACCAAATGATACCTACTTTGATAAATTAGACATGTTTTAATATGTCTTAGTGTGTATCATAGTATAATCTACAGAATATAATAATCACAGGTAAAATACTAAATTGATTATGACGTTCTTTTATAGTAATATTTGCAAGACCCGAGGTGTGAGGAGCCACCGGCGGTTTCCTTGCCAGAAAAGTAAGAACTTGTAAATCCACATTGCAATTGGTTTAAGCTTGGGTATTTCAACTCGAAATACATTATCTCAGTCATTGTTCAGTGTTGTGCACCATAAGCAAAAGAGATTAGTTTATACTATATCAACAGGTGCTTCAGTTGCAATCATTATATTATTGTATGACAGTTACCATATAAAAGATGGAAATATTTCAAGACAACTCTGAAATACTAATATTATGAAATGAGAACGGGAATTGTGTGAGTTTATTTGGAAGCGGAGCGTAATCTCCAGGCACCTTTTTTTTAATATTTTACCATTTGAAAGGTACATTATTCCGAATTGACATAGAATATGTTCCACGAATATATATACATAGTTATTTTTTCAATTTGATTTTTCATAACAAGTACAGTTAAATCATGAAACAATACAAATGCTAAACTAAACGCTTAATAAATTAAATAGTGTTCGGAAAACCGACTGAATTATATGATCATTCTTATTCATAAAGAAATGTACTGAAATTCTACTAGCCTTTGCGTTGATCAGTCTCAACAATTGATCAGTGTAACTAAATTTTTGGCTAAAACTATAACAATTCATGAAATATTTCATGAACTTAACAGAACTATTGTTAAACTGTCTGCAGATCGTACCGGTCTTATCAGCTTTGTAGCAAAGTTTTAACTGTATAACAACAACATTTAACTACCGTTCAAAGTGTTAACAATGCCCAAACTAACTTGCAGCGTAATTTGTTGATAGGCTGTGTTGTTGCAGTTTGGCTTGAATAAGTAGTTTAATAGGTCACAACTTACAATCTGTATAATTAATGAATATATACAATTTACTCTGGGGTCCAATCTGTATATTATCGTATGGACGAGTAACATTCCTTTCGGATGTGTTTGCTATTTGTCAATGTACGGATCGAATCGGACATTATGCTTTGTCGTCCCTCGAAATACTACGGCAGTCTGCTGGATGCTGAAGCAAGGTGGGGCGCGAGGTAACGCCTAAGTAAGTCCTATAAGTATCCAATAAGAAGGTTCAATAATCCATATGTACGTTGGTCTTGTTATAATAATATTATGTTTTGGTTTATTTACTTTATTATCTCGTATAGCGTGCAATCAATATAGAGTAGATATTTGTATACTTTTTAAATCTTTTATTTCGTTAAATTAATTTGTCAATCAATCAATAATTATTGTCGTGAAAAGTACTTTGTCGGTGTGTATAATTTTCAGCTTTATGTTCATTTTTATGGGACAGTAATTGTTTTTAGTACCATCACAAAATAAATTCAAATGAATTTTTATTAAAAGAGAAATATTGGACTGCGAATACACCTGTTCGAAAGTGCAATTAAAAATGAATTACAGCATATACAGGATTGCAATTCTGATGATGTACTAGTCTTTCCATTCTATTAATTATGAATATAATACATTAAAATTACTTACTAATTTAGGATACAGCTTTAAAAAACCAGTTATGGTAAGTGTATTCAACGTAACTCTTTTAAGGTAGTAACAAAGCTAAAATTAAAATATAAATCAGAAAACCAAATCATCTGAAACTAATCATATTTCCGAGATGTTGACGGATAACGTGTCATGTCAAAACTGATATAATAACTTCATATAAAAAATAAATTTACATTAGTACTTTTTGTTTAACAAATACCAAATGCTTAAATCAACTTTTTTATTTTACGGTGATAGTTCCTTTTAGTGAAATTCCCTTTTATTTTATTTAGAACCATCGATTTTTCTAAAAGCAATAATTGCAAAGTAACATTACTGATATGTTGCCGACAAAGAAGCCATCTGGGAGCGTATTAACTCCTTCACTGCAACCGAAACGAGTTAAACACGACACTAATTATTCGCGGCGGTACCATCCTCCCAGCTAACAAGCTAGTTAAGCAGGTAAATCCGTTATCGCTAAAGCCTATTATAGGGATTAATTAACCTTCCTGATACAGTCGAACTCTATTAATGGATCCGTTGTTCAGCAGGGTGAACCATGAGCAAAGTCTGTTGCGTTTTCCTGAAAGATGGATGAAGTACCTTACCCCAAACAATGCCAGGAGCTTGTGAATTTTTTTTTAGTTGCAATAATATTAACTGCAGATTCGATTATTAATATTGACTTTTATAAGTCAGTGCGTTTAACATCTTGCGACTTCATCACCATTTACTGTGGGGCTGTTGTCGAGCATTTACTTATTTTGAGTTAAAAAAATCTTAAGTTAAAATTACTTAGTGTTTTCTGAACGTTGTACAAAATATTTTTGACTTACTTATGCCGGATTGACACTTTATCGTCGATATATTACAAGCAAGGACTTTGAGTGGTCTAGATATAAGTGACATTGAATCGGTAAAACCATTATCTTCCAATACTATTTTGTTTATCTGGGGCGAACTGTAAGTTTCCCGTAACTTATGTTTTCTGCTTTCATTATAAATCATTAGGTTTACTGCTATTTTATATAGCTAAAAATTTGTAAAATTTCATGATAAATATTCGTTTTATGACTCTCTGACATCAATTTAACAATTTAAAAAAATTTGTCTGTCTGTTTGTCCAGTCTCAAGAACGGCTTGACCGATCTTAATGAAAATTGGTATGTAGTGAGAACACGTGTTTGCGCAGATGATAGGCTATATAAAATAACGTAATCAAGGCCAAAAACAAAAAAAATTGAATTATATTTATGTCATCATCCTCAACATCATCTCAGCCGGATAACGCCCACTGCTGGGCATAGGCCTCCCCCAAGGATCTCCACAACGATCTTTATGTATACATAATTAATTGTTCAACCCATACGAAGTCGGAGGGTGCCGATGTCTGTACTACCATACAATAAAGTCATTATTGCGGTAAGTTGTCACTATTAATTAAGATCTGTCTTCCAATACAGAATATCTATTTGTATTGTTAGTTTTGAGATAATATTCTGTGTTTAAAACGTGTACCAGATGCGAAGATGCGAATCACTGTATGCTTATTGAATAAAACGCTACAGAAATATTAGGATTATATTATTCTTTTTATTATCCCCGTTAATTCTAAAAAGTCCACCAAAAATTTTACAAATTTATCAACAATCAGTTTTTAATTTTTAAATTACATGGACAGTTCATCAATATATATAAATTGACAGAATCTACATTTTTGCTATTCAGAAGAATAATACAAGACAAAAACCCTAGTAATCATTCTATTTTTTACATTTGAATTACAATTAAGAAAAAAAAATAAGATTTACATCAATTTTGTGCTCAATAATTACATTTTGTATGTAATCCTAAACCAGTCCTAATATCTGACGCATACAGCCAGTGTTGGTAATATTATAACACCAATACTACTAGAGCAATTGTATAAATCCTTTCACCGTTTTGAAGTTATTTAACTTTAACACATCCCATTTTATTTAAGTTATTCATTGAAAAAAAGCTGTAGAGAGTGAGTGGCTCCAAATTATAAAGACAGCCGAATAAGCTAAACAATGAAACCTGTTATTTTCAGTATGTGCTTTATAGTATAAGCAACTACTTTATGGATTTTTGGAGTTTCAGAACCATAGCTTCAACTGATTTTTAATTCACGCAGGGCATCGGTCCCTGCTTAAAGTCTGAAGCGTACTCCATAACGCTGTTTCTTCGCGGATCTTATCGTCATTGGGACTGATGTGGAAATGTAGTGCAGATATACCAAATAATGTGATACTAATAACACCCACGGTACGAATATCTGAATACAGCTTAAATGATATTGATATGGAACTATACTTAACGCGTTGATTTCTATAACGGTGTAATTACTCTCTGAAAATGAATTCGGCTGTGTAAGGCTTAGCAGCGGCTATAAGCCCGATAACAAAATCTCCCGAGGGAACGATGCCGTTGCTGCACTGGATCTTAAATTTTTGGACAATGCCCACAAATGTGATAAATATGAATGACTTAGCCAATGCGTCACCCGGACAACGCCTGCGACCTGAAATATAAATTAAGAAGGGTGAAAATAATTTAAAAAATATGTAATCGTATGACGATGACATACTTCACACGGACATAATTTGTTTAACATGACATATGTAGACGTAAAAAAATAAAACCCTTATAAGTTGTATTATAATTGTTAAAAATTTTATTAATTCTCTTTGGGATCTATACTTGGATAGAGACTCTGACCTTTGAACTGACTTTGAACTAAGTATGATATGCGCTTGAAATATTTTAGCAGCACATACAGATTTCGAGAGAAAAAATTAAAGTGATGTAAGCCTCGAGCGAATATTCTAAAAATGTTACATTTTTAACTGTATTTTTTAACTGTAATCGTGCTGATGTTGTGACTTTTTTTTTATTTTTTATTACTCGGATACTTCTGCCCTCCTCTACACAAATACTTGTATGCAAACCAAGGATTTGATGTCCTTTAAATTATTGCTGCTATCCCGCATCTCGACAGCAAACATAATGATAAAAATCTTCATTTTTATTCCAGGAAGATAATAACAGTACTGGATTATTTAGTACCGTAAATTATGCAGAAGATTTAATAATGTAATGGTGCAGAGTTAAAAAGATAAGAATCACATTCTTCGAAGTGAAGTGATATTAATAGTACACGGTTACTTATCTGGAGTTAAATGAAAATTAAACAACGCAATAACTAGCTTTGATTAAAATAAGTAATCAATTAAAATAAGGTATAACCGTTAAAAATATTGTCCTAATATTGATATATTCGGCACCCAACATTGCCCCCGCTGTGTGTAATTATCTAAAAATCGACAGTACAGTCAAATACGCACCTAATCCAAACGGATACAGATGTTCCGGGTTTTTTACTAATCCATTCGTGTCGATAAATCTATCAGGTATAAATTTGTCAGGTTCCTCCCACAACTCGGGATCATTGTGGAGATCTCCAGTAGCGATGAGAACAGTAGCGTTCTTTGGAATTGAATAGCCATCTATAACAGTTTCGCGTAGTACTCTCCGAGGGCCAGCAAGTGGCACAATTGTATAATATCGTTGTACCTCTAACAGGAATGCCATTGTGTAATTTAGTCTGGAAGTAAGATTTACATGATCATCAACTCCTACGCTCGCTCTCCTCACGTCAATCATTTCGTGTTCATTTTGGAAAGCAAAAATACGGCTTTCACAAAACTATTAAAGATACCTCGGCTTAAAGTGAATTTTCAATCTTAAAGAAACTGCTGAAATGTGAATGTAAATTATAATTATGAGTTTACAAGGGAATAGTATTATAATAATATGATACAATTTCTCAAGAAACAGATCTATTGTTGCCGTGGCGGTTGTTAACACTTTCGTGATGACAGCGATGTTTCGAATAGTCTTGGATGGCGGTAATCATCTTACCAGAAGTTGACCACCAGTCAGCTTTGAATGAGTATTTCAAAATTAAATTCTTATATTGAGCATTCAATTGTAATTTTATTGACAAGTTGGTCGAATGACTCGACGCAATATATTAATTCTGACGCAAGGCGTAATCATTGATTTGCCCTTATACCCTTTGAGTCTTATTAGATTGTACAAAAGATGGATTCAAGACGACTCTTAGTTTTGAGTTGAATAGTTAAATTGTACGTTTGAAGTTCGTATAACAGCAAATCCGTAGTTATAATCCGAATAAAATCCATCCGGTTGCAATTTTTTAACTGTAGACTAGTGCCGCGGCCTAATAAATTCTTCCGAACACTGTGTTACTATTACGTAGTATGATTGTAATTTTCTTTCAATTCCTTTAATGTTAGGTAGAGGAATAATCATAAAGCGCTCTTAGTAATGCCTTGTGTTGACAGCAATTGAAACTCGGTAGGAGTTATACAACTTAGGGCAAGATCGGTAGTTACATGGTTGACCGCCAGTGGCGTGCGTTTAAGTTAACCACTAACCTGTCCTATGATCCTCTATTGCGAGAGCAACGTTGCAGATTAACCTCAAGGCCTACGCAACTACATCAACATGCAGCAGGTGGCTAATAAGTTGACGCTAAGATAAAATGAGACATTTGTAAAGTGTGCAGTGGCTTTTACCTGTTAGTGTCTGTCCAACAAGGTATATTGTCACCAATTACTTCATTGATTTCTCTGTAAAGCTTCTCCTGGATGTCTGGATGTCTCAGAGCCGCAAGCAAAGCGAAGTCTAAAAGGTTACTCGTAGTCTGTCCTCCAGCTATGAGAATATCCAAACAAATAATTTTCAGTTGGTCTTCTGTAAAATAATAAGAATAATATTTTATCTTTAAGAATCAATTTGAATATTGGCAATTTTATGCTTATAATCTGTGAATCCGAATATCAATAATATTTATTGTGTATTCTGAATAATTTCAATTACGTACTGAGCGTATTATATTAAAATATTGTGAGATTTTTCATGGTAAACTGAAATCTTTTGAATTTTGAAATTCAATTGAGTTATTTGTAATCGTATGTTTCCTAGTGACGTGGACTAAATATAGTTTTGTACTCGTAAATAGATGCAAAAGCTGGTATAAATTAACCCGATTATTAGCATTAACGCCGTCTAACTTTCTCATAGTTTGAAAATTTATTTTAAACACTAACAGAGGCAATGTGTAGTATAAATCTACTGTAAATTGTTCTCCCTGAAATATCGTAATATTTTATTTCTTGATGATTCTATTACAATCATTTCTTCATTCATTCATTTCATTATAATATTTCTAGCAAAATTTTAATTAAATAATTGTCGTTCAGTAAGACTTAAATGTGTTTGTTCCTTTCCAGGTAAAACCTCTAAACGCGCCGACTCCAAGAGTGTGTTATGGGAAATACCACGAGCGGAACTCAAATGATACGAACAAAGAAATGATATTGACATAACAATTAAAATTGAAATTCATTGAAAATAATTGTTAATTGAAATTCAACATATCTGAATTTATAGCCTTGTTGTCATATGAAGTACTTTATTTTGTTGTACTGGTACTAAAACTGAAATACATACCTGTGAAAGTATCTCTTTTCTCTTTCATTTCCTCTAAAAATGAGTAGATAAAATCATTGTCCTTTAACTGCTTTGTCTTATGTTTTACGATTGCTTTCTAGAAAGATAAATGTATAATGTATTCTCTCTGCATAAAAATACTACTGATCATGGCCACTTTTTAGGGGAACCTGTGCCCGAATACTCAAATTTTCACAATACAAATGAAATTTTGAATTAATATTGTGATAACCCTCGTCGTGATTTACGATTCGTGCGAAATAGAATAGCGGGTAACATTTTTTGGTGTATTTTAATTCGTTTTTTGTCAAGTGGATCTAAATGTGCTTTTTACATACAAGAGAGAAGTATTGAAAGCAAAATTAACAATATAAAAATCAAATGGCAGCGCAATCTTCGGGATTAATTAAAGTGCATTATCAAATAATAGCATCTAATTAAAACAAAATTAATGATTTACTTAGGTTTTTCTTTAAGATGTAACTTACATACAAACTAATTCAATGTAATTTTATCTCGTAAACTTGCAATGTTAAGTAGTGTTAGTTGGTTGCGATTAATAATTTAATTATATGCAAAAAATATTGCTATCGAATTAAGGTTTATTACTAATGCCAATAAATTTGTCTGTCTGGTCTGAATATTTAAAATAAAAATTTAATTTAGATATACTTCCTCTCAATAATGATTATACTTATGTATTTACAGTCCAATCTGTGGACCGCGGAAAGCAAATCTGTAGATAATATTTATCGATAGTAAGAAAAAAAAATTGTGCCCGACTTTTCAGTTCTATTGGTACGGAGAACTATTGTGCAAAAGTTTGTATTTCTAGTTGTTTCTATTTGAAAACCGTGGGTCGAACAAACTATTTACGAGAGCTAGTTTCAACTTTCTGCAATAAAAACGCAATAACTTCGGTAACAAGTATTTCTTCCCAGCCTTGAAGAAAATCGGGTTTTGGAATTTAAATAAGTGTTGAAACATTATTGTATCACATTTCTGATGTTAGTGTATAGCTATAGTCCTTCTCTGTTCTCCAAATAAACCGTGCTGACAATGTTTAAATAACAAATATTTAGGCCGTGAAATTGAAACACATATAGCCACAAGTAACAAACATCAAACAAAACTATCAAATAGTCCTATAGAAAATTGATATAAACACTTTGAAATCCCTTAAAATCTCTCGTAAATTCAATTGTTTCTTTTTGTCAGTTAAATAAACAGGTAAAGAAACAAAAATTTTATATTTTACATTGAGATATGTTTTAAAAATGGATTTAAAAAATGAAGGGCTTGCAGTGCACGTTCTATAAAATTGAGATTAAATATCAAAGTATCTAAAAAGTCTCTTTTTTGACGTCTTTGTTCACCTTACTCTTAGGTAAGCAAGAAGACACGTTTATTCATGAACCATACCCAGAAACTTTTACGAAAATATATAAATGGTGCAGAATTGTCCTTTCGGTATTGAATTGGCAACAATCGTCTGCCCTTATAACCTATAAAAATCATGAACGTTATAAAATTTAAAACAAAATATCATCTACCTCAATAATATCTGATAATTGTTGATTAATTTTGGTGATGAGTGCGTATCCACTGGTTTCAGGTAGTATAAATCTGGACCACGGTATGGTGTTCAACCATCCGCCCGCCATGGAGAAAGCCTTAGATCTCTGATCCATAAGATTGAGCAAGATCGTCAGCTGATGTTCCTTTATGCGTTCACCTAAAAATAAAATGTCATAAATCTTATGTATATGTGGTGTGTAATTATCTGAAAGGACATGAAACGTTTGGTTTTAATTGTTATTTAATGATAGCTGCCGTAAAACCACAGCAGAGGTCTTCGGGCGGGCATAAGAACTATCAAAACCTGCCATTAGCTCCTGCACCAATTCTCACTTCTGCAGGTTGGTAGAATAGTACAGGTGTTCTAGGCTTGCCGAATATACGAGGAGAGATCTATGCCCTGCAGTGAACTATCAACTTAGACTGAAGTAAGTACTTACGAGTACCGTTCACCCTGGGTGTCCTGTGAAATTCAACTGTACCAGTAGCATCACGTATGCCACATTTTAGTATACCGGGGTAATCTTTAATTTACTTTACTACAGACAATCGCTTTATAAATACGTTCCTTTAAAATGAATGGACGAGAAATGAGCAAGCCACTTACTTGATAGTAAGTGGTATGTATCTGCTGCCCATGAATATTCGTAATATCAAAGGCAAAACATATTGATGGCCAAGAAGGTAGCCCAACATGAGAAATCAGGTGCAATAGTATTCTTTATTATTAAAATGAGTGCAACATGAGCAGGGTAGTGTGGCTTAGATTCAACGATGTGTATAGGTCCTTACATTGTAAAGTTGATTATAACATTCGCTAAGAATATTTGCCTAGATACAGAGTGTACAAATTATAATCCAGGTGGTCTCAAGGAGAGCTTTCCGAAGGGAAAACTAAAATATCTTAACACATACACGTAAATGATGTTATGCGCGCATGATATGTAGACTCAGGCATTGCATACTGATAGTGACGCCTCCTAGCGACCAAGAAAAAAAAATTGGTATAGGATAAGTCATATCTGGCACACTTATTCAATACATCCATCACGCATTTCGGACATTTGTATTTCTTTTTTTTAACGGTTTATGAATCAAATAAAACTGACGCATTTATTGTGAACAACTAAAACATCGTTACCGAACAATCTCTTCTTCGAGTAATGTATTCTTCGTGTTGCAATGATGTTATTGGTTCCCACGCATTAAGTCATTCACATGTTTATTTTAATATAATGCCTATTATAATAATCAGTAAGACCCCATGTCCTAATTAAATTGGTAATAAAAGCTACAAATATGAACATAAATTTATTCCTACTTTCAATTGTGAGATAGGAAGGTACGTTGGTACAAACATGGCCGATTGAGATTATATTCACATAATATGTTTATTTTTGCAGAACAATAGTTGGTAAACACACTAGAATAGAATAGATGGTGATGCAGATCATTAAGAAGTTTTATATTTACAAATCTCCTTATTTGCTATTTAAATTTATTGCAGAATCCTGCAGTGTAACATCTGTTGAGCGACGATATACTGTGGAGCTATAACTATGAACTGATACTAATATTAAAAACAAAATGAGGTCGAATCTATGCATTTTTACGTATATATATGTATCATATGTTTTCATACATAACTGTATTGTTTTCAGCATAATATACCTTAAGTAAAATGTTTTAACTGTATTTGTATTAGGGGTTATATAAAATAAATAAAATAAGTAGGCAATAATAATTTTTGCGTTATAATAAATTATTGATGATGGACGTTTAATTAATATAGTGGATGTTAACATGGTACTCTTTTCCAATACTGCAGTACTAACTCAAAAGTTTCGGTAGGGCAAGGATAAAAAATTCTGAATTTTCCCCAAGTGAAGCTAAGGCAGAAGCCGATTACAAGTAACAATATACTTATTAATAATTGTACAAAAAAAATTAACCAAAAAAATTGTTTCGCCTTAAAAAGTTTATATTTATACAGAATGCCTACTCATACAGAATATCAATACAGAGATTTTAAAAATTAAATATAGCGTTAACGAATATATTTCGAAGAAATATCATTATTATGACATTGGTTACGAATTTCATACACAAGATACAATGTCAACTAGTCCTCACGCTCGATAACCCAATGACCTGTGGAATCCGATTTGGAACAAACGGATGAAATCGCGTAGGCATATAGCTTACCACCCGATTCAACTATTAACGAATCACCCGAATTTGAACTAACTAACAGTTTAATAACGTTTCGTGTAACGAAGTTGACTTTAGATCCCCAATCAGGTGCAGTGCTGAAATACAATAAGCGATGATACAATCCAGTTAATTAAGATAAGTACTTATAATCGCATGGTGAGTGATTGTTATAATATGTGTCAAAGAGGCATAGGTACCTGATGTTAAGTGGCCAGTGTAATCTATGGACACTTGTGTGTCATGCTGAGCTTCAGTCCCGTGAGGTCGAACACACATACATCATTACATAACCGATTAGAATATAATATTGTACTACAAAATTTCAGGTAAATTATAACGTTATTTAGAAGATTAACTTCACGGTTGGACTGGAAAATGTAATCTTTTTGACTCCTGCGTTGTCTTTCAACAATATCTAATTTGAACATTTTCTTACATTATAACAAATAAAATAAATATCCCAAATGACCATATAACTTACTGGATTGCGACTGGTAGAATAATTAATAATCAAATTTCATTGCGCGTGAAAACCCTTATATAAACAGTTTACACAGCATCTCTGTTTTCATTGATATTATTTAATACTCTAGCAAACTGCCCTCGCTTCGCTTCAGAAAAACTACATCTTACGCTTAGAAATAGCACTTGCATTGTTTGAAGACTGGATTTTACTCGCTCTGTGAATTACAAATATATTAATTCATAACTTTGTGATTTATGAATGGATTGCAATGAAATGAAGTTTAAGTATTAAGTGACGCTTACTGCAATACATTAGTGAAAACTATAACGAAATCGGTTAAGCCGTTTCTAAGATCAGCGCGAATAAACGCACAGACAAACAGACAAAAATTCTGGCAACTATTGTTTTGAGTTCTTTTGCGTTAATAAAGGCCCTTAATAATAGTTTTTCTTATATATCGTTTTCATGTACAGAAAGCGATCAGTTAGAATTTTATTAGTAAGGATATTGGCGAAATCTTTGAAAATGACATTACACGTCAGTGATGTTTACATTCAGTGGCATGGCAAGAGTATACTCATAAACTTCAACTGTGTCCAAAAATATCGGTTTCATATTGTTCAGACAAGGCCAGTATTTAAAGAGACTCTGACAGAACCGATAAATAATCGTTTCCTTGTTAAACAATTTCATAGGTGCGACAGTACATGAATCATTGACACGGCTATATCATCTAAAAAATTATGTTCTTTATTTCATAAATCAAATATATGAATCTTATATGTGGCCACGCATGCATAATTTTTGAGAGCATTCGCTGTCGGGATCTATTTTACTTAAATAACAGTCGCCAAGACATGTTTAAGGTCTCCTGACAGCAAAATAACTTTCAAACTCTAGCCATACACCCGTCTTACTGGCCAAGCTAGAACAAAGTAGTGTAATGGAGCTCAAGTCCCCTACTGACATTGTGATTTGAATAAAAGTAAATGGAAATAATTTACTAGTAATAGTCGCTGTACGCTATTGCATAGACCACATCCCTCTCGTTTTGTCTGCTCATACGATCATACATACGTCTCGTATTACAATATATGTCAAGTTCGGTATGTTACCAAGTTTAAGCAAAACTAAATATAATACGCTGACATGGATCGCGCGAGGTCGAGTGGAAGAGTTAAAAAGTAAAAGCAAATAATCTAAGTCTAGTTTCTGCGACACTTTTTATGCACCTAACATCATTAACGATATTTCCCACCGTTTTACATTAAATAAATAATTCCATAAATTTACACCAGCTTCCATCGAGCTGTTGGAACAGCATGGAATATTATACCTCCATAGTTCAGTGTAGAACCCGTGCTCTACAATACTTATGGGTTAAGTCAATTAAACCAATTCATGCACCGTTGCATGGTTTTAATAGGTCAACACAGACAAATTATACGGCCTCCTTGTTGTTTATTGACAGAAAAAATTATTATGGATGCCCAAAATATAAATATTATTTTTTGCGATGAAAAGACGACTACCGCGTGGGCGAAAATTAAATTAACTCGATCATAATGAATAATAAAAAAACGATGTTTTAAATTATAGGATAGATAAAACACATTAAATACAAATATTGAGCAAAAAGAGAAAATTAACCTTGCTTGCTTACCTGTGTCACTTTTCCAATTTTGGGCCTACTATAAGAAATTTCTGATTTTTCAACTTTTCATACATATTTCTTGCATTTTACCATTTTACTGTGTGTACTATAATTTTTTTCTCCGTGCAGTTTGAGTCATAAAAGATACGCCGGCTAGGGCGTGAGCATGTTGCGCGGGCGCAACGCCATTATCGATAAAAACAAATGAGTCATCGAAGGCAGGTGCACGGCGGCAGTACGGTATACAAAGGTGCTGAGATATTGTTATGTTATGATCATTGTTTGTCAATTGTTATGTAATTTATTTTTCATCATTACCCTGCAAATTAATGCAATGCTAACTTAGTACATATATCGAAGAGAAAATAAGTGTTTTTGCGCATTCGTTCTCTGAATTTCTTTAGTGACATAATGGCTACTCCTTTGTTTTGTACCAAAACAACAGAATTTATTCGAAATAATATTTTGCCTGTTAGCACCAATATACCAGCACAAGCACGTGTTGTTATTAACAATGTTTTAACATTTTTCACTACAAAGAAAATAGATCCCAAAAAGTTACAGTGTTAATTTCTGCCGTTCTCGTGAACTTGCTGCGGCGATATGTGGTATGAGTGTTAGTGAGTTTATCACAATCCCACATAATGACAAAACTAAATACACTATCGATAACGTTTATCGACAACAATAATGCGCATTACTATGCCCGCCCATAAGGACCGTGAGTGGGAGAGAGAGCAAAATATTCTCTTCACCGCACCGACGTTTTATGACGTAAACTGCACCGACAAAAAATTTACTATACATAAATAAATAAAACAAAAATAAAAATATTCTTAATATTTATAAATTGAAAGAAAATATGACGAAATACAACAATTTAAATTAAAATAAACAAATGTTAAAAATAAGTTAAATTAATATAAAATAATTAATTAAAATAAGTTTATATAACTAGGCCCTTGTGGTGCAGTACCCTAAATGCTGAAAGCATTCCCTCGTTGTTTAACAATACCTTTATGCCGGGTGAGAAAGTTTCCAACTCTTGGGTCGCCATGTTTTATCTTTTGGCTTTTTGATATTTCTCTGAAAATATAATAAACTTCAAGGCCTCACAGGCCAAAAGGCTTGCATTCAAATGTTTTAAAAGAACCGAGACTTCTGCACTTCTGATGTTAATTGTTTTCTTCCGTTTCTGCTGCAGCGCCAACCATGACGATACTATCATGAAGATGGTGCTAATGTGTCGACACAAGTTGTGTGTGGGACCAGTAAACGTCCCATACTATAAGACACAATAGACATGCTATCAGATCTCTTGCCATCGTTCGAAATATGCCATTTGGCTCTAAATTTGTATATATGAGACGTTGAAACCTTAACACCTAAAAGAAGGTCAGCAGATATTAACCTTCAAATTTAAATTATCTAAGATATGTGTTTTAATTCGTACTAAGTAACTGAAAATGTACGTAATATGATTAAAGGAAAAAGAGATTTTATAGCACAAACATTGATCTAAATAACAGACTTATAAAGTTAGCAATGACTGACACTCCAATCTGATCTATCTACCCTTACAGAATTTATTCTTCATATCCATATCATTTAATAATGGGAAGTATTTAGATTGAATTTAAAATAGAACTCATTCGCGAACACCGGCCAACCGATATATTGGGCACATATGGAACCATTGTTCAGAAACAGAGTTCTCTTGCCCACAATATTAAATTGCTAAATAGTACCGTAGAAGTAGTTTTGTGATATTTCAATATGAATAGTTTCGATTTATATTTGTAGATCTGTCAGTCACCTTGTTCACTGCTGAATAGGCTTTTTGGGTGGGAAAATCCTTAAGCATACGTTTATATACTGCAAGCAATGTATGCGTTTATAACCTACAGATTGTGCCTGATATTTTACCGAGTAAAACCACCAAGGATGTTCCTTCTCATCACCATTGTTCGTAATTGGTTCGTTCTTCTATTATTTCGATGATCAAGACGCTTTAAGTCCCTTAAAGGTTATGATAGTGCTGGAGTTTTGTCATCCTGTTATTTAAGGATGCTTGGGAACATGGTTCGTTGGGAATATGGCGGACAACAGACATCGCCGTGTGCACAGTACAGGCCTCACTCGTAGATAACGAAACTCCGCCTCTTTGTTTGATTCTGAACCTTGTCATATTTACATTTTAAATAAATAAATAAACGTTTACACGCTCACACCCCCGCAGTAGGATTCCCTGTGTCGCGGGTGGCATGGACATACACAAATATAACATTACAAATACCCGTAACCCGTGAACTAACAATTATCTGTCACATAAATGTCTGCTCCAGCTGGGAATTGAACCTGGGACCCCTCGCCCGGCAGGCAGTCACTGCCAACTGGACTATAGATGGTCAATCGATGGTTTTCACATAAAAATCCATAACACAAACTAATTTCGTTCATCTATACTACTACTAAAATTCTTGTCCGTCTGTATGTCCCGTTATTATTATATATATTATATAATTACGAGTGATTGTGCAGCTGTTAGGCTATATAAAATATCATTAAAAGTAATGATGTCTAACCAAAGAAAAAAACATAAAATTTTGAATAATCATAGGAAAAAGTAATAGCTCAACCCGAACGAAGTCGAAGGGGGTGCTAGAGTTAATAATATAAATATTGTTTAGAGTTGTCAAAACAACATCCACAAAATTTATTTTTCGATCACTTCGAAGTTCGACACAGGAATACAAATAAATTCCTAATTAGGGAAACTTTAAATGAAGTTCATAATTATGAATTTTTACTTCTCTCATTAGTCTACTGTAAAATCAAAACCGCCTGGTACATTCATTACGTGAAAAAGAACCATTATTCACGTATTACTAATAACTCTCGCACAATTCAGACCGATCATATATCCAATTATATGAAATATCCAATCTACTACAATGCAATTCAATTGAAGCTAGAAAGAGCCAGCTATATATGTGATAACTTCCTAGAATACAGAAATTACATTATAATGAAGCAAGGCAGCTTTTACAAGAAATTTCTTCTTTGAAATTATCCTGTTTTTAGGTCACGGTTATAAACATGAAACCTTTGAAAGCAGGGGTAGAAAATGAATATTCATTACCAGATACATTGTAAAATAAAATAACGTAACTAGGTAAGTAACCTTCACTCTTCATTATATTTAATATTTTATGATAGTATAATAAACAAAATTTCACCTCCGCGCAAAATGTGACATCATGAAAACATAAATATGAATGAAGTTACCAACGTAGTTATGTGTACAGTTGAACAACTTTGCTGTGTTTAGAGACCTTCAGAATAGGTATTCTGTAATATGTATTTATGTACATCATTTTTTGCTTCTACTACCGTTTCGAAAAGGTGCTTTAACTTTGAGGAGAAGAAACGGCGAAAGAAACTCCTCAGCACATATTTGAAACAACGCATGGTAATTAAAAACGTATAAACGTGCGCGGAACTGGTTTCGACACTATTTCCAGGCGTCTTTTTCATTAATATATTCATCTATATTTTACTATTCTTTACGTATAAGCTGTGCTTTAACGCGTCGCTTAAAAGTTCCAAAGGGTAACTCATGCATCAACTTTGGAATTTTATTGTAAAAGCGAACTCCGAGCCATATAAAAGAAAGCTGAACCTTTTGAAGACAATATGAAGACAAAATTATGCCTATTTCTTGATTCAACATTGTGTGTATCACTTTTGTGTTTGTACATATTTTTTTTAATAAATACTAAATTATATAAATGTATTAACTAGCTGCGGTAATTACAAATATTTCTATAAGATCCCTAAGAGTGGAACTTATAAGGGGTATCTTAAAATATTTTCGGTTTTGTTTCGGCAGTTGCGCGCCATACTACGCTCTAGATCTGCATCAGAAGCTTTTACATTCAACATAGATTCATTAATAGACTCCAACCGTGGATTAAGAACTTTATTACCATAAAACAACAACTATTCTGACCAGTGCCAACTAACCAAGTACAAAACTAGATGGGATATAACAAAAACACATTTATTACATTAACAAAATGGAATAATTTCCCATGTCACAAAAATGTCGCTTGATGCCCATTGCGAAATATTCAGAGAAAAAATCATTAGGCATCGAGGCGATATTAATTGGCCACTGAATGGTTTAAATTTGTTTTATTACAATCTAATAAAGGAAAATTTGTCTCAATGAAAGCAAAAAATTACCGACGAAATCAATGCGACTCCGTGTACGATCCTACGTTGGGGAAAATATTTCACGACCAAATTAAATAAATATAAACAAGTTAATGGTGATAATTTATAATTGATTGATTAAAAATATATTATCTTTGATTTGATGTTGCATTTAGTGTAATAAGTAAGACTTTATAATATATATTTTATACAATATTTCAAATACGAAAACTTTCTATGACACCTTTATGTAAAGATATGTAAGTAATGCTATTGTTCTGATAAAAGTATTTTACAGGTTTGAGGTACGCTTATAATTATATTGAATCAACTGGTGAATTTAAACAAGCCCTAAAAGTGCTACGAAACCAGCTACTGAATTCTATCGTTATGACATTTATTTAATACTACCAAACCACCCTAGCTTCGTTTCAAAAAAATACGCCTTACGCTTAGAAATAGCACGTGCATTGTTTTAGGACTGGGTTTTCCTCGTTCTATGAATTAGAAATATATTAATTTATAACTTTTTTAGATATTGACGGATTGCAATGAAACGAACTTTATTATTGAGTGATGCTTACTGCAATATAAAAAAACTGCGAAAACCATAACAAAATCGATAAGCCGTTTCTGAGATTGACAAGACAAGTCAATGCATTCATCGGTAGTATTACTAAGTACATTCATGATAGACAAATAAAACTGTAACTCTTATACCTTCTATGTCAATGTGAGGTTCGGTGACCAACTAACATCCAGTGGGATACCACTATAAACATAAATGCTATTATGGAGCATGAGCATTGCTGAATAATTATTTTTGAGCGCAGTATACCGCTAATAAGTCAAGTAGTTTTTCAGTTCAAGAGTTAAGTACTCAAATGCGAAGCAGCCTATTTCTGTTTGATAAGTAGCCTCGGTACCGCCGGTTGCAGATTAAAAAAGTTCTCTTTAAAAGTCAGTATCGCAGCAAACTCAACATGTTTATATTCGTCAACAAGTTAGCTCGTCGGAGTGCAGTAAAACAATTTGTAAAGCTAAAAAGTCAATTGCTAATTTGAAGTACGTACTTGGACTAAATACGTAAAATGTCAATTGAAGGTAAATTATTATTAATTTAGGATTGTGGTGGCAGAAATGTTAAGCGAAGAAATTTCTTTAGTATCTTCAGTACGAGATTTTTGGGAAGTGTGCAAGACAGGCACAGAGGCGTTAACTTGAGATTCTGGATTGCGGACTGAATGATTTGTCTGAGTAAATGTCATAAATACACTTATTATTTTAAATTTGCGTGTTGTTGGAAATTTTACATAATTTAATAAAATTAACAAAATACCGGTTCTATGCGTGATATTAGTTATTGTTTAATATAATTAAAATAAGTAAGATTATTAGCTCATTAATTAATCTTTAATAACATTAGATTACGTAAGATTGTTAACTTATCATAACTTTGTAAAAAGTTGTTCTCAACATATATTTTAATTAAAATATAAAACGACAAAATATCTTATTGAAAATGCTCCCATTTCAAGTCAATATCTACTAATATTATAAAAAGATAAAGTGTGAATTTGTTTGTAGGTTTCTAGGGTCTAATCTCTGGAACAACTGACCCGTTTTTTTTAATTATTTCACCAGTAAAGCTATATTATTCCTGAGTGGGATCGGCGGCATTTTGTTTCCATAATAATAAATATTCAGTCAGAAAAATGTACATTTCTAAAACAAGTCCAAAGAAAAAGCACCACTGCCCCGATGTGTTCGCTTACAGTGACGTAATGGTACATAAGTGATACGTTCGTACAATATGCTACAAAATTGTTAGATTTAGTTGGTTAAAATATAAGTCAGTGACACCTCTAGTAGGTAAGTCACAAGATGACAATTATTGAAATTGTCGCAAAAATTATTGAAATTTGGAAAATAATTTGTGAGCATAATTATCAGGCATTACATAATCCTTAAGACTGAAAGTAACTTCATCATCAAGACCGTTGTACGAAGATAAACTGTGCCTTAAATAGTATGACCCTTAAAAATAATAGTAAAAACAAATTACCATGTACTCGATCGCATCACCATCTACTTACTAGATAAAATACTTACAGGTCCAACACACTCAAAAAAAATCACTAAAATAGGTCCAGCTATTTAGGACGAGTTCAGTCACGTAAAAAAAAAGAATTTTATAGTATAACTAAATAGTTATTGTATATAATAATTAAATTATTATTATATAATTATTAAGTTGTAATATAAAAATACTCATTGAGTTGATAGAGATTAAAAATAGATAACAATTTATCCATCACAACCTATTTGAATATTCATAATGATGATTAAATATTATTATTATTATTATTACTTATCTGCAGCATAAACTAAAATTATATATATATACCGATCGGTGCACAAAACGAGTATGGAAAGCTTTTAGATTGATAAAAAGGGAAACAACCAACAACAGGAGATAGATTATATGCCTAATATTGAACGCATTCGAATCTGTTATTATTCATTGGCGAGTTCTCTCATTAACAAACCTTAATTTGCGTACGTGAAACTTATGTTAATCGATAATTATACTTTGAGCCTAATAAAACAGTATTATCTACGCATATAATAAAATTCTATCTGATCGCTTTCCGTACATTAAGTATATATAAGAAAAACTACTTTTAGGGGCCTTTATTAACGCATTAGAACTGAAAACAAAATATTTGAATTTTTGTCTGTTTGTCTGTGCGTTTGTTCGCGCTAATCTCAGAAACGGCTTATCGTTACGGTTTTCACTAATGTATTGCAGTAAGCGTCATTTAATATTTACAGTTTGTTTCATTTCAGTCTGTCCATGAATAAAAAAATTATGCCATAGAAAACATTTTAAAAATATGAAGAAGTGAACCTAATGTATGAGATTGTTCATGTTGTTGTTTTATATTTTTAATATTACTCACCAGCCATATATCTCCAGAGTATGTTCATGACCGACATTGCAAGAATGTTCTTCGGATTGATGGACTTGTTATTCTGGTTGATATATTTAATGACGGAGGCCATCTCGTTCTGAATTTCCTTTTCCATTACTGTCTTACCAAAGCCAACATTTTTTAGCTGCTTCACGGTAAATTGCCGGTGTTCTCTCCAAATAGGACCATCAGTGAATGTTATACCTATAAAAATACATAACGTTTATAATTACTTCATTTTGATTTAAAGTTCATAGCAATTCCATCTACTATGTAACCTAACTTACAATTACACCATGTGTGCACCTACGTTTCAATAATCAGAAACCTCCAAGAATATTCTCATGTACCAGCTGAAATATGTAGAATGCATCACTTTGCATATTTATAACATACAATACGCCTAACACTTCAGAATTTCACATCATACTCAAAATTTCTGCAGTGTTTATTGGGAGACTTTGCAAGTTGTTTATTGCAATATGAAGATACGATTATTTGTAACGTAGATGACATAATAGACGGTTTTGCACTTCAAAAGCTTCTCGCATATTGAGATAATCTGAACATAGATACTAAAATAAAATACAATCCTTGAAATAAAGACCTTGATTAACAAATACAACTAAACCGGTGTTAAAGAGTATGTAGCCGTGTTTGGGACTTCCACAATCCTTTACAGATTTGTTTACTATTTATGCACTTTGTTATCCTATTATCAAAAAAAGCTAGCCAAGAAAAAACACCACTCTTACTTAATAAATCTTAATAAATATTTTTCAGATATAGGGTCGTGCACTAAATTTATTTATAATTTGTAAATAGAATTAATCCACTTAACGATTGACGTATAGTTATAATAATATAATTTTTTATTAATCTTAATCTGATTATGGGTGCTAATTTTGAAGGAGTAAATTATTTTAATTTTATTGCAGATGTTCACCCATACTTTGCCGTAAAACCTATGCGAAAACCCTGTGTGTTAAGAAAATGTTATTGTATACCATACAGGGTTTCGACCCTTTCCCAACCGAATAAAATTCGGACTGACCGATTTTAATTTGTTACAAAATGAGAATATGCATGTAAAATAATAATACTACTTACATAAAGTTACTTCTGTCTTACCTAATCTCTTTCCAAGGCAGCGCAAGCGAATGAAGAAATTATCGGGTCTACCCTCAAACTCTTGCTGAGTGAATACTTGTCTAATGTTCTTCTCGCCGTATACTACCACTAAAAGGTCACCACCGAGTTTCAAACCAAGAACATCTGTAGAGTACTCCTTAGCTAAATAGGAGAGCGCCTTCCATTGGGATCCAAATTGTCTACTTAACTTCTGCACCAAATAATTGCAACCGAGGAGTGGGTACCATTTCGGACCTGTTAAAAATGAAATTGATTAAGCCATTAGCAATGAAATGTTGACTCGCTTGAAGAAATTATATGTTCTAATGATCCACAGGCACTGTGCTTGAACCATGCGTCTAGAAGGTCTCTGATGTTAAGCCTTTAGTGTGTATGCCTAAATTACAACATTTATATTACTAAGATATTATGAATTATTTCCGAATGTATTTTATATTGCTAGACATCGCCGAACTAATTGTTTAGGATTTTATATGGCGAATATTACCCTCAAATTCCATTTTTACATTTTCTTTGTTGATGTACGAATACCACCAGTGTTGAAACACCAAAATTCAATTATTGTATCTATCTGTAGAAAACCAAAACTTGATGGCTTTAAAAAAATTTAGTGTTGCTATCATGGCGGAATGAATGGATATTTCATTTAAATACTTTGGTAATAAAAGTTAGTTAAATTCCGAAAATAAATGTTGATCTAGGTACTAAATAGTTACTACGTTTACGTTACTAGTACTAATATATATAGTTTACTCCATAAATTTGTTGTTTCCGAATTTATCTAAATTAAGAAATTTACAGAATAAAAGTAAGAACAATTATATTTTTCATATGGTCAAATATTATCATTTTTAAAACAATAAAGGTCTACTTGGGGGGCATCAATTTATATAATAAAGATAATTTCAAATTAAAATTATTTTATAATTTCACGGAATTAACGGAATAAATATGTGAATGTTTTGTCAATAAAATTAGACCTCTACATATTAATACACAGAATTTTTCAGTCGAATTAGATGTCGTAATATGGCCACAAGCATTTTTTTTATTAAAAAAAAAATAATTTATTCATTTAAAACAATTTAATCTACGTAGTTCTAAATTAATAATTGTATAATTTAAATGAAAAACATAGGTATAAATAAAAAAAAACGAATATTCGGTTCTATATCGCTTATGATATCAAAACTGAACCGTATATCGACTAGAATGGAGAATTAGTCACGTCGATAATCAAAAATATTTTGCGTTCAGTATACATACTTATTTTAAACATGATCATAATGTAATATAATAATTTATTCCATTGCTTATCATTTAAGTTTTATTTTTATTAAATGTAATGATGATGGTAGCTTCCCCAATGTAATGAAACATTGTAAAAAAAAAACCTTCATTTAAAGCCTTCTTGATTTTAGACCCGTTTTAGACTAGTTATCTAATGTACTTTACATTCCGGATGGACATAGGCTTTATACTCGTATTAAGTGTGTGTGAAAAAGAGACAAATTTCTTAGCATTCCATAGATTCACCGTGCGGGTGCCAGGTCCATCGTGTGGCGAACTCACTTCTTACCTGGATCTCCAACATTATTTGATACTGTAACATTTTAAATAATATACGATTAAGTTTTAGACGCAGAATGATATCTAAACTGTACCTACGTAGTTAAAAAACCTTACACTATGAATATTCAAGTACCGTCGTATTACTGAGTCACACAGAACCTATCGACCTCCATAAAACTAGACCTGACGGTCTTGCTTCCATTGAGCAGGTGTTTAATACTACTGGCATCCAAAATTTTTTCCAAAGACACGAAGTTAATGAATCCTTGAACTGTATCGATCTACTTAGAATTTCATATTTTTATAATATTAACTCTCTGAATATAATGAATGTAAGCAAGTAGCTAATCATGTACGGCTCGGAATGCTGGGCGGCTAAAGTGCGTAAGGAGAAACGTCTCCACTCTGCCAAGATGCGTATGTTGAGATGGAAGTGTGGAGTGACGCGAGTGGGTAAGGTCAGATATGGTATAAGAAGGGTAGTGTAAAAGTAGCGCCTAGAATCGATAAAGTAAGAATTAGAAGGTTGGAATTGTTTGTGCATGTGATGAGAAGGAATGAACACCATGTGACCAAAAAAGCTATGACTATGGATGTGTGAATGAAAGGAAAAGACATACTGCGCCGTTCCCAGAAAATGGAATAAGGTAAGGCAGAGGATGATTTATTATCTGAAAATATCATATTTAATTTATAAAAAGACCTCCTTGGCATCTAAAACCATTTTTACCACGTTGGAAAACTGTCATAATTATACTGTATATATTAGAATTTATTTCAAGATGATATAGTATTAAAGTTGTTTGTTCTTACAATTATTGAAACATGCACTGCCATCTGTTGGGAAATAGCAATAATAATTTAGTATTTTACTGATTAAAAACATGTAATTGTAAAATTGTAATATATAAATTAATAGTTAAATAAAATTTAACGACTTAATAACAATTCCTTTATATAAAATAAAATTAAACTAGTATAATAAAGAAACGCACTCATTTTCTTAACTTACTTTGCCATCTGTTGGTGAGTAGCTAATAAGGTTAATGATAATTTATTTGTTGAAGGTGTATTAAGATTATATGACATGATTTTATTAGCTCATAGAGTAACTTATATATAGGGTACAGTAGCTGTTGGAACCTTATAAGTTATGTTAGTTTGTTTTACCAGACCATTACCGAATAAGTAACAATATGTGAAGCTAACAACTGAGGCATTCTATCTTAATTCTCAGGAACAATATGGCTATGTTGAATGACCAACCTTCAATACGTCTTTTTTATGTTAATAGCCGACAAACGAGCAGATGAGCCATCTGATGGTAAGTGGTCACCATATCCCATGGATATCAGCAAGACCAAAGGTATTATTGATGCTTTGTCAGCCAAGAAATGAGAAGAAATTAAGAAAGAAAGTGTTAATAGTTTGCTTAACGTTGATTTAAAATTAATATAAGCTGTGAACCAATCTCACCAAGTGATTAATTACCCATCTATTTGGTCATTTCATACCGCCATAAATAACATACCTCCTATTCTGATGTACATAAAGCAAATTACTTAAATTAATTTTGTGCTCCGTTGTGAACGGTGATAGAAGTTGCAACACTTAGAATCACAAACAATTACAAATCACTCAATCATAAATATTTTCGGTTGTTTACTTAGTGAATTGTAAGCCCGTTTGTTTCATTCACATTCATAAAAAGTGGCAACGTGCTTGTTGGTTTACGCAATTTAATGTGTTCCCTAGTTTCGTAGTAGTATTTAATGGGACTCATTATATCTTCAGCAAATAAACTAAAATCCAAAGTTATTACCCTAGTTGCAAAATTCCAAATAATGTAACCGAAGATATATATTAAAATAAATTTACCAGTGTAACGGAGTGAAATAAAAGGATTAACTAAATTTTAAAAGAACACGAAGTACAATTGATGGATGAAGATAAATGCGAAAATACTTGGTAATGCTGTCTCAATGCTACTGTTTATTAAAAATACTAGTGTAATTAGTCAATTTACTTGTATCCCAATGTGTACAAATTTCGCACAGACCAGCGCCATCTAGTTTGTGCACCCTGAATCACCTATGTTAAAACTGTCGTTAAAACAATGCGTTAAAAATTTGTTTACACTTTAAAAAATACGTTCACCTTCCCTGAATTGCTACTTGAAGCTAATTTGTATTACGTATTACATTTAACTGTAATTTAGTAAATAGTATGAAGCAATCGTGTAATTTATTTGGAAAGCATTAAATTACTTTGAATAAAAAAAATAAACAGTAAGTCTTCGTTAAAGAATAAATATATGAATATTATACGCATATTAGACGCATGGTTAGTGGCGTAAGAAGTAATTAAAAGAAAAATATAATTATCATTTCTTAAAAGAATAATGGCAGTTATAAATAATTCAAATAGTTAATATGTGTCAGTGTCCACTTATTGCAAGATATATTATTAAGTTTTTAATGTTTAGTTATGGTTTGTTATGTTAAAATTAATTAAAAAAAATAATGAACGCCACTTAAACACATTCAGCTTTTTTTTACAGAAAAGTTTCAAAACATGGAGTTCAAAATTCAAATGGTATTTGAGATTCATAATAGCAATTTCAAATTTACAGATACCAAAGCCCTGACTGACCATATAATTAGCCGTTCCATATGCCATTGTTAAAATGCAGTGTCTCTGCATCATTAGGACGAAGGGGTGGATACTGGAATACTAAGGTAAATGTTGTAAAACATTAGACTCCGTAATTAAATTGTAAAGCCTGTTTACAATCAATGCTGAAAAATTGCGCGATCCTGGAGAAGCTTGACAAAGTGTATATACATATATTTGATACTTATAAAAATTATTGAAGGTTACCATATTTTCTGACTACATGATCAATACCTATTACCTCTACAAAATCAAGATCGAGGGTTTAAATCACAGTGTGAAAATACAATATTTGATACCAAAAAAATTATGTACCCACACGTAAAACTATCGTTATAATTACATTTAAACAATAGACTAGATATGTAAATAATGTAAATATTATGTCATTCTTTCTTATCTCGAACAGTTATCCATTAAAGAACCCATTTAAATACTTCAGCCTTTATCTAAATTAGTTATTGTTTATTAAATATGACTTAGCCACCCTTTACCTCCTTTTTCCAATCGTTTGATTATTCAAAATAAATCGTAAATGAATGCAGAATCATTTGTTCGTACGTAGCTGAGTTAATATAACAAATTAAAAAAAAAGCTATATTTATTAGATACTGACAAAAGAACCTTAATAAAATTCAAACTTAATAATGTTTGAAGGTCGAATTTCGATAACTGGAAGTTCACTTGTGATGTCCTGATTATTAATTGTGATTTATACTGTGTGACTTGATTAATAAATCGACAGGGTCATCTATCACATACAAATCTATCACATACAAATAATTGTTATGATTTTTAAATATACATATAGGGTCGTTGATTAAGCGATATATTCCCTAAGAGGAGTGAAAGTAAAGATGTAAAGATACCTAATCCACAAGTTAATAGTTTCCGAGATGTTCAACATCCATACTAATAATAAAATTCTAACTGATCGCTTTCTGTACATGAACGATACATGAGAAAAAACATTATTACGGGCCTTTATTAACGCAATAGAACTCGAAAAAATAGTTGTTAGAATTTTTGTCTGTTTGTCTGTGCGTTTGTTCCCGCTAATTTCAGAAATGGCTGAACCGATTTCGTTCTGGTTTTCACAAATGTATTGCAGTAAACGTCACTTAAAATTTAAAGTTTGTTTCATTGCAACCCGTCCATAAATAAAAAAATTATGAATTAATATATGTATTTCTTATTCACAGAACGGGAAAAACCCAGAAAAATGCAGATGCTATCTTTAAGCGTAAGGTAGTTTTTCTGAAGCGAATCGTGGGCATTTGCTAGTTTTAAATAACAATATTTATCTTAAATCATACGTTACAAATATCTTTTTTAATAATCGCTGCTAGCTAATATGGCACATTCATTTTATTCATATGAACATGAAAACCTTAGTAAGATATTAAAAGTTCTAAAATCACAATTGGTTCAAAAAGGAGAAAATGTTTATTTTGCAAATAATAAAAAATAAGTATCATTTTTTAAGCAACATTGCTAGTGTTTCGAGCTCATTTAGTATGTTTGTGGGAGTCAAATATTGGAAGTTAATTTGAACCGATTCCTGACGGTCGATTGAACTCAAATCTGATATACTGCGTATCGTATCGGTGACAATGCAATAATTTGGTACCATGGAGCTGGTCTGAAGATAAAGTCAGAAGGTGGAAATAGGAATTCCTAAAGTAAACAAGATAAACTCATCGAATTTGGGCTCATATTTTTGTTTTGGAAAACAAAAGTAAAAAAAGGAAAGAAACTAATTGTAAAAAATCATTTTTAAAAACATGATTTTATTTAAAAGCTCTAAAAAAGAGAAAATATGCATAAAACATGACATATAAGTTGTGTGATGTAACAAATTGATGGGCTTAATTTAATTTAAACTTTATTTTCTTCTTTTTAGAACATTTACATAAAAGCTAATTTTTAGAAGGGTCTTCTTATTATTAATTTCTTTATCTATACCAAATTGTTCGATTGATTACATATCCTTATGCAATCTTAAACCAAAAATAAACCATACCTACATATCTACGTATCTCAGAGCAATATTTTGGCTATATTTCATTTTGATAAATATTGTACTTATTTGAAAATCTCCAAATCTCTATGTAAAATTGGGACAAAAATATATCGTTCGATACAATAGAAGACTAAGTATACACCTTTTATATATATATGTCACAATAAAGGGTATTTTATCCCACAATCAGCAATATGCGTACATATACAGATTCTTGACACATTTTTGACGTTGCAGCTGCTCAGTACTTTAATCATAAACCATAAAGAATCTTTCATTTGAAATATTTTTATTAATTATATTCCAGGATCTGACGCTTCAAACACTATTAAGTATGGGACTCAAAGAATTGCTAGAATCTGGAATTACCAATTCCTTAGGTCACCTTTATCATTTGGTCATCTTTGACATGCTTTTCCAGAATCGCGCAATTTCGTGGTCCTTCACTATAGCGAATTATAGAGCCTAATGTTGTGCACATTTTAATAAACATTGCAATTAGTAAGAACATAGTTTGACATTATATTCAAGCTCGAAGTCTACTATTGTGATTCCCTGCAATGAAAAATGAGGTAAATGGAAACAGTGATTTGGAAAGAATTTTATATTTAGCCATCCTCATCGCTTATTTCGAATCTATTTTATCTCTAGTAAGGTTACTGTCATCTTTTTTTAACAATGTCAAATTCAAAATCATTTAATCATATAGGTATTTAGTAAATACACTTATGGACGTCATTTTTTGCTTCTACCACCGTTTCGAAAAGGTGCTTTAACAATGAGGAGAAGAAACGGCGAAAGAAACGCCTCAGCACATCTTTTAAACAACATATAATTAAACCTGTGTAACATTTAAACCTGTGCGGAACTGGTTTTGACACTAATTTTGTCCAGGCATCCTTGTCATTCATGTACTCATCTATACTATAATATCCCTTGTCTATAAGTTGTGTTTTAATGCGACGCCTGAAAGTTCCAATGGGCAACTCGCGTAACGACTTAGGAATCTTATTGTAAAAACGAACTCCAAGCCCCATAAAGGAACGCTGAACCTTTTGAAGACGAAATGCAGATGTAACCAAATTATGCCTATTTCTTGTTTGATGATTGTGTGTATCACTTTTCTGCTTATACGTATTTAATTTTTTTTTATAAATACTAAATTACTATATATATACTGACTGGCTACGGTGAGTACACCTATTTCTTTAAACTTTTCTCTTAATGACTCACGCGACTTTAATCTGTATATAGCTCTAATTGCTCTTTTCTGTAATATAAATATTGAATCAATGTCCGCTGATTTACCCCACATTAGGATACCGTAAGACATAAGACTATGAAAATAGGCAAAATAAACAAGTCTAGCTGTCTCTACATCAGTAATCAGACTTATCTTCCTAATAGCGTAGACAGACCTACTAAGTTTACTTGCGAGAACCGATATATGGGCGCCCCACTGAAGCTTACTAATTAAGGTGATACCTAAAAAAACTGTGGATTGTTCCATAGGCAGTGATTCGTTATTTAATTTAAGGATTTTGTCTACCTTCTGCACATTTGGTAGTGCAAACTCTATACATTTCGTTTTATTGGCATTTAGAACTAAGTCGTTTATTGTAAACCAATGCGATACATGGAACAAAGCACTGTTTACATCGTCAAAATTTAATTTATTTCTTTCAATCTTAAATATTAAAGATGTTTCATCAGCAAAGAGTACAATGTCCGCATGTTTGCTAATAAAATACGGCAAATCCTTAATATAAATCAGAAAAAGGAACGGACCTAGAATAGAGCCCTGTGGAACACCCATAACAATAGACGATCCCGATGATTTGGTATCATTTACACTAACACATTGAACCCTACTCTTCAAATAGGACGCAATCAAATTGAGAGCATTGTACTTGACGTCATAGTGACTAAGCTTAAGACGTAACGATTCGTGCTCAACACAATGAAATGCTTTGGACAGATCGCAAAAAACACCTATAGCATTCTGTGATGTCTCCCAGGCCTCGAATATGTGTTTAAGAAGCCTAGCACCTGCATCAGTTGTACTACGACCTTTAGTGAAGCCGTATTGATCATGGTGAAGTAAGTCATTTCTATTGAAATGTTCAAGCATTTGATTTAGTAAAATCTTTCCAAAAACTTTACTAAGTTTAGGTAACATATAAATTGGTCTGTAATTATTACAATCTGATTTATCACCGGATATAAACAGCGGAATGACTTTACTGTGTTTCATTAGATCCGAAAAAGTACCTAAGTCAACACACTTATTAAAGATTAGTGTAAGGTGGGGGCTATGACATCTATTACATTATTTATAATTTTAACTGATATTCCCCTTAGGTCACCAGTATTTTTAACATTTAGTGACCGAAAAGTTTTAACTACTTCTAATGCTGTAGAATGTTTAAATTCAAATAAAATACTACATTCAGTAACATATTTTCTTAACAAATTAAAAGCTTCGTCCGGCGATGAAGTTAGCGAATTAGTCAACGTAACAGGTATATTTTTAAAGTAATTTTCAAAAGCTGCTGCTACCTCATTATCAGATGTAATTTTAATGTTATTTATCACCAACTCATATTTTAGGTCGCGTAATTTATTAATTCCGGTGCCCTATTGAATTGTTTTTCACCATACAATTCATACAACTTACTTCTGCTTTTAAAAATACCTACTGTTACCCAATCACTGAATTTGTATTTTTTACTCACATCTATATATTTATATTTAAATATTTTATTATACTCTGAATCTATGGTATTATATAGTGCGGTATATAGACCATTGGGATCACTCTGTTCCAAGGGTAGGGTTCCGCGGATTCCGGTACAGACTCCAATTTTTTACTAACGTCCTAAATTAGTAGCAGCCCAAAAAATTTTAAATAAGTAAACTTAAGTAGGGTGGGTTAAGTTTGAAGTTTCAAAAATCCCTACTTCCCTTCTTTAAGATTTTAAGTACGATATTCTAATTTATATCTACATATTGTACAATTTTTAATTGATTTATTAATACTCCCGCTATTTTCGATTTCACAACAATTTGGAGTCAATATCTTCGAAAATAACTTGGTATTTCAGCATTTTGCTGTCTATTAAATTAGGTACTTCCATTTGATTCAATTCATTCAAGTATTGAAATATGTTGAAACTGTATAATATATTAATGTATATTCTCCTCAACCAACTAGAAAATACAATGGATTCACAGCACATACAAACTCTTCAAACTGTATTTACATTACCAATCAACTCGTATTTAAATAACCAAAACCAATATCAAAATCTGTTTACATCAGAACTCCTCGTATTTTATTAGTCAGATCAGGAAACTTTAACATTTCGACAAGATCTTGACCGTCTTTATCTTATTTTGTTGCTATTGAGTGCATCGACCTTACAACCTTTCCTTTTTTTATTTTTTCCTCGTTACGTAACAAAATGGTTGTATGTGCAAAACATTTGCGCTTAAATATACAAGTATATAAGTCATTTTCCTACCAATTACGATATGGAAATAGTTATCCCACGGTCGGTCACGTTCCGTGACAATTGCAGAACATAGTCATACTGTTGGTACTTTTAACGTTGTGGAAATTTATGTTCCGGATTTTGAAAGTTATGTTCGTTTATAAGGCATAACTAGTAGTGGAATAGTTGCATTCCCTCACGCGGTTAGAAGCTATGACTTTAGTTTGATAAATTGTAAAATAAACAAGGAACCAACTAATATTTGGGGAAATTCATAATGTTTTAATTTTTTTGATAAGAAAAAAGAAAATCAGTTTCATTTTCACTACATCCATATATTTAAATAACTTCGTATCTAATAAGCTATGAACTTGCACTTAATATAAGGTATTTTTATAGAATTTTTATAGAATTATTTAGTGGATCATCTGTCTAGTCTAGAGGTAAATTGGCTAGGGCAAGTCACATACGCTGAGATACACACGCTGCAACAGCAATTAGTGATACTTGTAGTTAAATAATGTATAAATAAGAAAGTACTAAATAACCTAATTAATACAACTAGTGCCAATTAATATGCTAGCATTTTGTGTACTGTAGGTACCACAAGGGCCTCGTTATATACACTAATTTTAATTAATTATTTTATTTTAATATTTCTATATATTAATTTTAACTAAGTGTTATAATTTGCCATATTTTAATTAATATAATAACAACACTTCAAATATCTTTTTCTAAAATAATAAAATATTCTAAAGTTCGAATAATCGATCGGATGCACACGGAACATGTGATTTTAACATTATCTAATTTGACATTTTTGTTGCTAACACAATCGATTAGTTTCATCAATGAAAACTTACCTGGAGGGAACTTTTTAGGCTTGCAAGTACTTCGAAAGATGTATCCTAAGAACGTTATAACTGCTAAAGCGAATAATATTATGAACATTTTGCCTTTCGTAAAATACGCGTGAGTTTACTGACGTATCTTCAATGTGCGGGCGTATTAATCTATTGGCGTCTGAAGCACTACTGTTGTATTGGCAGTCTTGTTCGAATGCCATCAATCTTATATGATTCCGAGTATCAACGAACGCGGTGTTAGAAACACGTTACGTATCAAAGTACATTGCTTTACAAAAGATCATAATCATTATCACGGCTAATGTTACCAAAACAACTGAAGCCCGGTTCACACTGAAATTAAAATAGGACCAGACGGTTCATTGACACAGTTAACTATGCAGAGTTGATCCATACTCGATTTGGATTGCTTAGCTGTAACAGATTTATAGATTCTCTGTCATTTTACTAACTAACGTGTCAAAGCAAAGTCGAAAGCAATGTGTTCGAACAGGTGCTCATGATGCAGGTATTTTTGTGAGCTTAAACCCTAAAGAGTACTCTGGGTATAATGGAAAGAAATATAAATTTATCCGTGCTTATTGACACGCAAAACTACAATGACGACTGCTATAGTCTTATAGTGTATCTTTTAACCAACAGTAGGAAATATATTAAGTTATTTCAAGTGCCATAAATATCACTTCCGAATGAACAAATAAATTTAGTAGAAGAGCCAGTGATATACATATCACTATCTAGTTATATATGTATCAACTTCTTCAATAACTCATTTTAAACAGTATAATTCTAAAAAAAATCACATTTATTCCTCTTCTATCAGAAATCCACCATTTGTGTCTTACGCCAGGAGTTGTTATGGCTTCTAGTTCGTCAAGTATTGGCCAAAAAAGATTAGCAATAGCTATTGTCTTCTTTTGTATATAGAAATGAAAGTATATAGCCATAAGTTAAAATAATAAACTCCTACGCGCCTATAAATAAAAATCTGTACTCGTATATTGCTTTATATTTCAAATTACATATTAATTGACTCGTCAATCAGCGTTGTTGCCAAGTAATCGATGCCAATGGGTATAGTGGCGAGCATACGAACTGCTTCGTATTTTATTTAACACTTATTGGCATAATAATTATCATGTCTTTTTATTACATAAACGTACATGTTTTTCATAATTTAAAAATTATTATTATATTTAAGTATTTCAGTTCTTTAGTCGCCCGAAAACCTCGGACATAGCTTAACAAATAATATTTAACGAGAACAGCTGGGTTGAAAGGTCCGGAGCACATGTTTCAATCGAAGTCTAATTGAAGAAATTTCTTGTTTTACTCGAGTCATATTGCTATTCAAATGACGCAGACCGAATATAAATGACATTCAGATCATTAATAGACTACTCGCTGGTTATGGTCTGTGCGCGTCGATCTGTCGCACCAGGCCGTAACAGAAATATCCTTGCTCTTCATCCTGTTAATACGTCTACTTATATCTTGTGTTTCCGGAATAAGGTTATTGGGACCGGGCGTTCCCTACCTCGACTGCACTGCAACTGGGCTCGAGTTTTCGATTACAATGCGAGGAGGTCATAATCTACCATGCATCAGTCAACATCCTAATACTTTTTATCACCGCTGGTAACTTTGATTTCATAAAATTTGAAAAAGATAGAAATATGGATTAACAATGACAGATTATGTCTTTAATTTCGTGAGAGATTGATACCTACAAGTGTTCGTGGTAGATATAATACTAGTATTTAATTATCCCAGATTAGTAGTACCTACCCTTGAATACGTACTGTTAACAAATGATGTGCGTAACATACCTAATTAATCAGACTTTATATAGATACATAATAAATAATTATGGTTATACCATAATTTGAATTTCAAAATAAGATATGTCATATTATTGAGTTGTTAGAATAACTACATAATAATTATGTATCTACCTGTTACTTCAAGATCGATAGGAACCATAAATATGTTATTACAACAAATCTATATATTATAATAAAAACCTAACTGGTCGCTTTCTATACATTAAGGATATATAAGAAAAACTATTATTAGAGGCCCTTACTAACGCAATAGAACCCAAAACAATAGTTATTAGAATTTTTGTCTGTTTGTCTGTGCGTTTGTTCGCGCTAATCTCAGAAATGGCTTATCCGATTTTGTTTCACATTTCACTAATATATTGCAATCAGTTTATTTCAATCTGTTTATAAAAAAAAAACTATGCATTAATTTAAAATAATGTAGGTACATTCTACTTCTTAGTGTAAGGCGTAATTTTTCCGAAACGAAGCGAGATAATGGCATCTAGATACAATAATGTAAATTACTGATATTTAAAATCAATTTTAAATGGCGGTTGTAGAACCCGAATATGTCAAATGTAAATAAATGTCTCTGTGCCCTCGTATTGTTTTAGTAGTGTATCCTTAATCATATCTGTTAGATTTAAGGGAGTGACAGGTTTATTACAATAAAATTATAATAAATTAGTTGCATGTTAAGAAGCTACCATTATTTTATCTCTGCTGTAATAAGCCCGTGCCAAATTGGATTACATATTTTAAATATTTTTATTAAAGAACAGTATACGGTAACGTAGCCGAATACATAATCATTGCTTATACATTTGTTACACATATAGGAAATTTGTAAATGTTACGAAGTTTAAGAATATTAATTTTGCGTTAAGGTGATAAGATTACATGTATTTATTTCTACAAGCAGAAATATCGCTATAAATATTTTAAGATGTATGAATTGCAATTTTTTTAGGAGTGAAAACCAACATGTAAACATTAGCAATTAATTTTTTATATATAGAAATCGATAGTTAATGTAATAATTAGATATTAAATCAAAAAAATGATTATGTTTTGACTGTTTATAAATAAATTTGAAGGCAGAATTCTATACTTATTTATGTCTTTGATACCAAAAGCATCAGCGACGCGTTGCCTGCTAAAGCGTACACACTCTTAAAATACTTAAAAAACTTTTACGGTTGATTTGAAAAGGAGGGTCGAGGGTGGTAGTTTGTCAATGAAAAACCCTTATACATAACCTAATTCTGATGAGTTATCCGTGTGATATATCAACTTTCAAACCTTTAGGCTATCCATAATTATTTATTTTTTCATTTAAAAGATTATTAAATAATAAAGGAAATTAAAAATAATTTAAAAACTTATTGAATAACAATTCATAAATCTTAAGCCAATAAACCAACATCCAAAGCAGTTATTCCTAATTATGTCAATTAAGTCACAGACTAGAAGACGTTTTTGTCTGTATGTACTTGCGAATTATTTATAAAATAAGTAAATTGGTAAACCAAAGGAACTAACCGACACTTTAGTTCATACACTCGTAACATATTTGCCTTATTTATCTATATCATAAACCATTATAAATTAAATGTAATGATTTTTCAAATACTTTTTTATAACATTCCCATTTATTTTGAAGGTCTCTAGTGTCTTTATTGTGTAAGATTTGTGTTATTGACATTGATATGCGACACAGCGGACTTAGCGGAAGATAATTGATATATCATAATTGTTTGTGACTGTTATAAGTGTACAAAGTGCAGTGATAACCGGTAATCGCTAGTTACAGTTCTCCGTGTAGTAGTGCTCCCCGTAAAAATGTCGGAATATGGTAAATATGGCCCGTTGGTCGGTGCTATAGATGAAGGTACGTCTAGTGCGCGGTTCATTATTTTCAAGGCGAATTCTACAGAAGTCGTGGCTATGCATCAGAAGGAGTTAGAGCAACATTTTCCTCAAGAAGGATGGGTCGAACAGGACCCATGCGCAATATTGGACGTCGTCACTACATGCATCAAGAAGGCTATGGATCAACTCATCATTCTAGGAGGACAACCTCAGGTTTGCATTTAAGTTCAGGTTTTTATGTGCTTCTATATCTCTCTGTATGACTTTAAAATAACACACAAGAAAATTATTTCATGGCTTATTAATAATAAGTATGTGTCCAAGTTCCATATTGCTTAAATTGCTGACTGGCTATGATTGTAGGCTTAGTCTGCAGTTAAATCGGCAACAAAGGAACGGGCAAATAGACTGTCAGACATTTTTACATATTTTATTTCTCACTAGCGGCCCACACTGGCTTCGCACGGCTGTACTTTATCAATAGTTTCCGCAGCATATGTAATGAAAGAAATTTTTAAGCAAATTTTTTTACACTTTGGTTCACATTACTGAAGTTTTAGCAATCATCCATTATTTGTTCTAGTAATAAATATAGTCTATGTTACTCAGGGATAATATAGAATTCTAATGGTGAAAGAATTTTTAAAGTTGGTTCAGTAGTTTTTGAGTTTATTACAAACATTCAAAGATACAAATCTTTCCTCTTTATAATATTAGCTTCACATGTACATGTGTATCTGTGTAGTTATATGACTTATAAAAAACTGACATTCAGCATATTGATCACTACATAAAAACCAAAAGTTGTATGTAATTGTCACTTGTCTGTGTTGTCCTTTTGCTGTAGAGTTGTGTTTATTATTAATAGTGATTCAAAAATGCTGTGGTTATTTTGGTATTAAAAGGATTGCTAATGAGTCTGGTAGTTACTGATAAATTAATCCTCTTTCTTATGGATTGCAAATCAATCAAAATATACTTTTTTGAGGACTGTTACAACACAGTTTGAAGACTCCGTAACAAATAAAGTAATTAGTGGTCCTTACTATGCACAGTCAATAATTTTACCTTTAATGCAATATATTTGATTATAATGAATATCATAAAAAAAAAATTTAATGCTTGTTACTGCAATTTGTCGATGTATTTTTTGATTATTAAATCAGTCTTTATAATGTTTTGCCCATTCTTCAGATTATTATTATAGTTTATTGTATGCATTTTGTGCTAAATATACTTCTAGCAAGAGCTGTCTTATAACTCACAATACAAGTAATGAAGATTTCAATTTGCACCTAATTAGAAGTTTTATTTTTCAGGATATAATTGCAGTGGGAGTAACCAATCAAAGAGAGACTACAATAGTATGGGACAAAACTACTGGGAAACCACTTCACAATGCCATTGTTTGGCTGGATATGAGGACTTCTTCCACAATAGACAAGTTACTTGATTTAGTCCCGAATAAAACTAGAAACATGAACTATTTGAAAGTGAGTTTCTCTATTCAATTTTAAATTATTGGGAAGTGCATTAATGAAATGTGCAAGAGGTTACCAAATATACATTGATTTATTAAAACAGATACTAGTAGTAAACAGATGCAAACAGTAGTAGCAAGTAAAGTCACATCATCCTATATTGAAATTTCCTCACACAATGAGACTGGTGAAGATGCACCACTTTCATCATATGCAGCTTGGCAGACTTCACAAACCTTTGAAAAATTAATATAAGCAATGACATGTATGTATGTATGTTGAATTTGTCTCATGAAAATGTTTACATTAATTGAAACATGTGATTATTAAAAACATTCAAATGTGTCAAGATTCAAAAGCGGACTCTTTTAATTGGAAATTGATAATGAAACTGTTAAATAAGCACTGCTCAGTTATTGAACTGATTAATATGAAATTGCTCTCAAATCATGCTATCTATGTCTTTGGTTACTGATGGTTTTCTAGATTTGTCCATGGGTTTTTGATGTATCTCTCTAGAGCAATAGGTTAGATTGTAGTTACATAAAATGTTCTATTAAATTTTTTATTCACAAGTAGCAGCCCGTCCTGACTGCTTACAGGTTGAACAGTTAAATATATACATGATATATAACATATGTCCACAAAGAATAATGTACCTTTCAAATGGTCAAAGAATGTTTCAAATAGATGTTGTGGTTCTGAAGATTACCCTCTGCATATACACAGACTCACATAATTTGCATTCTCTTAATCTTCTCTGTTGAAAGTTGATGAAATTCATATTTCTACTATTCAAGGCCCACAATCTAATTTGTTATCTTGATAAATGAAAAAATCACATTTAATTGGCACTGTTTCTAGCACTTCATCTTGTCTGTAAAATATTGTGTTGCTCAATAAAAACATAACATTTTTCAAACACAAATTTTAATGCTAGTTTCAGATGTTTTCTCACATTGTTACAGGAATGTAATAAAATGTTATTGGAATAAAGTGTTCTTGAAGTAGTTATTATTATTAAGTACAGTATGATTAAAATATGCAACAATGGTTTCAATTAAACCAATTGGCTTTTTTCATATGCCCTATTCCTATTTCTAACAACTGGCTTGATTATATGAACTGATGATCTTATTGAGGTCATTGCAATTTAAAAAATTAATTAACTTGGAAGTAAGAGAGTAGGTACAATTTAATTATGAGATTCCCTACACATTTATACACATGAATCAAAGTAACATTAAATGATTTCATTTTATTATTGGTTAACTAAATATTTTATTCCTCATATTGGTTTATCTACCAATCATCCATCCAATCTAGATGTGTTGCTTAAGTTGTGCATTGATTTTTGTTAATATATTTAAATTAAAATAAATGTATTGTTTAATTTAAGCCCCTTTGTGGATTGCCTATGTCTCCATACTTCAGTGCAGTGAAATTACGTTGGCTGTCAGACAATGTAGATGCTGTGAGACGGGCTATGAAAAATGGTACCTGTTACTTTGGCACAGTTGATACTTGGATCATATGGAATTTAACAGGTACAAGTGATCTATTTTTGTAGACTTAGATAAGTCAAACAAGTTAACCTACAATCTTGTATAAATGATAAGGATTTGTGTGACAGAAGTATGTATTTTGTAAAGGTTATGTTTTAGAGACTAAACATAATGATCACTATACTCTATTATCATAAATAGGTTTAGGAATTATAATATGGAAATTGTATATAGTACATTTATCAATGTATCATTTAATGTATGCTTCTCTTGAACTGCTTGACCAAACGAGGTTATATATTGACAGTCGAGTTAATAGTTCATAGGATATTCATTTTATGGATTTATACAATTAGAAATATATATGGATTTAGATAATCAATTGATAAGGAAATTTTCTAAAAAAATATAAAATAACAAATTTCAGGTGGCATCAATGGAGGAAAACATGTTACAGATGTCACAAACGCATCACGGACAATGCTTATGAATATAGAAAATTTAAATTGGGACCCACTATTGTTAAGGTTTTTCCAAGTGCCAAAATCAGTTCTTCCAGAAATTAAATCAAACTCAGAGGTGAGAAGGTCAAGTATTTTATTGAAAGATCAGAAAATCTTATACAATTTTATTATTATTGTGGTGGTACATACATACGGCCTTAAGAAAATGAAGTATTCTAATTTCATTGCCCAAGAGTATTCATATTGATTGCAAATAATTAAATTTGAATAATATAGTTGTACTGTATCCTCCCTATGAATAAATTATGGGTTATAGTGGTGATGATTATGATCCTCTCTATAACAGATGGATTCTACTTTTTAGATGCTTTAAAGCGAAATGTTTAATGATATTTCTTTAAAATAATATTGGCATAAAATGAACTTTAATGGATTAAACAATAACAAATGCTAATTACTATAAGTAATGTACAAAGCCGAGACTTATAAAGTTAACATTTTTTTATGATAAATGAAGATAAAATCAATAGAAATATGCTGGTTGCTGCTTAAGAATTAATGAGTTTAAACCATGGTTTTTAAAATTGGAATGTGTATGTGTGATAGAGAATATCATATTATTTATATTATATATATAATGGAAATATACTGTTGTAAGACTAGTATTGGATGTATCAGATTCATTGAAAGGAAAGTCGTAATTGCTTTTATTGATAATTATTTTTCAGTGAAACCCAATACAGTTTACTTCCACTAAGTAGATTATAACTAATATTAATAATCCATTTAATCATAAATTACATTATGTCTGTTGTTAAGTTGTTTACTTGTGCATTACTGTTTATTGATAAGATGACTTAGATCCAAATGCTTTAATATGTATGAATAAAATATGAAGGTAAACATTTTTTAACGGTTTTTTTAACAGTTTATACTTAAATTTATGGGACCATAGGTTTAAAAAATTTGCGTCTGCGAATTAATACATAGTTGAAGTAAATGCATTGTGCTTTCATCTCTTTTTTTCTTTTTATCATAAAAGAAAAATGCTTTGCGTATGGTTATGCTTTGACATGAATTGGGTTAGTAAATGTTTTAACTGAGCGCATTTAATTTTTACTTTGCTTTATTTATTTGGGTTTTAAACTTTTTCTTGAAACTTATGTATTTCCATATATGACTATTGCGTTGAGTCTTTGCGATGTTTGAAAATAATGGCGACCGAGAAAAACTATTTATTTATTTACTTAAGCTCTCTATTGCGCATAAATTAGCAAAATAAATTTTACAACATTGGTGAAATTAAATTTTTAAAATAGGCAATTTTATCGTAGGCGAATTTAAAGAAAAGATAAATAATTATATTATTGTTTTTTTTTGTGTATTGCTTTTCCTTTTAATCAATTGTCATTCGTAAAAGATATACACATAATTTATATTTAAAACGTAAATTTCTTTGTACTATAAAATCTGTGCAATGATAAGTAAAAATTATAGATAATTCAGTGTAATACAGATCTTATATTATTAGTTTTCAAATTAAATAACATTTCAGGTTTATGGACATGTCGCCGACGGACCATTGAAAAATGTGCCATTAGCCGGTTGCCTTGGTGATCAGCAAGCGGCGCTTGTTGGCCAAATGTGCCTTCAGAAGGGACAAGCTAAAGCCACATATGGAACCGGGTGTTTCGTCCTGTACAATACGGGCGAAATTCGCGTGAACTCGACCAGGGGTCTTTTAACTACCGTGGCTTATCAACTCGGCTCTAAGAGTCCGCCTTGCTACGCTTTGGAGGGATCGGTTGGTTGATTATTTTAGATTTTGTGCTATGGACTTTATTCCATCAGCACCTTCCTTTAGAGGACGTCTTTTTATGTAATTGAAAATGTCTGCAGCGCACTCTACCACGCAGTTTGGAGGCGGATGGTTCATACAAGTTTTAGAAGTTCTTATATGGACCGAAGGCCTTCAATTTGGCTAAAGTATTATGGTCCCAAAATCTATTATCCTTGTTCAAGTTCAGTTTCGGAAACAATTTTGACAGTTAATCCCATTTGTAGAGAAACATTTGTGTACAGAGCATAAAGCACTGCAGATATTAAATGCCTTAGTATAAAACTAATTATGAACAATAATCTTGAGAGTATAGAATTTCAATTCAAGATTCGGGAGAAATATTTTCGATTTAGCTTATTAATACCAAACAAACAAAACATTTTAAAAGACAAGGAATTCCGTTTTCATTACATTATGGTATTTTGATTACATATAAGTATGTATTGTTCCTTAAATAAATAATAAACGTTCAAACACTCACACCCCCGCACTAGGATTCCCTGTGTTGCGCGTGGCATGGACATACACAATTATCACATCACATACACCCATGACCCCAGAACAAACATTTATCTGTCACATAAATATCTGCCCCGGCCGGGAATCGAACCCGGGACCTCACGCTCGGCAGGCAGGGTCACTACCAACTGGGCTACGGGGTCGTCTAACTAATATGAATGGCTTGTAGGTAGCAGTAGCAGGCGCAGCGTTGGGATGGTTGAGGGACAACATAGGTCTTATCGACACCGCCAAAGATTCACAAGTTATCGCTGAAAACGCCACAGAAAATGGCAGTGTGGTATTTGTGCCCGCATTCAGTGGGCTGTACGCTCCATACTGGAGACAGGATGCTAGAGGGTATGTGTGCTTTTTTATTGTTCAGACTTGCAGGTTTGGGAGAATCACCAGTATAGTTCTGCAAGAATTTCGAAGAATCCAAAGTGACTTCTACGGTAGTCACTCAGTTGTAGTTATTGCATTTAAGTAGGTCCATTCGCTGTTATACTCGAATACTGAACAATTGACAGGGTAGATTGAGCATTCTATTTAAACCTACTTCTTTAGCGGTTTCCAATATATTATACCCTTCGACGTCGTCGTTGCACGCAAGACCAAAAGTATCACTGATGCATTCTTGATTAGGAAATGAAAAGAAAATAAGAAAGGAAGTTTCAATGGAGTTACAACATTATCCAACTAAATTTCCTTTTAGATCTCTTCAGAGACATTTTTATTAAAATTTTTCCTATAGCAATTCTGAATGCCCTCCCGAAAGCATTCTTCCGAGTTTTGGCCTTTTTGTTTGTCACTTAGTTATTTTGGGACTCATCAAGTTGAATTTTAGAAGCTCGAAGATGTAGTTGATAGTATCAGGCGTTACTTTGGGGAAATTCAATGTTAGTAAATTATTATTAATTTACTTTGCAACAATCCGCAAGCACAATGTATGATGGTATATACTTCTATACATCCATAGAACCTCCCTCCTTCCCACGAAGGAAAACATGTATCTATGATAAATAAATGTATATACCAACTCACATACGTCACCAACACGTGTTTTGCTCCGAAACAGAGCATCCTCAGGGTGAGTAAACTAGTACTTTATTACATTGTAGGGGGTACGAATGAGCACCTGCTGTTTTTTTGTCCTCTAACGGAAGGAGAATGGTGAATGCTCATGCATACCAGCGCAGTCGGCTACGCTGGTTTTGTGGGACTCAACTAGTGCCTATCCACTAAACACCACCTGAAGTGGCTGTGACCGTGCGGCCTCTAAGCCTTCATTGGATGCGACCCTTCTTTAGGGAAAAAAGGGTGCTATCGGCGCTCCCGAGGGAGCATCCGCTCAGACGTCAACACTGAAGGTGTTGTCGGTTGGAGAGATTATGTGTCATCGTAAGGATGCCACTAACGGTTGAGGAGCGCCTGCTGCCGAACGTGGGCCTTTTATACCCAACTCGCCCACTAGTTATCTGAACTTGTTCTTGATTGTATGAATCACTGATAAAACCGACTTTGACGTATTTTGGTGGTGTTAATTATCAAAAAATCCTCATTAAAAGCGAATTGGATACATTCGTTTGTTCATTCAGCAGTGTAATGTTACTATTGTTGTTATATCTAATTATTTCTAACTGCTCAAGCACGCTTAGTCGGGAGCCTTTCCCACAGTTATGTAAGATTTTGTAAGAATGGTTATTTGTTATACTATGAGCGGATTCTATAAGATGTTTGGCAAATTTAGATCTCTCTATTTTGTCTTTACAGTTTATTATAGTTTTTACATTATTGTTTGTTCTGAAGGCAACGGAAATGTTGTTTCGACGGAGCGTCTTTGCAATTCGCTCTGAAATTGGACCAAGATAGGTTAAACTAGATCTACATTTAAAGGGAACTTTGTCTTTGGGGACCGCGTACAAATGATGACGCACCATCAAACCTCTCCTCTTACGAATAAGTTCATCCACCGTCTTCCCGTCATAGAGGTTTGATGAACACTAGTTCAGATTTAGAATTGACGTTCATTAAAGAATGTTCCAGAAAACGATATATTTGACGCTCTTACAAATAAACGATACATCGACATCCTATCATAGGAATAACCTCTGAGGCACAAGCCGAGCGGTAACTAACTATTCCCTATTTCTCTTCCCTATTCACTGTTCATATTTTCTTCGGGGTTCATGCACGAACACTGCTTGTGTTAGATCGACGCATCGCCTACACGACGACTAAGACCAGTCTTCCAGTCCAACAATTATAAAAACTTACAAATTACAAAATATATTCGCAAAAATTATAAAGTTACAAAAACATCTCGTAAACAATCTGCGCTACATCTTGCCATCTCTTTCTAACATATAGATAGTCGTATTATGACATAAAGACTTTTGCTATGTTATTCTAAATCTAATTCACCACAATACATTATTATTACTGTAAACATTTAAACTTGTATGCGGGTATGAATCGCCGAATCTCTAAACTTTACTGCTTTTATGTAAATCTTAGGACTCGTGGTTTTAATTGTCATGTCCGGTAATTTGTATGAACATTAGCGTTTCCATGTTTTCTTGCGCCTTAGTCAGTCTTGGATACATAATTTTTGTTGACCGAAAACATTATCCAAATTCATACTTAACAGCCAGAAGACATTGAACAGTGTTGTTTCAAACTTATCTAAAGAAAAGTTGGCTCGGGATGACTAAAACATTATGAAATCTGTATTGTAACAGAATTTGAAATATACGAGACAGTACTAATATTCTTTATTTTACATTAAAATATTTCACGAAAGTAAGGGAAAACAGATAAATTCTCACAAGTCGCGTCGACAATTTGCCCTTGCATATCCTTAACGCTAAAGATATGGTATGAGAGAGATTGACTTAGACTCGAGCATGGATGAAGCCCCTTTTCGTCCCAAATTTTTTACCTATAGATATACATATGTCTTATAATATTTTAACAATTACAGTGTAATATGCGGTATCACAGAAGACACAAACTCAAACCACATCGTCAAAGCTGCACTCGAAGCAGTTTGCTTCCAAGTGAGAGATATTTTGGACGCAATGAATGAAGACTGTGGCATTCCATTGCAATTATTGAAGGTACTTTATGTCTAAAAAGGTTATGTAGGTCGGTGTTCAATGGTGTTACTAGGAGAATTTTTCGAATTTCCATCGTAATAGACATACCGATGGACCTATCTAGATCTTCTATCCTCAGTGGTGCAGTATGCTTGTTTGCTGCTTTGCTTTGTTTGCTTGAATGCATGTGTGTGTGCATAACTGTTTAAAGTCCAACCACGTATCTCAGGCAGTAAATTATTAATATTTATGATTACTAATACTAGCTTAATATTCACTGAAATTTTCTGAAACCGGAGTTTAGAACCGTAAATAATTTTTAATGGAAATTTTTCTCGTTTTAATAATTTGTTACTTAAGTGTCACAAATGTAATTAAAGTAAATATGAGAAATTATTTCACATTTTCCTATATTTGGTAAGTATCATTAATAACTAGGCCATATTATATGTTATATTTTTTATATTTTTAAATTTAAAGCCTTAATACATTTTCGGTGAAAATCAGAAAGATTATTATATTAAAATAAAGAAATTTTTGAATCGTCAAAAACTCGATGTAATTTCAAGTGATGCAATTATCACGTTTTATGTCATTTATCCTTCCAAGTGTTTGAATGTGTTTGTTTTTATGACAGTGAGATTTAGTTGGTTTGTCATATTTTTATTGAATTGTATTACGTTTTTTTGTTTTATACAATTAAATCTTTCAAGCTATAATAACGCGTCTCTACCCTGTTTTGATGTATTATTGCAAAATGGAAATTGATTAGTTCGAGAATCTTACTAGTTTTACTCGATACATGCTAAGAAAATAAATAGGTACTTTAGTAACTTCAAGCAATATATTTGTCCAAGAGGAGAAGGAGTGGGTTGCTAATAAACTAAAATGGAATGTGACTTAATATTATTTTATGAATTATAGAATTTAGAGCAAAATAATTAAGTTTTGTTTTATATATTTTTATTGATAACAAAAAATAAATGGTTGTCATAATATGGAGGAAAAGGTATTGAACTGTATTGGTTTTGTCTATTTATATATAAATTAACCCAAATCGAATGCTTTGACCTGTTTATTTCAGGTAGACGGTGGAATGACATCAAATGATATGGTGATGCAAATGCAAGCGGATTTAATAGGCATTGATGTTATCAAAGCTGGTTTCACGGAAAGCACGGCTTTGGGTGCAGCCTTAGCTGCTTATTGGGGTGTCGATAAAACAATAGGACAATTGCCTATCGCTATGATGAGCGGAATAACTTACTGCCCGAAGATTACCGAAGACGAACGAGACATGAGGTACAAACAGTGGAAGATGGCGGTTGAGAGATCTCTTGGATGGGATCAGAATTAATTATGCTTTATGGGTACTGACAACGAATTTTACGTTTATTTAATACTTTTTTGACGTTTGTAACTGAAAATTTTACAACTTTGACAGACAAGCGGAAATTAGTTATATAGAAGAATATTTATTTATTGTTCTGAGCATCAGAAACCATAATAAAATAGCAATAAAGTACATTCGTTTACACAGTTTTCATATACAACACGGTAAAGAAGCTAAAGTAATGCGTAATATATTCGTATATATACCGGATACTAGACCAGCTGTTATTGTTGAAAATGTAATTCTGCCCAGTTTAATATCGATAACATCGATTAATCAGCTTTATTTCGGTATCGTTATTTCGTAAAAGGTTAAATCACTCTCATTGACTCTTTAATAAGAAGAAGTTTAAGCTGTTTTACAAATATTTTCATTCCAGCATATACATCAAGGTAAAATTTGAAATTTATTCTTTTACATTTTAAGTGATCCAAATTGCACGTATTATGTCTGTGGTAACTAAAATATTTACATTACAATATATTAAAATTACAACTGTGATAGTTATATATTTCCGGACATTTGAGTTCATGGTTTATACGGTCACTGAAAATTTAAATCTAACTTGCCTGTATCAAAATTAATTGCTTTATTTTATATAAGATGTTTTAGTACCTTATGTGGTTAAAATGGATTTGCTCAATATTATGAATGAAACTACTGGCTTTCTTCCTATTCAAAGATCGAACTCTAAAATTTATGGCATTGTTACATCAACTAAATCTAACAAATGTCAGTACCCATTCAAAACATTCTATGAAATCTATCCCCTATTAATAAGTACACATACAAATTTTAAATTCATAATTTAAACTTCCAATTAACAATAAACTTGGACAATATTAAGAAAATAATTTAGAATTCAAATACACAAATGCTTTAGATATGTTAAAAAGTATTTACAATTTAAACGAATCAAACAGTTGGTTAAGAAGTTATCATATATAAAAAATTCCATACAAATGTTTCTAGAAATATTTTTTTAAGATAGTATAATTATTATACTACATATTTTTACATTTTAAACTTAGATATTTGATGTAGATATTACAGTTAGGTGTTTGGATATTTGGAGTAAATATCTTTTAACTGATAATAATGATTTTTTAACAATATATTCTAGTGAATAGTACTGTTATTGCAGTATTCTTGTTTGGAAAAAGACATTCAACTTCGGGTTGTTTCTGTAGTCTGTCAGTATCCGTTGATTGAAATAGATAGTTTTTTTCAGCTACAAAATAAAAACAAAAAAACTATAGCGCACGACGCCTTATATTGTTGCTTAGATGATAGGATACGGGGTAGTTGTGGACAGGTAATCTGGTTAGTATTGGCTCTCTTAGGTATAACACAGACAGCAACTTGGTGCTATATTTGTGCCGTTTAGTATTCAACTTTTGCCACTGCAACGTCATTCCTGTCATGTTTAGAATTAGACGTATCAGTTGACTATGACGTCGCGTTTTATCATAATTTTTCAATTGAAAATTTTGAACGTCTTTTTTAAATACTAGTAGAATATTGATAAATAAATGTCGAATAATATTGTTTCACGCTTAATTATATAATTGCAAGTTAACAGCTAAAAATTGGTTTTATATGGTATATGTTATATAATAGGATGTGTAGATATGCATCTTCTAGCGTGTTAATAATTTTTAAACGTTTCTCACGGAAGTCACGTGACAGTTATTGCATATGAGATTTAAATTAAGTACAGTAATTTCGGGTAACATTGAACAGTTTGTATTGTTATTCTGAGTTATTATATAAATACGTTCTTAATTACATTACATTAAATTTCTTAATTACATTTCATATTTACTTGATATAAAAACACACAATGTTAATTATATTCATTTCTTATAATTTATTTTTAGAAATTTTATTTATATATAAAAGATTTTTTATCACTGTTGAAAAGCTCGTTATTCCCAGTTATGGGTAACTTGGTATTCAAATTAATTATTACGAACAGGAAAAGGTTAACATTGACCATGAAATATTTAATAAAATGAACTGAAGTATATATAATACAATAATATGGACATGATAATATAGTCAATTGATTGGTGTTTGATTGTCAGCGAGATATAATACAATTTAACATTTTATCCAGTGGTATTATAATATGTTATAAAATGAAATTTGTCTTTTCAATAATAATTCTGTACTTGATATCCGAATTAATTATTGCAAAAATGTTTATTTTCTTAGCAGGATCTTGTCTTTATAAATAAAAAGTACTAAGTCATAAACCCGGACAAAGTCGGGGTTAGCCAATGGTATATTAATAAAAAATACTATTAAAACTAGATCCAAACTAAGATGTAAGTTTCTTATTAAGCTGTAAAACAAACTCAGAATAATATAAAAACTATTTGTTTATTCGCTAATTAAAATTCAATTACCAAACGCACATTTTGATGTACACAGGGAAAGGAGCAGTGGCTGTAGAAAATGTTTTTGGAAACATTGTTTTAAACAAGATTTTTAAACATGATTTTAGATTTTCAAACCTTTCCGTTCTTAAAGTGTAGTACCCATTAACGTCATCGTTTAAGAATGGAAAAAATATACAAACCGTTTGATTATATATATTCAATGTCACTATTGATTCTAACTTACCCGAAATTACTGTGTAGTCTACGGCAATAGTCTACTTATAATGATAAATGCGAAGAAATAAATGTCAAATATAATATTCCATTGCCAACTTTGTCGTTTTCGGTTTCATAGCTATTATATTATCTACGCGGAATTAAACAAAAATGGTATATATTAAAAATAAATAGCCTAAGTTACTCGTTATTACATCAGCTACCTGCCAGTGAAAGTCCCGTCAAAATCGGTCCAGCCGTTTCAGAGATTAGCCGGAACAAAGAGACAGACAGACAGACAGACAAAAATTGTAAAAAATGATATTTCGGTATATGTACCGTATATACATTCATATGCATGTAGTAAAAAGCTGTTATTTTAATATTACAAACAGACACTCCGATTTTATTTATTAGTATAGATGACTGTTCCGTAGTAAACTGCACTGTTTTCGTGTTAAAAACTAAAGGGCTTAAATCGAATTTATATCCCACTGTTCTTGTTATCGTTGTTTTGTCTTTGGTATCTGCACGTTAATTTCTTTTTAACAAATGGTATGTTCTGATATTCACTATGCATACATATATTTATGTTGCTTTGTTCGAAGACGTCTTAAAATTGTTTGGTCTCCATATAACTTTCATACGAAGACGAAGATATTATGAAACCTTGACGGTTTTGTTAGCTTATTACATGTTTAGTTTTAGCTATTGGAAATAACAGTTTTTAGTGGAAGATGCGATAGCAATATTAATTGGTCTTTAAGGTACAGTAAACGTACACTCGGCCGGAGTTGCTGTTGAGTTGCGATATTAAAGTTAAAACAGTTTTTAAGTGACTAGGTACAACGATGCTTCAAATTATGTCTTACCATAGGACTTTTAGATATTGTAGAAAAAGATTAATGTTAAGATAAGATAATATTTTTGTGCTTTTGTTCATTGAATATTTTAGATATTAAAGATTATATATATGATGGTAAAGTACCGATAAAAAATTAAATTAAAAATTATGTTGATGAATTAATTGTACAGAAAACTGTTTATGCTTAAAACAATTCAGACACGGTTTGTATATTGAGTAGTGTACTTGTGAATTCATTGTAAATAAAAAAAGATATATTTCCCCTTTAGATCCTACATTCACTTTAGGTACGGGATATTGAAGTAATAATTTAACACAACCTATTAAATCAATCTTTGAAATAAAATACATTATTTAGATTTACGTGGAACTCAAAATTAATTTTGAATGATCATCGCTCTGAGGAGATTATAAAATAATACGTCAAGTAAGCTACTAAAAGTAAATTTATGAAATGGTACGACTAGGGTTTCATTGTTATTCTGCTCAATGTTATAGAAGCATTCGGATGGATACGTCACATAAGATTATGCCTAAGTCTTATGACTGTAAAGTAGATAGTAGTAAATAGAGTTTAAATTTATATACAAGTTTTTTGTTTTCAACGTGGTAAATTATTATTTATGAAGTGTAAGATTATCTTTCTATTTTGCTGGTTGTTTCTTAGGTTTATATATTAATCAAATAATATAATCTATCAAATATTTCGACCCTTAATAGTTAACACTGTCATCGTCGTCTGCCTTACCATCTCCCATTATCTGGGATTGGCGCAGTATGTCTTTTCCTTTCGTTCATCACGCTGTTGTATAACGAAACAGCCGCCGTGTGCTGCAACTGCGCGTCGCCTCCGGGGGACGCCCTAACCCTATCACTCTCATTTCGATACATACCTAAAGTTATACTAATGATTTAACAACGGTTCGCCAACCAGACGTCAACCCTTCTCGGGAGTGAGCAGTAATTCGGCTATCTAGGACTTTGGATGCCATAGGTATTGCCACCTCATAGAGTATAGTCCTGCTTCCGATAACATCCAGCCTGAACGACGAGCCCTTCTCCGGTGTGGCAGCTAGAGTACTGCCTCGTCTGGACCACCGTTGTGCACGGTGTTTGTGACGGATTTTGTCGCCATTTACGACACGCTAGTCCAGCTTGCGGCGGAGAGTACTTGTATTCTTCGCTTCACTACTTGTATTGACACGGAAATATTAGTCGTAATACTACCGATAAGGTAGTATGTAAATGTAATTAAAATCACAAAAGTCACAGAACGCAAAATAGCGACTGACCGGCGTTAACAGTTACGTAACAAATAAAAATAAAAACCTTAAAACACGATATTCCGATTGATGAGAATTTGAATTATCGTAATTAGATAAGCCTAACTTATACCAGTCACTCACGGCATTTATGTAAATCGCTTTTCCGCTGTTCCTCTTCAAACATATCATCGCTTGTAACGCCTGTTTCAGCTTGCCTCGTGAAATGTCACTGCCTTTTGGTACCTTAATTACTTCCAAAAACATCACGGAGTTTTATTTCGTAATTTAAAGAAACCGCGTAATTTTGCTTCACTATCGCCTTGTGGGTCATGTTGGTTACATTCCAATTCTGATGTAGGCGAAGAGGGGCGATATGTTTATAACAATAACAAGTTCTTATAATAACTTTTGTATTATTTTGATTAATAACAAATAATACTTGAGTTAAAATAAGATTTTCAATATTATCACGACGCAGAGTGTGCACAGAACAACCGTCGTCAAAACACTGTGCTACCTTTAATTTTGGTTAATGCCCAATATTGTTTACCTCATAAACTATAAACTAGTACAAAATAAATCATACAGAGCCTCCAAAAATAACAAAGTAATAAATCTTCTACATAAAAACGCGAAGAGAAGCACGTGTTCTGCACAGTGATTCTCGAATGTCACAAATCGCAAGATAATGAATGACTTACACAAGAAAGACAAAAATCATTGTAAACGATTTAGTTTCGCGTGGTCAAATTTAATGGTATATTTACAATTGTTGGACAAGTGACAAGTTTGATAGGTGAAATTCGACGGTTAATGTACGTGTTTTACTGCATTAGGGATTTGCTTATATTGCATTGTAACGCATGATAATAGAGTATGGAATCAGGTTTCCGAGGTTGGGGTTCTTTACCGTCGCAGGGAGGATTGGTAGTGAATATTAGTTATATTAAATAAAATGACAGATCAGTGGTACGTGAGGATAAAATTAGTTCCCTTAAGGGATCATATGGATGACAATATTGAGAAGTTTAGGAATTACTTTATATTTCATTGATATTTGTTTTAATGACATACACGTAGGGTCAACGTTTCAACATTCGCATTTGTGTCAATGTATTGTATAGTAATTTTGACTTAAACGTAACCCACAAAAGACATTAATCAGGACATTAGGTTAAGTCGTTCACTATAGATAGGCTGATATTGACAACGGAAATATAACTCGAAAACTATAATTAAAGCATATTAAGCTATTTACTATAAATATTAAACAATAAATCATACTGGTGCTGAAAATCACCAAAACAGTATATACATGTCTCTTTTGAAGCCAAAATGTTAAATTTTTACTACATATTTTATATTTAAACTACGATGCACATCCAACCTTGTAAACAATAAAATGCATAACAGAATGAAAATTATTTGCGTAAGTTATAATATAGAAAAACAGTTCATTTAGCTTGTCAATCTTTTTATGTTTTTTAGGTTCCAAGAACCGATTTTCGTTCTTTAACTGTTATACTTTGATACATATATAGTAGTTCTATAACAATGTTGTATAAAAATGTTAATATACAGAATTTCAAATTTAAGTTTTATTTACATGTAGTCTATAGATATGGTTCATTGTTATTTGTTGTAACCAAAGCAATAACAAGCAGGTTCAAAGTAATTGCCAATGTAAGGCAATATATTCAATAATACTGGTTTCAATTAAAAAAAATGGGATAAGACGCGATTTCCGTCTGCTTATTCTACGTCCAAATTTAAGAAAAAACAATTGATATCTTTTTTTATGATATTTATGATAATATTGCGTAATAAACTTTACGATGCTAACTTTTAGATGTAATCCAGTCGTGGGTCATAGTCAAATAATTGTTTTTTTTTTCCGAATTAAGTCCATTGATTTTTTATTATAGAAAAAAGATGGTCCAATGTTTCTCAAAAAAAAGGTCGTAGGATGTCTAATATATTAATATAGATAAGTTAGAGATGTGTCTATGGTCGCTATTAGATCATAATCAAATTTATAATTCCGTAATTTTACTTCAACCATAGTCAAATTTCATAGTTTATACTTGAGAGTTACGAATCATGTTATGGCTTGAGAGACGTAATTTCTTAGATGCTTTCTTAGGTCTAAATAAATATATAATAGTCATATGTGTGATACTAGAACAAGACATGAATAGAACTATCTATAGATACGGTATTGACAAAATTAGATTTTTATATTGTGTAGTTCGTTTTGAAATAAAATAATATAGCGGTTTATAGGATTAACCATAACTGCCCGTAGTTGCGCTCCCGTAGTCTTATGATGTCGGTGTCTTCAAGATAAGAGTGAATAGATAGTGAGCTTATCATTCTATAGTATAATTTTTTTCTCCGTGCAGTTTGGGTCATAATAGATAAGCCGGCTAGGGTGGTGAGCATGTTGCGCGGGCGCAACGCCATTATCGATAAAAACAAATGAGTCATCGAAGGCAGTGCACGGCGGCGGTGCGGTATACAAAGGTGCTGCGATATTGTTATGTTATGATCATTGTTTGTCAATTGTTATGTGATTTGTTTTTCATCATTACCCCAACTAATACCTACAAATTAATGCAATGCTAATTTAGTACATATATCGAAGAGAAAATAAGTGTTTCTGCGCATTCGTTCTCTGAATTTTCTTTAGTGACACAATGGCTACTCCTTTGTTTTGTACAGACAACAGAATTTATTCAAAATAATATTTTGCCTGTTGACACCAATATCCCAGCACAAGCACGTGTTGTTATCAACAATATTTTAACATTTTTACATACATACCCAATTAATAATTTATTTTTATAATTATTATTCTTAATTTAATCAATACGTTGTTTTATCTATTTTTCTTTCATTTTTATCACAATCTCACATAATGACAAAACTGAATACACTATCGATAACGCTTATCGACAACAATAATGCGCATCATTATGCCCGCCCATAAGGCCTGTGAGTGGGAGAGAGAGCAAAATACTCGCTTCACCGCTCTGACGTTTTATGACGCAAACTGCACGGAGAAAAAAATTATACTATAGATTACATCGCTACTTACCATCATAGGAGATTATATTTAAACATTGAGATACAATCATTAAAAAATACACTACACACAATTATTTTACAGTATAGCTGTCTCGGCAGACACCCTAACATTTTATTATCTTGAATAAACGTATTTAAAATATCTACATCTTGTTTTAAGAGTACTGAAAGATTCCAGACATATATTAGTAGTTATTTGTGCAATTTGTATAATAAGGGGTATTAAAACACGAATAGGTGTTGATAATAGTATCACATGAGTGTTTTAATACCTAATTATCAACAGTTGTATACACGACTTTATCTACACCCATGCTTTAAATCCTCTATAAAAGATTCTGAAACAGTTAGTTTACTGCTAACATTAAAACAGCCAGTCTTAGTAACCTAATATCATCCGTTACTGAGTATATACAAATAAACTAAGTATTAATGAAAGAATTATTTATTGTAGTAGTAATTAACATTTTGTATAGTAACACATTTTTGTAACATTTTTGCTCATTTTTTTTGTAAACAAAATAAAGATATCGAAGAAAAATGTCGGGGATTCGAATAACCTACTTTTTTATGGTACACGGCGTTCCGGTAGTGAAACACACGTGAATGGCAATGTTCTTTTTTTAAAATTCATACAGATGTTCTTTTTTTGAAATTCATAGAGATACCACACATCGAGCAGTAAGAATGTGGCTGTCTGTTGAGTAAACCCTTTGCACAGAAGGGATCGAAAAGAAACAAAGGAGTGTTATAATGAAATACAGTACAACATTATATCAGCCGTTTGGATGATAGTTATAATGGTTATTATGTCATTGGGTGTTTTAATGTTGCTAACTGTTTCAGAATCTTTTATAGCGGATTTAAAGCATTTGAGTAGATAAACTATTTTAGCTGATCCGATTCAATTACTTTTGCCGTGTTAACTTAAGATGAATTGAATATAATTTCGTTGCATCAAATGTATGGGTAATATTAATAGTAATTTAGATTATAAAAATGAATTGTTTTTTATTGCTAAGCATAAGCTGGTATCACAAATAACAAATCAAATGCACCTACAAAAAGTAATTAAACTTAAGTAAGTTAAACATTCACTTATAGTTGGATTATTAATTTATATAAGTCATGGGCCTAATAATGTACTGCTGCGTATACACGGTAAATATTTACAACGAATTATAGTTACAAGTATACAAAGAATCTGGAAATAATTACATTGTATGTATCTGTCATTCTCTATCTTATTTTCGTTACTGAAAAATATATCGTTCAATTTACTAAACTTACGTGTATAATTGAAAAATCTGTTCTTTGTATAATCTCTAGCAACATCATTATAAAACTATTAAAAATGTGTAATGAGCATAGCAAAAATCTAATGTCATATTAAAATTGAATACCTAGTTTAGTGAGAAGATACAGTGTAAATTAATATAACAAAAAAATTATTAGTAGACCAAACGATATAGAAGCTGTGGCAGCACGTAAGTCTCAACTTTATGCTTACATGCTCGAATACAATGTCAATGAGTTATTTAGCCCAATTGCAAACCTCATTTTTCTCCACTGTCATTTTAGAAAATATATTGACTTGTTATTCGTTTCGATTAGCCCTATTACGCAAAATGACTTTCCAATGTAATAAAATATATCTACATAATGTTTATTAGTTTTATGATGTAGAGAAGGGTCAATATACATATATGGCATTAATATTGTTTCTTTTAAATACCCCTTGACAATGAAAAGACGCTTAGATTGTTCTATTGGACCTCACTAAGACCTACTTATATGGCTTTTGAGCACAGAAGCATATTTTTGATGAAAAGTAGGTATATATCTATTCTTCACCTCAGGCAGGTAAAAGAGATAATTGATCACCTGACTGTTAGTGATAATCATCGACCAGGGATATTCATAACATCATTGTGTTACCAATGAGTTGCCTGGCGCGAGTGAAGTGATGAATTTTCTTGCCTGTCATTAATTGCGCATATTGACTGGAGGCGCGCAATCCTTTAAATCTTAGGAGAAGCATTGGCTGCCTTTGCGTGTTCTACAGGCTACAATGGTGAGTGCTCCAAGGAATTAACTGTTTAGATTGACGTCGACGTTACTTTTCCATAAGTATACAGCGCGCCAGAGTATGAAACGCCACCCACATCTTCTGGATTCGTGATGTTACTCAACCATCCGATTTTTGCGATCTTTTCTATCACGAACGTGTCTATGAAATGAGCTTCCTATATAGCTGTTCCCGAGCGCGATGACGCGGGGTTCTTCAAGAGAGGCGAAAATGAGCTCTCAGGGTCGGCGATGCATTCGTGACTTCCCTGGGCTTGCACATGTGCTTAGGCGATGATGACTATTTAACATTAGATGGCCCGTCTGCGTTTTCGGTAGTCCTTAATCATAAAAAAGAAGACTTCGCCACAAAAGTCACAATCCACGTCGTCCATATTATTCACGATGTTTATTTTTTTTTCACCGTACAGTCAGCAACTTAGCTTGTTAGATTGAGAACTAGAATGCTTGATTGAGTAGATGAATACAAACCAAAATATCGAAATTCTTCTGCTCCTTATTAATATAATGTTACCGTATTTAAAACACATACCTACTCTCTGGGCGATGTTAAATCCATATAAAATGTATTACGTAGTTTAATATAGTGATGTGTAGAAAAAGACAGAAATAGCGTCTGTTTCATACTAAGTATTTATTTATGGACATGAAGATTTTAACTCTACTACTTACGAATATTATTTGAAAAGATGATTATTGAATGGTGATTTGAGTTCCGTAATTATATTTATTGTTTTACTTAATTAATTTTATAAGTACGTGTTAGTAAACTCGCGACCCCATAGCCCACTTGGTAGTGACCATGCCTGCCGAGCGAGGGGAACCGGGTTTGATTCAAGGCCGGGCCAGACATTTATATGACATAAATGTTTTTTTCGGATCACGGGTGTTTGTAATGTTAAATTTATGATGTCCATGCCACCTGCAATACAGGGAATCCTAGAGCGGGGGTGTGAGTGTGTAAGTAGCGTAACTGTTAATAAATTGTATTTTAAATTAAAGCAGGATGAGTTAAGTCCTGTTTTAAATCGGTCCCATAATTAATGCTTTCTTCGTCACTGCCCACCTAAACTGATGAACTTGGAATCGTTGAGCGGTGGAGAAACGACACATAGATACGCAGCAAAACAAAATTCCGGTTTAAAAATGAGCGCTAGTAGCTTAATAACGCAGATTAGTATAGAGCCCAGCTAAGTTCAGGGTAAGGGTCCTAAACCTTTCGCTTTGTCCCTTGTTCAGTATAGCGATTCACCAGGAGAGGAGATTGACGTGAACTCAGACTAAAAGGTGTTCCATACATCCCTAATATGTAGTATTTATTTTTCTTAGTACGAGAATTAAGATGGAGCAGCCTCCCTACTGTAGTATGTATGCACACTTTAATTGAAACAGTTTCATCATAGCTGAAATATCAAATATGATTCCAGTACCCAGTCTGTAGACTGCACTAAGATGTGATATTTTTGAGTCAATTAAGTACCAATGTAATTAATGCTACTGTGTATGGATCAGGTAAGATCCATCAATAAGCATTACAGCAATGAAACTAATTATGCCGTACGTTTCTTTTACCGGACAAGCAACAAATAGCATCGTAATACATCACAATGGCTGTCGTGATTCATGTTCACCGCGGGTTGACCACTGCCCTTCATAACTAGCTATTAGAGGGGAGCAGGCCCGCCACAGACACATGTGCGGCGGAGTTAAGTGCAGAGCCGTGTATTGGCGAGCGGCAGCCTGACGGATGGCGGCGCGGGGCGTCTTACGCATCCAACACAACCATGCAGCGGCGAAACGACCCTGCCGACGACGTTTTTTAACAATCGTTAAATTTTTTATCATGAATAATGAATACATTGTAAGTGTTAATAAGATATTTTTCTTAGGCAAACAGTTCTTTGCTGGGCGTCCATCTTTCTCATTTGCTTCGTAATGCTGTAATACTGGTAATAGATACGTCAATTGTCAATAAATTCAACAAATATTTACAAAGTGTTTTATTCTGATATCTGTATAGAATAAATTATGATCTTTCGAATTGCATCTTCATATTCATAAAAGATGCTCTGTAAAACACCTCTATTCGTGAACTAATGTGAGAATTGTCAGGATTTTAACACTATTAATACACGTATATAATTGATTCAGTTTTCGGAGGTAGATACGAGTACAGGAAAAAAGTCATGCATCATTTTTATTTGTTTCAGCAGTTATATCTTCCTGTCAAAGTCAGATCAAGTATCACGATACGTTATGCGTATCTATGCTACCTACTATATAGGCACCATACAATACGATTGACTTCAGCATATCGACATTGTATTCTCTAGTACATTAACTTCTAGAGCATTCTCCATATTTGTTTTTAGTCACGACCTCTGTATAAAACGTTGTATCAAATACCATATTCGTTATTTCATTCCTCTCCTGTATATCTATAGAGTTCTTACTCTTAGGCGACACTATGAACCGTAATTGGTCAACGTATCATTCTGATCTAGGACCTACTTAGCCAATCTTATAACCTTCCCGTCACAAATTATCCATTTATAAATAAATTATTAGTAGACATACTCGTCCACATCAATAAAATATCAATCCCAAAGGTTCAACAAAGAGTGGCTAAATTAGTCTGAGTAGGATTGACAGTTTGATATGAAACGTGAAAAGGTAGTAAATTGCGAGCTTTTAAATTTGGTTGCAATTGCCATGTTACACGTTGCGAGATATATTTATAACTTAAGCAATATTTGTTTTTTATCTGTTATTTATTGATGGTTGTGAGGATCTGAAACGATTAATTAATTAGTTGATAACACGGAACTCCAACCATAGATTCACAAGGAATTTAAACTTTGTAATATTATATTATATGAGACTCTGGCCATGTACGCGTGTAACATTCTTACTTTAATGATATTGGTATGGGTATTACCTTAAGAGCCACGGCAATCAATAGTATTATTGTTAATTAAGTGTAGTGTAAATTACATGAAATTTTAATAGTGAATGTAAAAAAACATACACTTTAAAAACTGTTTAAAAATTTAATATTGAAATCAATGAAATCACTGTAACATCAATTAAGCACTTAATTGGTAGCGGGATTCGACCGACCAATTGTGGCTTATTAAATGCATAGGTTGCTTCACACACTTCACTGGCTAACCTACTATTTATAGGAACAATTGGTTTTAACTGTATTATTTAAGGTAACGTACAATAATTTAAATATTCAAGTAGATAACGGGAGAATCGCTTATAGCCCTATGGTTTGTCAATAATTAAGTCATCGCCAGGGCTAGCAAATTCGGGTGCTTGTAGTATATGAGTGATTCTTTGGATGGATGACCGCTAGTGGAAGAAGATTGACTGTTTCATGCTTCTAAGGGTACGGTAATCTATCGATCCTCGTTCTTATCGTTAGATAACAGTCGTTAAAATATGTGGGAAGTCATCAAGCGGTATAAGATCTGTCGAAAAGTTCTACGAAATTTTATTGGAATTTTATTAAAATATTCAATGAATATTAGTCATCTTCCAGCCCCAGAAGTATCTTTAAGGAAATCTAAATATCTCACAGCTGATTACATGGTGCCATCATTATGTTTACATCAAGGATGTCTTAATCCAACCTCGAATGTCTTTATTTATTACTATAACTTTGTTTCAAGACTTTTGCATAATATATCGAGTGACTAACTAAGAACTATCATAATTATGGTGGGTTTAGATATCGGCCTACTGCATGGCGCATATGCATTTTAAAAACAAATATTATGTACATACATAATAGAGAACATTCTCTTGAAGAAAAATATCCTGGGTAATTGAGTATTACTTGAATACTTCGATATAGATAATTTCTTTAATCTTTACAATGAGCGATGAATCCCAAGCCCTGTTATTTATATGAAATAAGTTAATGCTTAGTAATAATCCCACCTGATGTTAAGTGATGATGAAGTCTAAGATGTTGAACACACTAATTTATTAAAGACTATTCACTTGAAGACTCCCACATTAAAAGTAGGCGGGGACAGTGCCGCAGGCAAGTTATTTCAGTCCTTTGCTTTTGATAAAGTAAACAAAAAGAAGAAGGTGGTGGTTTAAAGAGCACGTAAAAATTTTGTAAATTTTTTTACCTACTTACCCACATGTTAAGAATAAATCTAACGAGTGGTAACTGTGTGATGAAGATATTTTTTCGATATCGGTTCCCTATTTGAGCAATCACTCAGGGTTGTCGGGAAATATCTTTATCGGAATAGACAGCGTGATCGGGCGAACACAAACACTTGGGTAACTACCGCTTCGTTCAAAGCGAACGCGTGCCAAAATTTGATAAAGTCCCCAGTTCATGTTTAATCATACGACATTAAAGGCGAATGTACACATTCGCAGTGCGTCGAGTGTGCACGATCACTGCATTATCATTTTCCATTACGCGAGGATGTTGATTGACTGTTCAAACGTTTGTTTATCCCCCGAATGGCTTGTCAGTTTTGTTCAAACCTAATTTTGTCCCGTAGGTTGTAGGGCGCAGTTGTGATTGGATTTATATGGCGATGTTATCTTTATTTCTCACGTGCCTAATTGTTTTTTAGATTAAGTTTGCATTGGATTTATAGTGTAAACAAACAGACTGAAATAATATTATATAAGTAAGTACTCTTCATAATAAGAATATTTCTAATGTTGCTAATTAAACATTGAAAGTTTTGTCGAGGTCTAATTTTTTCTACCTGTTCAATTTGTTTTTAGAAAGGTGCACGGAAAACTACCATTCCCTACCACAAGTAGGGTAAATGATTGTCAAGTAACGTTAATAACCAAGAATGAATGCTTAATGTACACTTCAAAGCACTGCATCGTTCATAAAATGTTTGCAAGCGGTACCCACAGAACTTTCGACAGAGACCGATATTGCTTAAGTTCGTAACTTTTTGTATCAAGGTAAATATACAATAGGTTTCTTTGTGTGAGTGACGTGGTATTTATAACCGCCGAAACACTCTCACAAGTCATCTGACACACGTTAAAAAACTTAGGATGTTGTGTGTATCCACTGGTCTTTCCCGAGTAAATACACTGACCTTTCACTGGCTCATTTCTTTCGGGCTTTGTTAGTCTTCATAATTAGTTCTCCCGCTAGGCAAGGCTTACATTCAACACCCAAACTGCTCAGCCATGCTTCCGTGCGAAAACATTTTCTGGGTTACACTAGATAGTAGATACAAATTATAATTAATTTCATTAAGTGACTTAGCACTATCGCGTTGTTTAGTAACCAGCAATGTTTACAATGGGTAGAAGAAATTGAGTGAGGCTAAAGGATTTGTCTTAACCTTAACGCTTAAGGGTCTTTACAACTGAGAAGGCTGGCATGATACATGAAATATAAAGAGCATTTAGTACTTACCTAATTACTGTACATATATCTAAAATATACACACAGGTAAACTAAATTACCTCAGAAATAAATGAGATATTTCCATTTATAGAAAATCACATTATTGTTTCTGTCCCTGACATCATTCACCACTTGTCACGATAAGGTTTTGTATTGGTTATGTTAATTTTAATCTATTTCGATTTCACTGTAAGAGAGATTCCGTGTAAATACAAATTCTCAGAGTCACTCAACTATCTCGATGTGATCTGAATCGGTTTCTTTCGGTAGTTTTAATTATTCAATTCCAATATATTATACAGAACTCAGTAGGTAGGTAATAGGAGAAAAGAAAATATAAGAGTTAACATATAAATGTTTGTTATATGCTCTCTACATTTTATTGGAGTTCAATGAAAGGAAGTCCTTTCGTTTCTGTAGGGAAGTGTAGTGATCCAAGATGGTTGGAATAGACAGATGACATATTATTTTTTCATAACCGGTGAGATGAAGACCAAAATTTGCTACAAATGTTTTTTCCATTATGCCTGATGCCTACACAAGACAATTTTTTAATCAACCACTAATGACTGTTGGTCCAACTGTAGTAACATCAGGTATTCCTCGTTAGGCTACTGTAAATATATATAAAATATAGCATAAAGTTTAAAATTTAAGTTGAGTGACTTCGAATTAAACTGCTGCATTTGTTGACTGAGTGGTCAAATGTTAACGTACCACTAAAATGAAAAAAAAAAAATACTTAACTTTTTCTTAACTAAAATTTGGTTCGTTCGTTCCTAAATTACAGTGGCACGGCAATGGAAATTATTCACATAGGTATCTAATTAGTGAGATGAAATATAAAAAATAGGTCTGGTTACATATTCCTTTTTAGAAACAGGTTTTAAAGTAAAATTCGTAGTGTTTGGAGAAGGACAATCATAAAGATCAAAGTGCAATATCCGCCACTTTGAATATTATTTTTTATATATCACATAAATACTACCCTGACATTATGCTCAGGATTGTCTTAGATTTCCAAAAATATTTCGGTTACTGATATCAATTGATTTTGTCCTGGCAAAATCTTACGCTTCACCCATTTTAATATCGTTCTGGTTACAAGTACAACATGATGTATGTTGGAGTTTAATTTTAAGTTATACTATTATCTTGGAGAAGTATAATATATTATTACAGAATTTATCAATTACTAGCGCCCCGCACCAACTTCGTTCCGATTGAAAATTTATATAAATACACGAGGTATAAGTCTTTGTCCATCCGGAGTAATATACCTTTCAAATAGTTATCGCGGTTTCGGGGATTGCTCTCCGCACACACACATTCGCACTCTCTCATTGTATAATTAGTATAAATAGCACCAATATTTCAATTAAATTGTTTTGAATAAACCATTGCGAGATTCCAAGTATTGAAAAGTAAGCCGATATCTCCACTATAGATCGGAATAAACTTTCACAAAAAAGGGCCACTGCAGCACGAAGTTCGCGTTATTCTATTTCACCATTTTCAGCTGCGAAATACATATAAAACTAAATAGGGTGTTTTGAAAGCACGATGGCAATTAAGAACAGACCAAATTACGAACACTGAGACAATGAGTTTGTTTGGCATCAATCCATCAGCAGTCAACTAAGGCACGAGTCTTTTTAAGTACTATCTATCACTATGTACCACGCGAAGTGATTGAATTCCGACAGTGTTAAAAAACTGTTATATAATGCGAATAACTGGGATCGACACCATAACGTGTTTTGCAAAATCCGGAAGATGGTGACTTTCTGTTTCTAATATACAGCCAAATTGCGATAGCGTGCGGGTTTTTTTTACTTGGCCTATTAACGTTTTCTGAAAAAAATATTATACATAGATTATATGTCTGTGTAGCTATAGTATAGTCAATATTAGTTCGGAGTCTACTTGATATCGTGGACTGAGAATACAACAGACGCATTGTAATATACTTTTTAACTTACTCATTAAACAATGCAATTTAAGTGGCATACTTTTCGTCAGTCTTCGTGGATATTTTCAAGCAACATCCTGCAATTCTTTCTTTTTATTCGGTAAAACCGAAAACCAAAGGTTAAAATTGTATCAAAATTACATTATAATAATAATATGACTAATAGATTATACAGATATATATGTCGAAATAGGAGGTGAGGCCGGTTTATCATTAATATAAGGTTCAGTCATTGCAGATATGAAAACACTATGATTGTAACTTATTTATTAAAACAATATTTTAACCTTTAACAAACATTAAATTAATTTTAGATTATCTCTAGTAAACTGAACACAGTAAATAGGTTACTTACAAGTTACAACACCAAACGACTGTCTCAGCCAAAGGCCTGTTGTTGAATGTGCGTCTGTGGCGGCCATTTCGTTTTAGGAAATCGTCATTGCAGCGCCACCACATTTTGATTTACATACATGCCGGAAGTTGATTAATTTTAAAAGCAACACATTACATTGTGGTTGTTATAAAAAGAAGCGTTACTCATAACAACTTACCAATTAAAATCAATAGATTATGGGATTAATTTTGAATTAATCTTGTTTCTTCAAAACAATTGTGAACAATGAACGATTTTCTATTAAGTAACATTTCCGCTACACACAATCTTTTAAAGTAAATATTTGATTTAATGCTAATATATATATATAATAAAATTGTAGCTGATCGGTTTCTGTACATGAACGATATGTATTATGAGAAAAAATGTTATTAGAGGCCATTATTAATGCAATACAATAGAATACAAAACAATAGTTGTTACAATTTTTGTCTGATTTTCTGTGAGTTTCTTCGCGCTAATCTCAGAAACCGCCGAACAGATTTCGTTCTAGTTTTTACTAATATATTGCTGTAAGCATCATTTATTACTTAAAGTTTGTTTCATCGCAATCCGTCCATAAATAAAAAAGTTATAAATTAATTTAAAATTATGCGGGTACTATTTCTTAGCGTAAGGCGTAGTTTTCCCCGAAGCGAAGCAAGAGCAGTTTACTAGTACTTAATATAAAGCTTATGTCCATTTGGAATAATATATCTTTTAAATGGTAGAATAATTTTTCAAATAGGCACATATAGAGAAACTGATATAATTTGATCTCTGTCTTTATAATCATAGTATAGATAAATAAACCTTATAAGAATACATATTTTTAAGTAATAATTTTGTTGCGTACATATAAGTTTTCATGTCTAGTGTGCGGCCACCTCAATCAATCTATTATATACTGTATACATATATAAGTACAGATATAATATATAGGGAAAAATACTAGAATCAATAAGATATTCAGTTGTACTATCCTTTTCAGGGACTATTTATTAATAATATCTTTAATAATTCATTGTGACATTAATAATCCTCGTTCGAATTATTAGGGTAAGCAATTATTTTATAAAAGGGTAAATAAATAGAAGCAATTTTATGAAACGTGAAATACAATAATGACAAACGGTTTACGCTTCAGTAAAATTACTCTGGGCCTTTATTGGGTTATTGACAATGGATCCTGTTGCGGTCCCTTTTGTAAACTTCAAGGACTTTTCAATATGACAATCGTTCAAAATTAAGGGACCGTCTCTTACCGTACTTCGTCAAAGACGTTGGCTAACAAAATCTATACAATACGTACTACATAGACTTTATAAATATCTATGTTTTGTTTATTAAAAATTAATGATTCACTACAAGTCCACCTTATGTTATAAGTAGCGTCAGATATTAATGTTCCATGGCAAAAATCGGTTTTGGATTCAGTGCTAAAGTTGGAATAAGGTATTGGTGATTTCTCTGGAGCAGCACGATGTGGTGAGTGACGGTGACCACTAACTATCACGTGGGCTTTCTTATTGATTATATAATTAATTAAGTCTTAATAATATACTTCTACAATGATTGATAATTGTTACTTTCCATAGGTTTCAAAAACTGCTTATTATTGGGACTGTATAATAAAACACATCACAACCCGTAACTCACTTAGGGCTAGAATTTCTTTTCATAATATCTGGTTGTAAAACTGTTAAGGTCTATCACGTCGGTCAAGTAGGGATAGACAGATTTCACAAACCATTTTAACGCGTTTCCATTGCAGTTTCGGAGAGCCAATTTTTTTTGACCTGCAATGCAACAGTGAAGCTATAATTGTGAAGGATGTGTCATATGAGGCGGTGACCATTTATCGTCAAATTGCCAATAATTTCGTATGTTTCATGGTAATTCAAATATTCAAATGTATTGTATTCATTGTATTTCTACTGACCAATTATATAAGTAGCTTAAAATACAACCAACGAACATTCTATAACCATATCATTCATTATTATTCACCGTATAACTATATCAATAAATTTCAATATTCATAAATAATAGTCGAACTTGAAACACTCATGAAGTCACTATTATAAATTGAAATTGCTACACCGTGATAGTTCAAAAACTTGTGTACATATAAGCTGTGCTAGATAGGTGACCATTAACAAAATTGCAATCAATACAAATATACATCAATACATATATGCGATTTATAAATCGATCGGGCTGGTGACATTACGTCATATGTTTAAATTAAAATCTATATATTTTTTACAATTTTTCTTGTCTGACCTCGTTTACAGGTCAAGATATATGACCCTATATTTAATTTACCAAAAAAACCCTGTTGATAAATTGGTCTGGTGTAACACGCAGTGTATACATTTTAAAAGCCGTAGTCTAGTCCCAATATACAGCTATAGATAAAAATATTTTAATAAAAAAAGAGCAGGCTGTAGTTTAATTGCATCGCTGTAATGCTTAACCGCGCATATTGCACAGAATCAATTAGATAAACCTTACTTAATTGGAACCGAACGAACCGCTAGCAGCACGCGGCCTTGAGGACGTTAACACACTGATGTATAAAGCTATTAGTTAATTACATCTAGCTTTCACAGATAAATTAACATGAATCCTTTTCGAATTAAGTATTATAACAGTATTCTCAAAATGTTAGAACAATGTCCATGTCAAGTAGAAGACAGACAATTTTAAATATATCTAATATCCGAATCAATAACTGTCTAAAGCTCACAGCTCCGTAAATGTAACGTTACTTTACAAATCGGTTCTACGACTCGGTGGTGTTTACAGAAAAAGGCATTTCCATTCCTGCGACAGCAATATAAAGATGATCGGTCGACACGTTGGCTCATGTATAATGTGCATACAAATTTGAACGGGTGCGGGGTTTGGGTGGGCACTGACGATTCGACTAGCTTCTTATGATAAGAGCAAGGAGGAAGAGGGTAGGTACATGTGTCCGCCCAGCGTCGCGACATCCCCCTACCCTCCCCATTTTACACGTGTAAGTGTACGCCAACGCTTGCTTGCCACGCTCTGCTACCAGCCACTACGAATTCTATGTCGTTTAGAGTTTGTTACGCTCTATATTTACATGAAACGAGAGAGATTTTTATATTCGATGTCAAAGTACCCTGCTTCCGTTATGCTCAGTGACAAGGCGTACTCTTTAAGACATCCGCACTTTTGCAATGGGTTTAGATACCTCGCAATAATGTTTGTCTTACGAGCCAAAGTAAGTACGTAATTTCACGTTCAATGTTATTTGGCAATTTATCTGATACCGTACTATTTTTTCAACTGGATGGCATCGTGGCACATCAGTTTTAATTGCCAATAGTAATCCTTGGATGTTTGCGATCTTCAAAACAGAAGGTTTGATTGACTCTTCAGTGATGCTTTTGTTGTTACGGATGTTCCTGGGCCATAGTAACCATTTATTACCCGGTGGTCTATTATTGCCTATTGACAAATATATATATATATATATATTTATTACTATCACCACAAATACTTCTTGCTTTAACATCAGTATTAAATTGTCGTGTTGATACGAACTCAGCTTGTCACCGTAGGTATTTGTTATAGTTGAAGCCTTCGCTCGGTATTCATTTAATTCTGTCGGGTAAAACACGCTCTCAATGCGGTTTAAAACAAAACTTAGTTCAAGTGGAAAAGATTTTTACTTTTAAAATGTACCTAATTAAATACTGCAATTCTTTTACCGCAACCAAATTTTATCGCCTATTTCACAGGAACGTTTCTAGTTTATATTATAAAGATAGATCACAATTTTTATGAGTTCATGTATCTGCGGAATGCATGCTCCGTAATCACAACACCTATTTGAATTTTTTTTTTTTTATTATTGAAAGATACATTCCTGATGATGATATCGAGTGTGTGTGTATAACAGGCAATTGATGAAGTTATTTATTTATAAACCAGCCAAATAAAAAAAATATTAAAAAGTAAGAACTTCAGATTTTTACTTTTAACGTTAAGTTTATGATGAAAACAACTAAACAAACAAAAGTCAAGCGTAAGCAGTTACTACAGAAATGTTGTCTGTGCAAAACTCAAACAAAATAAATTGCATAAATACTAAATACGTTTAAAGACAAACTTTCAAGATAAAATACGTCTGAACTTAAAATAGTGGTTTAACGCTGGGCATCCGTTACTCCCTGCTAAAAAGAGTGAGTTTATTTCATAATGAACTCGTCTTCTTCTCCTCGACAAGCCCTCGACAAATAATTCCGGTTGGGATTGTTGAAGACGAAGGTAATAATAACGCTTTTAGTACCTACATTGAATTCCGCGAAGCCTACACGAGTGTTTATATTAACATACGAAGTTAAGACGGGCCCTTGGCAAGGAAACACCCTTTAAGGGGTGGTGTTATTAGTATAAGCAAAAGACATAAAGCCCCCACCACCCGGGTTGACGCGGTGTGCATACAATGGTGTTGGGTAGTGTTGCCAAGAAAGCGATATTTGATGGGACATTGGAGAAGGGTGTAATCTTCGAAGATTAAGTTTTTTTTTTACGTAGGTGTGGTTGTAACGAGGTTTAAAAAAAAGTATTTAAACGGTATCAATTTGAATTTACGACTTTAATCCAGAAGATGTATGTACATATGTGTGCAATTGTTTTGTTTACATAATTCTTCACACAATTATCAAGATACTTACTAAGTCGTAAGTAAGTATTTTTTATTTATTTATCTTCTGTATATTATTGATTTATCCACCACCACCTTCTTGTTATACATGCCACTTTCCTTCCAAATTAAATTAAAAAGTATTTTTAACTTACCCATTACATATTTAGTGTTTATTATACACGTAAAGCGACAGTGTCCACTTACCATCCGGTGGTCTGCACGCTCATTTCACAAATATGTTAACATAAAAAATCTATCTTTCTCATTTCATTGTAGTTAGACACTTTGTCCTGCGCCAACAACAACAATGGTATCACGAGTGTTGGCATTGATTTTGAGTTAAATATCACCCCTTCGTCTACCGTGCATTGTACATCGAACTTGTACAAACATAGTGACATGAATTATTGTTACTGGTTCTTTTATATCTCACAATGTCGTCATTAATCAGTTACAGAATATGCGTTTAATGGGTGCTCGCACGTCTGCCATTAATGCGCCTATAGCGTTCGCGTTCGCGCGCTGCAGTTGTTGTTTAAAACGATAAATAAATTTAACCAAAAGTAGCTACGATTTGTAAAAAATATGTAAAATAAATGGTATTAGTTACTTACTACTAAATTACTGCTAATACTACATTAGTTTGACCCTATGGAAGATAACGTCAACAGGTAAAATGGCTGACAATTCGTCAAATGCGCAATTGTCGCGTTCTTTTGCTTTTGTACACTATTTAAAAAGACACATCCAACTCTTCCTACTTTAAACAACTTTTCAGTATCGCTGCGATTCCCATGATAGAGTACCATGATTTTTCTTCCTCGACTCATTAGTTTGTAATACTATGTACTATAGGTAGAATAAGGTAACTATAGTATATTTATGCTATGGAACGTCGTGTCCGTAAATATCGGAATAGGTCAATAGGCTTTTTTTAGATTTATATGATAAAGTAGAAATAAATGATAAATAAATAAATATAAGTCAAGACGATGGCTCATAGCTTATAATCATACCAATACAAATATTTTAAGCAACGATGTCTTACGTATATGCAATGAAATAACAAAATAGATTCTTAAATACAATAATTTGTATTACTGTTACTAATTCGTCTATCAATCCATGCCATTGTGTTTACCCTTAATCGTGAGTAAAAACTCTGAAAACAATTGCGGACAAAAACATTGGGACGTCACTAAGTAGTTATAAAACAATTGCACAAGAAATAATGATTTCACTAATAAATTGAGATGTAATATGTGTAGCATAATAAATAACATAATAATAATATTAAAATATAAAAATACAATTTTATGTGTTTACCAAGAATTTGAATAGAATTAATTTAAAATAAATTATATATACTTACAGTTTCATTGATTTGATTAATCATGTCTTTTGGTTTACAGTTGTGAAATCTCGGGATAAGAAATAATTTCTGACTTTTTGATGTAATAAAAACTCATTGTTTTTTTTTTCAATATCTTTACGAGTTCATATTAAAATTTCTGCTGAGTAGGTATAAATTGTTTTTGCTCCATCTCACGTAAGATATTTTGCTTGTATTAAGATTTTTCTATATGATTCAAAATAATTGTCGAAATATGTGCATAAAAAATCTTAAAATTTTTTAAATACGGAGGATTATAGGAGACAAAAATTGGAGAAGTTTAAAACATGTTACAGTTTTCTTGCACGCGTTAATGTACAAATTGTAGTCATTTAACAAGAGTCAAGTTTACTGTATCACACATCCGGTGAAATGATTAGTGACATCATTAATATTCTAAAGGAAATTACCTGCGTTGAAGTCTGTTTGTCAATAGGGTAATCCGTAAACACAAACTGTTAAAATCCTTTCTTTGACGGCCTTTGACGAGTTTGTTCAGGTGTATATCCAATATCAAAGTGTCCTTAAATATGTACGCACCTTTTAGCAACATTACGTACATACATGTGCACCTTTCCGAATGTCTTTCGCTTCACTTATAAACATTTGTAATTTTACACAGACATGATATGATATGACGTTTGTGTCCCATACAGAATTGTTTCGTTCTTGCTCGAATTTTTGACAAATTTTATAATAAGGCAGTTCCTGTGAGCCATAATGGTTACAATAATTCACTTAATTTACATTATAGTAAAGGAAGCAGTATAACGACGTGCAGACGTTTGTAAATCATCTCTGAATATATTAAACTTATAATAAAATACGTTATCTAACTTACGTTTTTTAGTGTTGGCGGTATATAGCCAAAAATATGTCTTTGTTGCATAGAACCATTAAGCAAAGCTTAATTTTTCATAATCCAAAAAAAAAGGCCTATTTTAAGTTTGTAACACTGTATTGACATTTTCTATATCAATGGCGACTGAAATATTCCAAAATCCATAGGTAGATACACTCTAATATGTTTAAAAAGTAAAATGTTTATATGTGCTATGTTATTTCATTGTAAACGTAATAAAAACTAAAGAGACAGTTCCGAAGAAAGCTGTCACTTTTAATGTAGAGCATGAAAAAACTTCATTTTAAAATTATATACATATTATAAGTGCTAAATATGTATTTAGTCAGTTAGTGAGTGTCATTTAGTACAGTTGCAATGGTTTATATAATTTGTGTGTGTCTTTAGTAGTGTAAAAACGAATATATCCCACATAATACAGCAAAGTTTTATGCTTGGTGTGGCTTTAATTTCGTCATTACTTTCAGAATTGCTTTTAAGAATCTCTAGTATTTCGCTTGCTCGGGGTTCATAGTCGGCATTCGTAAGAAAAACAAACTTTGAACTCTTGTTACATTTTTTTTTTTTTTTGATTTAGTCATCTCTCTTCCCTTTGCTAGCGTTTGTACCTACGACCTGTTTGTATAGTTATAAACGTTAACATTTTAGCGTAGAGGCCTTTTAGTGTAGTGTAGAGGGAGATTAATCCTTTATTAAAATTATGCTTCTAAATTACTCTAAGTTTTCTTTGTAATTACATATATAAACATGCATGCTTCTTACTTATCTAATAAAAATATAAATGATGTACTGACATGTGGTGTTTGTATATTTAACTTAATTTTACATTTATCAGTCAATAACTATGTATCTGGGACTGAAACTAAATACGATGTTCATTTAAAACAAAAATGTACGTGTCGTATATTCAGTTCGCTCACTAACGACCGCGACCCAAAAAAAATTCTCACACGAAAAAAAGTAGATACTTAACGAAGCGCGGAAAGCCCAAATGCAAAATCCCCAGGCTTACTAAGTCAACTTTGGCTGAAAAAAAACACAATATGTTCACAGCGCTCTGTCCTTTTATTCATATTTAATCTCCAGAGCCTACAAAAAACAATGATTTCACGGTACAGCATTAACGCATGTAGGCATAACAGAGCGAACCAACCCAAAGTAAACACAAGACCATATATTAAAATGTTGTCAATCGTATTTACAGTCGTTTTACTCTATGTTTATCTTATAAATCTATTGTGTGCGTGGCGGTTGAAATTATGGGATTTTGTGTCAATATTGACGCGAAGCGGGTTTGTCGGCCGTTGCATTTAACACGTCCCACTGAAGACCGGTTAAGATAAAATGCAGTTTGAGTTAATACGTTTCTGCAATAATAGATGGCGTTAGATGTCGTTATGAGGCGTATTGTTTTAAGCTTTATGGTATTTTTTGGTATATGTAAGAGATAAATTTTGTGTAATTTTATGTGAACTGTAGATAATGTTAATACAAAATGTTTCAAGTATTGCTATATGTTATCTGTAAAGATATGTTATTGACCATTATTAGGTGCAGATCTTCTGGAATGAGTAGGTAGGCAGTTATAAATATAATAATAATTTAAATATAATAAATTGTATCACCTCATATGATAGTTTCGTGTTAAGTTTATTTTACAAGGACTTATTTTATACGTAACGCTAAGCGCGCTAGTCGAAGTGGATATTAATCATGAATGTTTGATTATTTGTCAATTTTCATTGTTACAAATACACTATACAAAGAACGTAACAAAAACGAATGATAATAATTTATTGATTTTTTTATGGTAAACATTATTGGCTTTAATCAATTAATCAACTTATCTTACTTCGTAGCTGAGAAGCTCTAGACCGGTCTATCACGTTGAATCGACGCAAACTGGTTAAATATGTTAAAATAATTTAAATAGGAAAAGCAAATGAAATTTTATTAAACTTTTTAAATTTCTAAGATAAATAAAAACAATTGAAATAAGAAAGTAAGCAGCACTTGTAGATTTTGGGTTGAGTGAACAAATCAGGTACCTAAATGTTACCTTCAAACCATTTACAACCCACCGTAAGCCACAGGACTTTTCTTATCAATGTTTAAGCCTAGACCGTGTTTTACTAGGATGTTCCAGTGCCAATTATTGTTAATTTATTGATGAAACTAAACCTCGGAAGTTCCTACGACTCAACAAGCCTTCCGAAGCACGGTAGCGCTTAAGATTGTTGCCATTACCGGTCACCACTACGCTACCAACCGCGGTCACAGTTTCTTATCTGGATTGATTACTCACAATCGGCCCCAGTCGTCGGGATATCAGGCGTTTGTTAGAGATTGGTGTCAATGATCGAATCCACCTTGATTCGCGCCTTGACCTTACTTAATGTCCTAATATGGACTTATTTTTCCAAACCTGCTGTATTTCACAAAACTATCCGCGAATACATACAATCCGTAGAATATAAATAAACATATTGGGTCCTTGTAACTGTTATTTGTTTTATAAAAAAAAATTGATTTGATCGACTTGGCCGATTCAGTTGTGGGAATATAAATACACACTTTTTTAATGAGATAATGAGTTAGCAAATTTAAACCTGTACATAGATATACTTGTAGTAATTTTGACAAGTAGCAAAGTGCGAAGCGGAGGAAATCATGTTAACGCTATCAAGTATACTCAATTGATTATTGATTGAAATTCTAAGGCAAAATGTGGAACGTATGAAGAAATTTTGAAGCTGATTTATTAGATTTCGTCAAATAGGTTGTTTACGTATCCTGCAAAAGAATAGATGAGTCACATCTGATGGTAAGTGGTAAACGCCGCTCATACCGACGTATTGCCTGTCACGAACGAATCAAGAAAAACACGCAATAAGAAGTTATTAAGAACATTTCTCGGTCAGAGTGATAGTTAGCCATTAGCAGTGGTATCTGTTAAAAAACTATCTGGACTGTCCTCGGGACATAACGACGCAGAGTGAGTCCAGCGAATTCCAACACAGCAACGAATTAAGTGCACAAATAGAAGAGAAGATTGATTTTGACTTAAGAATAGATGAATCCCCTTAAACACTAAAAATCTACAGCAATACTAGATAGATCCACAGATTTCCACGCAGATTTCAGGTTAACAAAGTATTTTTATAGTTAATATTTATAAGATTAAACTATGCCCTACTTTAATATAAGTTTGACAAAAGTCTAATTAATCAGTAATAACTTAGCAATTTCCAACTCAGACTCCATCTAGAAGAACTTGATAATAATGTATATTTCGGACCACTTCTTTGATCAAACTACTGAACCCACTTTATTACACTTGCGTCATAAGGCCTGGGCATCGATAACCATTCATATCACTAGTTTGCTAAATTCGGTGCCACAAATAAACAATATGAATTTAGTTACAATGAACAAGGAGAGAGAATTGGAACAATTAAAAAGTTTTCATGTTTATTTGGACAGTGTATCCATGCTGAACATTGTCCATTTAGCACTGACAGAGCGGAAATAGATTGTATGAGACAGTACATCGATAGCTTTATAGGCATTTAAAAATAAAACGCCCATTGGATACGTAGAACTGTTTCAAAATTTGTAGAACCGTTTCGGAACTCGATTCCAATTTTTCAATTGCCATGGCTAAATTCTGCGGATTTGCGTTTTGAAATCGGCAAATGACTATTGAACGTTCCAAAAACCGTTCATGCACTTATCTTCGAATATCTAAAAATCTTATAACGCTAAGGTAACTACTACAAATACAACAAAAAGCAAAACTTTTCAACTTTCTATGCAATACTTTGAATTTACATATATACACTTATAATGTATGGCAAAATTAACAAAAATAAATTATCGCATTGTTAATTGTCTATGACAATTATATATTTAGGAGATGAAACTAAAAGATAATATTGAATTACTACTAATAATTCATAGGTATTGTTTGAGGGGTAAAGGGCACCATTCATCCTTAAGGTCCAGTAAACATCTTTTGCTCATGGTGCTCTTTGATGAATAACGGATAAGGTAATGGCTAAAGATCGATGTTATAGATTATCGCTGGTCATATTTGTACTCACCAGTTTAAGTTACGTGGGTACTCGTGGCAGATGTGGCTCTTCCATATAAGCCGAAAAGCCTTGCTTGGGTTGTATTTCGTCTCATAATACCTACACAGACCCTAAATTTCTGTCTGTTGTTTCTGTTGTTGTTCTGTCTGTTCTGTGTCGTATTATTAAACTGCATATCTGTATGACACAGATATGTACGTACGTATGTTTGTAGGTATTATGTAGCAAATTACAACGCAAGCAAGGCTTTTCGGTTTATATGGAAGAACCGCCTCTGTCTCGTGGCAAGTGATAGTTTTTAATTTCTTGACTTCCTACAATTCTTTTAGAATCAACTCTAACTTGTTTTTGATGTGTTTCGGGTATAGTGTTGGAGAGTCAATAATAAACAGTTCTCCGCTTACTTATTAGCTCCAATGTGCTGATAATTCCTTTGGTAGTAAGTAAGTGAATATGTAACAGTAAGCACTTGCCATCGGTTAGCTCGTCAGCTGCTTTGTCGGCTATTTACTTTAACAAATTACTTTTAAGTATATAAGTACTTTTAAGTATCATTACAGGCTAGTAACCTCAACGATAAAGGAATTTGAGGAATCTCTATACACATTCCCTTTGCTACGGCAATTCCATCAGCCGGTGGAATTTTCTAATAATCCATTTTCTGTTCATAATATAGTATTGAACAGTCGAGTATAAATTCATTTTTATAGAATTCCTTAAGCGCTGGTGAATCTATGATTGTAAAATTATATTGAAAAATTATAATAAATTTAGATTTAAAGGTTATTTAAACATTTATTTCTAATAATAAAAAATGTGAAGTCGATGGACGAATTCTTACCCGGTAGTATCGGTTTTTCCAGCGTATGGAATTTTGTGGCCTTTTTATTTTCCCGAGCAAATTTATGTAGTTTCAGTTGCATCTAGAAATTGTTGCCCGCTTTTCAGCGAGGTAAATACAAGGAAAATAAAATACAATAAAAAATACGACAGTAAGCTTTTGTGCGACTAACGGTAACAAATTCCCTTACCTTCATTATAATATACTGTACTCGTCGTTACCAAGTATTAAGATTCTGGGAGATAATATTTGTGTTATTTGTTATATTTGAATAATATCACTTGTTAATCTATGTTATCTGTGTAGGCAATGTTGCCACCCGAAAAAATAAAATGGCGGCACATAATTGCTCAGAATCTATTCCTGCTCTACAATAAACACGGTGAGCTGAAGTATGTGTAATCTTGAAGTATTATTCTCACTGGGCTGAAGTTTATAAAAAAAAAACATTTCAGATATTAATAAGTCCCTAGGTTGTTAATAAGTTAGTAACAGTTTATATGTAATACTGTAAGTTTTACCAAACTAACTGTGACTTACGCCTTTACTCGGGTGGTCTCCTTAAAGTTTGAAACGATATTTTAATTATAAATATTAGTTCAACATAACTCATTTGAGACAATAAATACTGAAAATATACATATTGTCATCGGGATATTAGTATGCTTATATTAATAAAAATCTTTCATTTACAGTTTCGGCTTCATTTCGGTTGGGGTTATTTTTATGGAAGTGATCAGTTAGCCGATTCTCTGCATCATACAGAAAATTTGTCAAATAAATTTTACTACTTCTTAACTTCTATGGCTTGCTTCATCTAGAATTTTCCAATGGGGCATTCTAGTCTGGCAGTTATAATTATCAGAACGCAATTTCCACTGTTACGATTACAATAACAATCAGTGATGGGCTAGAATATCTGACTATTTGAATATACTATTTCGTTACTATCAGCTGTATAATACTCCGTAGAACTATTCGGTTTGTTATCTATATTCTCTCAACTTCTAGCTCACTGAATTCATAATTTAATTGGATTCACATCGAGTGGATTTAATAGAATTTTCCACGGTAATTTTTTCTCGAAGTTTTTTGCCATTGGTAAAATGTGAAACGACCGCCTGTAAAATATTTAGTACAATAAATTCTTGAAAGCCTTGTAAAATAATTCTCCTTGTTTCGTTTTTCTCTACGCCACTGGTATATCTTACGTGATAAGATGGTGGTATTTCATTAGTTGACAGATTTAAAATTTTGTTTGTCCTCCTTTTAACAAAAAAGGTTTGATCATAGACATGAGCTGCAATAGTATTTCGATTGTTTACAAACTATAAAATATGAAAAAACATAATTATAAGAATTTTATATTGCTATATCCTGTCAGGTATGTTTTACGATATAATTAATTCAAGCCGATTCCACAAAGGAAATAATAGCATCGAGGCACTTTCCAAGCCATTAAATGATTCGAATTGATAGACAATACGTTACCTATATTTGGCCCCGTGCCACCTTACTAGGGCTTAGGTCACAACCACGAGTTGGATAAAACTTTCAAATGGTGTAGATCCTCTTACAATTGTCTATGAAAGGAAGGAAACTTACACGTATCTACCTTTTGTAACCGTTAACTCAAACCAAAAATTTTATCAGCTCTCTCTTTAAATTACTTATTCAAACTTCATGTCGTAAAACATACCTGACTACTACTGCTTGCGTCCTCGTATGATAGTAATAATGAATGTTCTGTATTTAATGAACTAAAATAATAACAGTTACATATACCGCTCGCGTTTGAAGTATAAATATAAGATAAATAATAACAAGTAATATATAACAAGTACAATGAGGTTATCTAATTATACGAAAGCACAATATTAGTTTTGTATTCACAGCATTTTGAATATTATAAATAAATTCAGCTGTTAAAACAAGACAACCCCATTCATTATATTAATTATTAAAATATATTTTTAAAATTACGTATTATACTGACTTAAACTGATTTTCTGGCATACTGAGTATGTGTGAAAGAAAACATTATCTCGTGGAATTCAAGTACGTTATTCAATATTTTTACCGATCTCTGAAATCTTTTCGTGGTTAGTGCAGCGGGACTCGTGTTTTTAAGTTGTGTGTATTGCAAATGAATTATCTGTTGATTGATAACGTACTCAAATTGTGAAATCTGCTAACCCACACTTGGCCTGTGGGTAACTATGGCGTAAACTCTAATTGTGAAAGGTGATTCGATCCCAGCATTGGGACAATTAGGAGTTGTAAGGATGAGTCTATATTTCAGTCATGAAATCTGGATTAGAATCCTGCATCTCTAATTTTTCAGAGTAATTATTATTAGATACGATGCGCAACGGTATAAAAAGGTAACGTGAAACAGTATTTTGAAAAAAAAAAACAAAGTGTGACGCTCCCCAACCGAGGCGAGTCTCGAGGTTCTACAAACTGGTAAAATAGCTTTAATTAGTTTCTTCAGTATTATCTGGAGCTGTGCAGTTTGAAAAGGTGGAATAATTGGATGTTCGGGCGAACAAAGAGTTAGTCGGTAAAAATACCGGGCGGTAGACGTAAGGCGTATCGCGGGATGTCATTAGGGAAAGCTGCCTTTCTAATGCCTAACTGTGCGCCGCCTCCCATTGTCGTGGTAATAATGAGCAACTAACGATTAAGCTTGCGATGGTGGCGCAGCCAAAAGGTTCTTTTCTATTTTTACGTTAACAGCCGGCAAATGAGTGGACGGCAGATCTGATGGTACGTGGTCTCCACAATCATTGGAAACCAGTAACAAGTAAGTAACATAGGAAAGCATGTCAATTTGTTATATGATTTTTTAAAGGGGAAAAATCGAGTATTTTTTTACATAGAATAAGTGAATGCTTGACAAAAATCCCACCTGATGGAAAGTGGTGATGAAGTCTAAGATGTTGAACGGACTAACTTATAAGAGCCTATTTACTCTTGAAGACTCCCAAATTGTAAGAAGGCGGGAACACCGACGCGGGCAAGTTATTCCAGTCCTTTGCCGTGACGATGCAAACCGCGCCGTCCGTATAAGTGGTACGTTCACTACGTAAGGATGGATACCCGCCGTACGTAGAGTTGTTCGATGGAGAAATGGCGGTGGGGGAATTACTTCGAATAATTAATGCGGACACTCTCCAAAATGTATCCTATAGAATACCGAGAGACTGGCAGCCCTGCGCTTGTACTTTCAAGGCTTCGCAGATTGGTTCTAGATCTGGGTCGCAATTAAGCCTCTTTGCACGCCTCTCTATCGAGTCCAATGCTGATAGATGGCATTTGGCAGCACCAGCCCAAATGTGACAACAGTACTCCACGCATGGTCGCACTTGAGCTTTATGCAGGGTTAACAGCTGATTCGGTGTAAAGTTCCGCCGCACCTTCGCAAGGTGCGTAGGTGACTTCGTGATAGAGTTGGAGTCACCATACCATAAGGGGCTTAGCTTGGAGACCGCAGGGACGCCCGAACCCCCCCGGAGATCGCCATCAGGTCCCCTCATCCAGTCGCCAACCGGCATGATGGAGCCACTCCGGGATTTTTCGTAGTTGGCGGGGCAGCCTTTCGTGGGTGGCTGCCCCACTACTTTGGCCCCCTACTGACTGCGGTCGGCCAGCGGTGCACCGTGCTTCGGATCCCGCTACCCTCCAAAGCTAAGCTCCTGACACAACATACAACCAACTCATCGCAAGCGGTCTCGCTAACGCAATGCAACTATTTAGACCCATTCGGCTTCATCAGACGTCATGCTGGGACACGACGAATCGCTTGGCGGCATGGATTTGTTTGATGGGTGGTAACCAAAGCCGGCAGCCGATGTTATGACCTACCACCGGAGTTGCTGCTCGTTTTGCACTACCCAGGGGACACGTGGAGGGAATTCAATGATCAAGTAGCCTTCTACGGACGCGAGGAACCCATCCTCCAATTTGACTTCACTTTTAGAAGAAGATATTTGTAGATTATAGAGCCCCACCACTAGGTAACAATACCGTCGATATCAAACTAGATAGTAAAAAATATAAATATAGATAAGCTTATTTTCAACGCTAAACAGATATGAGGAGAATTATTAATATCATCTCATTATAGGAAATTAGCAATGAAAATCAACGTCGAATATCGCGTCAGTCCGAGTTTCATTTTCAAATTTAACTGTGCGAATAAAAACGTCAGTTGCAAAATAGCCTTTGCTAATTTATAATTGGATAGCCCATAATTATGTGCATTAATTAAATGTATTGGTTATTCTCTCTTGTTGGTAACATTTAACATGCTGTTGTATTATAGTTTTAAAGAATAAGTATTACAGTACAGTATAAAACAAATCCTCTTTGTTGAACATTAGTTAGATATACAGAAACATTGAATTGCAAACCTATTTATTACCTATAATACATATATATATGTCGGCAACATAGCGTGGGCATATAATCGTTTAACACTTTTAATTAATCGTTAACAAATACTTCACACCAGGCAAACGGGACCAGTAACAGTTCCTAGTGGGGAGGAACCGATCTCAGCGACCGCAGAATGTAAACTGTGTCTCCACCCAGCTTCACTCCACTAGCTAGTCTCTGTTGTAGTACGATGTTAGCCGAGTATCGACGTCATCGCGGCGGTGCTGCCATCACTCGGATATCGTGCTGAGTTTCGTTTCACGTCTATACTAATGACCATCTCCGACATATATATATATTAATATTAGTCATTATATATAGGTACTACTTAACTTTTTAATTGAGGCAGGTATATATTTCACTTTCTACATTCTTATTGAAAAGGGGCAAGAAAATGTAACAAAGGGCTCTAAAGCCAGTGTGCATCATATATTTGGGTAGAAGGAAAACATCGCCACTCAATGCGGTATGGGTTTACAGGGCAAACAGCCTTATGTTTATATTCGTGTGATTTATCAAAGTTCGCGGATCAGCAATGCCACAAAGGTCATCCCTTCCATTAAACAATATTCTGTTCAAACACTCCGGCTTAGATTTTTGAAAACAAAATCTGATGTTTTCATTATGCGGCTATTTAACTTACTGACTTGCTATTTTTCGTTATCGAATCTTTTGTTAGTAGAAAAGACGTATACGGATAGTGAATACTTACCTTTGATTAATTGAATATACTTGATATCTGTTTGATGTCGCTACGTCTTAAGTATCAAAATATTTAGTTGCTTTTCTATTGCGTATTATTATTTTTCGGATGTCTTTTTTAATAATAATGTATAGTTATCGTAATATTAACCGGTGGCAGAACTAATTTATATGTGAATTTACGTCCTAAAAAGTAAAAATTTAAATTTTGTTTACTTCTTATTGGGCACTAAGGACTTATTACAGTCCTAAAATAGGCTGAACAATTATTGCGTATTCATTTCTAATTTTAATTATGGAAAAACTAGTGCTGCTATTGAATGAAAGTATCTACCTAAAGGTACAACCACGACCTTTTAAGCGAAATAAGAAATGTGTAATCTACATTTCATAAGTAAATAATAACCAAAAGAACAAATGCATAAATTAATATTACTACTACAGAGAGAGAGAGAGAGAGAAAGAGCGAGAGTCAGGATTAGGTAAAGTATCGATCTCGTAGAAGATCACTCACACGCTACACAGGCATTATTAAATGTATTACAAATTGGTCTGATGTCCAATGTTCTCGCAGCGCCATCAATAGAAGTCAATTGAAACACATGGCATAGCATTGCAAGGTCTGCAATATGCGACGATGATCTGCACTTCCAGAATTAACGTAAGATCACGACCACAGTCCAGCGAGCACAACCTAGGACAGCATCGAGTTAAATACACTGGTGACGGGTAAAAACTTTAAAAAAGTAAAGCTTTTTCAACGTTATCAATATCATATCATCAATGAGGCCATGCAGATACCGGTGCCAGCGTCATGTACGTGAAATTGCTCAAGGGACCAAAAAAAATTAACATAAAAATGTTTTTCTCATTTTATAATTCTTTGCACGCGTATCGATACAGTGAAATGAAATTTCGACGATGAGACCCGATATACTGATGCCGCTATCAAATAACAGCTCAAACTCACAACGACATAATTTTCAATGAGGCATAAAAATTTGTACAAAAGAGATACTGTCTTTTGGCGCTGCATCTACCTGTGTTTGACTCGTATGAAACGAATATATTCGTAGTGATAGATTACATATATATGTAAATAAATATTTATACAAACACACATGCACACAAATATATTAGATATGATAGGTAATTGTCATCAAGGGTTGGTTATTTTTTTCCAAAGAACCACCAATTGTCGGCAGTATTCAAGTTTGAGGCCGTGCAGAACAGTGTGAATCTCGAAAAAAAACTAGTTTTATATATGATTAACAACATTAACTGTTAGTGTTTCGTTCAACATGATAACGTCCAATCTGTTTATTATGAGACTGCTTTGCGAAATATCCTGTGAAGTGGAATTATTCTATGAGATAACCAGTTTCATATAAATAACCGGTTGAAGATGCAGCCTTAGATGCGACAGCCATCCGGACTCAGTCACATACCTTTCTGCAGTAATTATAATGAAGGTTTATACGGAATCGAAAAATAATAATATTCGATATGTTGGCAATGATTCACCATCTTAGTATACTTTTTATACCAGTAGCTACTGAATTTAGAGAAGCTTAGTTTGTTGATCACCAGGCAGTTAATGAACATCGACAAATCTCGGGATGTCGCCAATACGTTGTTGACCAAATATTATACGATGAAAACGCTTCTTAAGTGAATCTCGCGATTAGCTTATTAAAAAACCTTACCGTTAAGCATCATTATTGCCTGGATTATACTGAAGGTGGTATAAATTCTAGTGAATTTTACTGTCACGTCATTGTTTCTTCTGTTTATCAGTAAGCTATGTCACGATCAGTGGAGGTTTTACATCAGGATTTTATTTCAACAGACCTAAAATTAACGTTTGTTATATTCGAGAAAGTGTATCATAAGTAATTGCCGTTGTTTTTTTCCAATTTAAAATGGATAGTAAAAAGAATAATTTTTCCACCTTAAAGTATTTTCTTTATTTAGTTAAAGTAGTAACATTTTGCTCAACAAACATATCACTAAACGCTAAAGCACATAGATTAATTTGTTCAGGGTTTTTTAACACTCTATTGTTATACAACTGCAAGTTACAAATACAATAAATCAATCAATTTCATAACAAAACAAACAATCGATCGAAAATATTGGAATCCTGGATTCGTATTCGAACAACGGTAATTTTGTTAACAAAACATAAAGCCATCAAACAACTATAACAAATGCAAATCATATTTCCAACCAAAATCGAATCCGATCAGCATGGCGCAATCTATATTTAAATTCGCTCGAATCGTCCATGTCACGATCATCATACATGACGCATGCATTTATCAAAGCGAGAGCAAAGTGTTTGCGAAACACTACGCTTTTGTTGCGACTAGCAGAGCACAAACAGTTGCACGGAACTCTGACACAGGGTATGCGTAACAATATACATAGAAAGCCCTAATGTTTGCCTTCGTGTGATTTATTGGCTTCGTCGGATTTAGAGGCACGCAGCTCGCTCCAACGGTGTTGCGTTACGTATGGCTATTAGGTACACCCCTCGATATTGGATCACGGTTCCGTCAAGAGTTTTGTTAATCAAACCCTCATAAGAACCTATTACGCCCCCGCTCTCAGTGTTTTGTGGACGCAGTCACTTAATATATTGCCTTCTTGAGACCGGTCTTAAATCTGCTGATTGTAAAATTTTATGTTATTTCATCTTAAATATTTCTTGTGACAACGTGGTTCGTTGTTGACTTACAAGTGCTGATTTTAATTATGCAGCAATATAAGGTAGTTATAAAAATGCTTTACTTACGTGGATAAATAGATTTAAACGCGTAAAATTTTTTGAAAGAGCTGGGTAATGTGCATTAATTTAAGTGGAAAGGTATTATTGGAATATGCTTTTACTATTTTTAATATCTCTAGCACTTGGTTCGTGTAAATTGTTGTTTTATCATTTTCAGCGAAGTTTCTTCAGCGTAAAAAGTGAGAAAACAGAAAAGGTCAACCTTTAGTGTAAAACTCTAGCTTCTATATGATTGCCGATAAGTTAAGCTGCAGGTATTCTAAATTATATTTACTTCTGTGTTTAGCAGACGCTACTCGCATAGATTTTTAGAGAGATTTTCTATTTTATTTTTATTTTATAAAGAACTAAATAAGAAAGCAGGTACATTTTGTTACAAAAACTTATTATAGCGCGTAGAGAACTAACCATATTCAAACATGGCTACAAAATTGTTATGAATTTTACACAGATATTAGACATTGTTCAAAGTTTCTTGTTGGATTCTTTCATAACGAATGCATTTTGGAAAGCTGCAGTTAGGATTATTAGTCATAAATTAAAAACAGTACAAATCCTTCTTCTATCTTTAGAGATCAAATTGCAATCGATTCCGAAAATAAGTAGTTTGGATCCCGTGTAGTTATATAAAGAGTTCCATGTTCAGTTGAGGGTAAGGATAGCTGCAGGTAAATACGTATAAAGTATTATGAACAATTAGTAAAGCAGCAGTGAACCTTAACTTCGGCACAATTATCGGCTAAAAATGTCAACAAGTCGAAAAGGTGGCTTCGGGCGGTCGGCCGACAATGAAGAGGAGGGAACGGTGTGTCATCTGCTTTCAACATAATTAAAATCACTTTAAATAATGCCACTAAGCGCCCAACCCTGCCGAGGTTTTATTTTACAAAGTGCTATTAGCATTAAATTTAGTTTTGGGATGATTACGTCCCGCTCAGACTCTGAGGAACATTAACCGCTCGTTTTTTGTGAATTATTGTTCGAAGCGTACACCCTCGCCTTTTATAACACGCTTACTCCAATTTTTCACTACTCTGCCTGTTAACTCGGAGGGCGGTTGTTAGCTGAATGGGAAATCAAAAGAAATTTAATGATCCGGAGAAATTGGCTGCATTGTGGAGGGCCATTTCCGAACTATTGATTAGCTGCCGTTGTTTCCGTATCCGAGTTTGTTTTTTGTCTAGCCAATCTTCAAATTTATGTGTCGGTTCAAATTTTGAATGATTTAAAATATTTCGATCTATCTGGACCAGTCCAGTGATTTTTCTAAACATATTTTGTATGATTAGATATCGTACAGCCGCAAAAAGTATGACAGTGAGCGTCATTTATCTTCTTTAGATATTTTAAGAACAGGAGTCACCAATGATTTAATGGCTGTAAAAATGTTGCTGACCACTCTTGCCACCTCTGCCGTAATGACTGTGTAATACTTCAAACAAAAACACTAATTAAAATCGATTGATAAAGCTCTGCAAGACAGTGCTACCTACACAAAATACGCACGCCCGACAAGGTAACATAAAGTTCGTTCAGAACAAGGCTTATCAGTTAAATCGGAGGCAAAGAATCGGAGAGAAAAACAATCGTACCGAGCTTGGATTCTTTTAATTTATTCGTCGCAGTTTTAAATCGGTGTTAAGATTCAACAGCCGTTACCTTTTTTCAATTATCAGCATCGATCGTCCACGCGGCCTTGCAATAGCTACCGAGGTTTTAACACGCCAACTGCTGGTTAAGGTGATATACGCATGGGGTTATATTTTTGACACCACGTAAAAAATTAGCAATTAACTTCATACAGTTAGACAGAGAAAACGATTTTTAGGGATAAATGTTATAAATTTTTTTCCAATTTTTTTAAAATTTATAACACTTAAACTATTTAATAGCTAGTAGTGTAACTGGTTCGATGTCACAGCCGCGAGATATTTCTTATATATATGGACTACATGAAATCTATAAAACATAAGCTAATATAAGTCGCGAAGTATTTTCCTTGTATTTTAATTAAGTTATATACGTTCCCTAATAAATAATTTATATATCTATGTTATGTAGATATAATATATATATATATATATATATATTTAATGTGGGGACGGCGTAAGAATACAAGTATTCTCCGCCGCAAGCTGGACTAGCGTGCCGTAAATGGCGACAAAATCCGTCACAAACACCGTGCACAACGGTGGTCCAGACGAGGCAGTACTCTAGCTGCCACACCGGAGAAGGGCTCGTCGTTCAAGCTGGATGTTATCGGAAGCAGGACTATACTCTATGAGGTGGCAATACCTATGGCATCCAAAGTCCTAGATAGCCGAATTACTGCTCACTCCCGAGAAGGGTTGACGTCTGGTTGGCGGCCGGACATACAAAAACCGTTGTTAAATCATTAGTATAACTTTAGGTATGTATCGAAATGAGAGTGATAGGGTTAGGGCGTCCCCCGGAGGCGACGCGCAGTTGCAGCACACGGCGGCTGTTTCGTTATACGACAGCGTGATGAACGAAAGGAAAAGACATACTGCGCCAATCCCAGATAATGGGAGATGGTAAGGCAGATGACGATATGTCCATATTATGCGATTTTTAGTATTTCCAGTTTTATTTATATAACAACCGGTGTTTATTTGCAAATGTGTATGCAGCCTAAGAATACATTCTGAACAGTTTTTTGGTCAAACGTTTAGTGCAGAGAATATTTGTTCCTTCTTGTGTGAGAATCGTTGCGGAAGCATTCCTACAAGTCGATTCAGTTACCTCAGCCTACGATGTCCCATTTATAAATAAGTGTATACATGCAAATATAGCAGTCAGACGGCTTTTTTAGTTTGTCCCTCGATGTTAATACAATGATTTTTAGCCTATAATACGTACGAATGTTGTTGCATAAAAATGGGAACCGTGCTATGTTTCGTTTGACTTTTTTTGCTTGTTTTCTCGTTTAGACTACTCATGATATAACACTGTGAAATAAAATATTTAATTTCACTATCTACTATTCACACACCACTACAACAATTGTGAAGAATAAATGTTACTAACGAAAAAATACAACTAATATAATAAATATAAGTGGAAACTAATTATTACGTTATTCATATCGTGTCATTATTGTTTTCAATACAGTAGACGAGAACGTCACACTGCATAACCCGCATTACCTGTGTCTTTAAGCAATCGATTTTGTGAAAGTTTTAAAGGTTATTAATAATTAAACCACTAGATTTTATACCTGAATAAATATGGCATTACCTAAGCAATATAATTGTTCCGTAACTTCATAAACTGATGAAATTAATTAAAATAATAAAACTGCTGTAACTGATACAATATAAAATTACTAGCTGACCTGATAGACAATGTTGTGCAACAAATTTAAGAAGAAATTATTTCTGTTTTTAAATATAGATGTTGTAATAATTTGACTACTACCTGCCATATTCTCGCAAAGCAATATCTAAATCATCGAGACAACAAAACTAATAAATAGTGTGAATACGACCTTCCCTTTGTACGCCATTTAGAAATACGTGATTATCAAAGATTATTTGGAAAATATAAAATTGAAGTACATATTCAGTAAGAAAATATTTTGATGCCATTTAAATTTTGTATTTTCACATATTAGTCACTGCATCTAACGAATTAATATTTTAGTTAAGTACAGTACGTGAAATATCTAACTAATTGTTCAAATTTGATATCATTTAATCAAACTCGGAATTATATTGGTCGCGAAATGCGAAAGCTACAAAATACGCTGATACGCGCGATAGGTATACCTATATTAAATGATAACTCTGAATACATTATTGTGTCTTATGAGTGTATATTAACTAATAAATTTTTGTGGCAACGATCATAGATAGGTATAGATGATGATAAAAGTTGCATGCATGTTATTACAAGAAATCGTGGCAAATATAATAACTTGTTATAATTATATTGCACTCGGTGCAATTACAACACTCCTACCGACGAAAACGCTAAAATGGTAGACAAGATAAATCAGTGGTGCGTGAAAATAGCAAGATAAGCATTCCGCCCTCATTGATTGATGAGATTTAAGCGTTGGTGCATGAAAATGGAAAATTTCCTGCACGTCCTGCAGAAGTGACGATAATATTACCCCATATTAAATCTCCTAATATTGATAAGAAGATAATTAATAAGTAATAATGATTTAGTATGTACTCGTTTATCAATGTTCAATTGAATTGCTATTTTATCAGAGATTTAATAAATAAAGATCTGTCATTTATAATAATTTTTCTTTAACGCTAATATCAAGATATTTCTAATCTGATAACAATTGTGGAAGTTAAAAAAAATATAATTGTTACTTGTACCGTGAGTATTTTATTTAGTTTTACTCTAACAGTTTTAACTCACTTCTGATTACTCTATGATGTTGAGTTTTGGTATAGGTAATGTATGAATGTATTATCTGAACTGGATGATAATCTTAAAATGACAATGGTATAAGAATGCCGCTTTATGTTTGATATGGAACACTAAAAAACATCCGATATTTAACCCTATAGTCTAGATTCGTTTGTTGCATCTCGATTAGTGTATAATTTATTTGATACCTACACATTTCATAAACGTGAAATTTATTTTTCCAAAATAATTGTTTCAAAGACAATAGATAGAATTATTAAAAATAAAGACTCAAATTGCTTTAATTATTTTTAGTAGGCTATTATGTTCAACTGTACTCAGTAATATTAGATATATTATATTATATGTAAATAAGGCAAACCTTTATTTTCTCCGAAATTTTGTCTCACTGTAATCACGTAGGCAGTAAAGCCTGGCCACTCGGACATTTTCCTTCACTATCTATAATTAAACAATGGGCTTGACCCTTCCATTACAACCCAACAAGCGACGTTTAACACATTCAGATAATCTCTCTAAATCCCTATAATCTCGACTCGGGACGAAACTTAATTCAATTCTACGTTAATTCACTTATTTGAAAACGAGACGCGATACAGTTATCAGGGAGACCCCCAGCTTATATTCAGGATCATCTGGATAATCTTTTCACGAATTAATCACGATATGACTACTACTTTCTGGTGATTGCTTTTTTAAAACTTGGTAATACAAATTTTCTTTACTGATATTAATAATGTGGAAAATCATTTATTTTTTCTACTTGGTTACCGTATTCAAAATTACTTATGATAATTAATAGGACTCATTATGCAGGATGCAATTATGGTTTAATTGTAATAAGTCTCCTTAATTACTGGCGGTATTAATGTAATTACACGTTATATCCGTTCATGA
>PDGT01000004.1:9091152-9110708 GCA_003671415.1 Megathymus violae | reverse complement strand
AAAAAAAAAAAAAAAAAAAAAAAAAAAAAAAAATACTATCTGGAAGTTAGAATTTTCATAGGTTTCCATTTATTTTGAAAAACATTGTTTGTTTCCAGGAACCTTAGGTAAGTTATTTGAAACTTGAAATAATTTGAAAACAACAATGTATGTTAAATATATATAATATAATTATTTAACAAAACACATACATTTAAATGTTTTTGAAGTATGTACGTATTATTGAATTTCTTGTAAACACCTTTCATTTCGTGTTTTGTCATTTCTTTTTGTAATGATAATTTTATTACTTGATGCGGAAGAAACAAACTACATAGTTTGCGATCCACTTCTTTTTAAGACGCAACTAAAACTACCTGTAATCTAACTCAATTATATGCATTATGTGCAGTATATCATTTACTCTTCGTAAACAAAAGTGTTGTTAACCCCAAAATAATTGAAACACATTAAACTGAGCAGACGGTTAAGGCTTCTGGAAGCACCATGCTCACGGCAGAAAAATCACTTCTAGATAATTCAGTCTCAGGATATACAAAACAAAAGAAAACAATAGGAATTAGCAAAGCATAATACTATTCACAATTTTTTTATTTCATTTTACGAAAATATGTTTTAGAATGAAAAAAAAAATCCTTTAATAATCCCTAAAAATAAGTTTCCGAACGCAAAATAGTATGGTACCACTATATATATTGTTGCATCAAAACTCAAAAACAAACTCGCTACTTATACAGATGGAGAGTCTTGAATGGGTTTAGATTAAAGTTAATCTGACAGAGTGACGCGATACCATCTTCATATAACATATTGCCGTGGAGGAACAACAGCCCACGTAGCGACAATCAGTGGAGTGTCTTGAAAAACTAATCACACGACTTTTTTATTGCTTGTCGGGTTGAGGCTAGAAGTGATTTGTCCAGAGCAATCTATCATTCAAGCACTATGGGAATAATTAGTGTCACCGCTCGCATCCGGACGAAGTGAGCGCCAACAATGAACTCTGACGCACCATTCAAACAAACCATTAATAATTCTGAACGCTAGTTTTTCTAAGACGGATCCGCTCTTGTAAATAAATGGTACAGCGGATTCTTAACTACCTACTTACGGCGGCATTTTTTAGCCGTTAGATGGTTATTATGTGACGGTAGTCACTGGAATATGTGACGTTTCGATGTTTCATATACGACTTTTGGCTGCCTACCTTGTTCGTCAAGTCAAAATGGGCAATTTTGGTATTGCATAGTGAGAATTATTTTTATGCATAACTTTTTTTATTGCACGCTTTGTGCACAGAGTATACGAATAAAATCAAATTTAACGTACTCTATACATGATTTTATTTATTGATTTAGTGATGTAAACTAATTAAAAAGTATTTTAGATTCAATACTCACATCATTAACCAAGTAACATCACATCAAGAAGCTACAACGAAACGTAAAAAACAACCAACCATCGTGTTATGGGCTAATTGACATTTGTAAGTATGAATACTTTATAAAAAATGTAACTATCTGCTTACAACTGCATGGCTTGAATGCACACGCCTGAGAACAAAAAACTACTCAACACGAGATAAGAGCTAACTGTCGGGAGTAATAACAATAGTAATAACATAAATCGTGGCAATAATATTTTCCTTTTGATAAAACTTACAAGTGTTTATGTGATATCATTGCGAGAATAATTTTTGCTAGAAGGTAAATATATCGAAGTTACCTTTCACTAAAAATCGTATGAAAATATGGTTGCTAACGATGTAGAAATTATTGTCTGATAAGACTGATTGTCATTTAATTTTAAAAAGTTTAAAATAAAACTTTTTCATTTATGATAAATAATGATGTTACATAACTATTTTAGTAAATCTTGGAACAGAATAAGAAAACATTAGTATTTAATAAATACTGTTTTATTTAATGTAACCTAATCGCTGTGAAGCTAATAAATTTGACATTAATTTAGCCTTTAGCCACATTTAAATACAACCAATGACAATGGAAAAGTAATCAATTCTTCGCTGCCTGAATACTTTACCAATTTATTGATACACCAATAAGTAACTAGCATAATGCATTAGTTGATTTAAATATCTAAGTATTCATTTCGTGTTCACGTAAGACAGAATAACGAAAATTGTGAGGGACCGCGGGCAGTCACTGTTACACGGCACGTTTTGGTAGCGACTGGTGTGAATGACCGTGTCTCGTTGAAGATATGTTTTATTGCGCATTTTAATAATGTTCGTATTGTTTAAGCTATGTTGGAATACATTAAGTTGAGATACGACTGACGAGCGGCAAGAACCGCTTCTACGGTTATGGCTTATTTATTATTTGTTAACATTTCGGACAATAATCGCTATAATAAAACTCTTTAGTGCTCGTTACAAGTAGAATATAATTACAATAAAATTATCAGAGCACCGTTTCACAAAAACTTTAATAAAGGATTTAAGAGTTCTTGAACCTTTCATAGCTGGATTGAATTTGATACCTTTGGGTTTTTTTTTCTTAAATCAGTGCAGCGTAAATTTTTACACATCAATTTGCAAACAAAGGTATAAAAATAACTGTAATTGAAGAGCTTTTGTTGTGATTTCTAATAAACAATACTATATATATTATTTATAATTTCCAATATTAGTAAGCAAACACTTATTACCACAAATTATAAGTGTTCTACTTTATATTTTATCTGTACCTATCGAGAAAATTCTAAAATAAATTTATGGAATTAGGTACAGGTATGCAAAGTTTGGAACAAAAACAAAATCGTCTGTGATGAAATTACTCTTATCCATTTTAAGTATTTTATTAATATATTTATATAATAGAAAATATATTCGGATAATTGAGTATCTGAAGTTGTTGTAAACAATTTTTTTTTAATGTAAAATGTAATGTAATTTACATTACACAGGTTTCAAAATCAATCAAACACGATGCGGTTACTACCGTTTGTAAATAATAATCTAAATTTAAGTAGGGTACTACTTTTTGTATGTAGTTAAAACCCTTCGCTGTCCGCTTTTTACTAAAATTTTGAACACTTTCATTTTGAATCAGGAAATGCGCAAACATTACTATATGTTTTTCAGTCTAACAGACTTACATTTACAAAATTGTACATGAAAATTTTTACATTTTCTCCACTTATAATCTTATAGGATCTAATAGGATCTTAATAATTATATAAATTACGCGATATTTTCCAAAAATAGTGATTTAGTAGAAAAAAGAATCATCACAATAAAATTACATCTTAAACATATTCACTTAGCATATTTTAAAAAAGACGGCTGGATTATGATCTTTTCCAATGCTTTACTTTTTAGTTAGTTAGTTAGTTTTACTGTTCGAAATTTCGTATGATGAAACATATATATTATCATTATTTTCATTTATGATCTTAATAAGATTGCTTAGCCATCTTGTCAATCTTATATAATGTTATTATTATTACAATAGATCAAAATTTTTTTTTTATCAAGATGTAGACGAAATTCGTTCTTATCTCCGAACAATGAATTCTACAAGTGTTATCTATCTATACATATAATAAAATTGTTACTGATCGCTTTCTGTACATGAAAGATATATGAGAATAACTATTATTAGGGGCCTTTGTTAATGCAATAGAACCCAAAAAAATGGTTGTTACAATTTATGTTTGTTTGTCTGTGCGTTTGTTCGCGTTAATTTTCACTAATATATTGCATTTAAAGTCTCTATGATTTAGAATTTGAAATAATTTTTTTTTTTTTGGGAGCCGATGAAATAATGGTATGAATCGTTTATAACACTACTCGCCTCTCTGTCTGTCACATCCGTCTTTCTTTTAGGAATATTAGACTATATCTTAATATAATTCATTATCATTTGTTTCAATGCCATTGAAGAATTCACTGAATTGAATTCAGTGTACTGAAAATATTGTAAGAGACTTTAAAAAAAAAATATAAGTCCCGTTATATATAGTGCTTGTTAGTTGTTGGCTAACAAATAAAAAAACACGAATAACAATTACATATGATAACCATCAAACATTGTGAGCACGAGAAATACTAGGAAAAATGTGAAAATCAAATGATTATATTTCATCACTACCCACATAGAAGTTCAAAGTAAAGTGTTTGGTCATGATGCATCAAATCATAAATGTAACATTTTTATTTCTAATTATCACACTTAAATTTCACTCGGTAAAATGTGACAAAGAGTTACGTACACTTAAGTATCTCATCAAAATGCCGCGTTTCACTTCTCCTCGACACCTGAGGCATCCATACCCTAACGGAGAAAAAATAACAATAGCGATTAACCTCTTCTCAAATATTTTCCGAGTCTTCTCTCATAACGAAGAACTCGTTCATAATTAGCGCTGTATATTAAGTATAATGTCAAAAACGTGATAATAAGGAAGTAATGTAAGCAAGATCGTTGTAATAAAAATAGAGATTTCTTTATGTGTACTACTAAGTGAGTGAACGTCACATTAATTGCTTTACGGCCGCTGTTAACGTATATGAAATACAGCTAGGCCACGGCGGGGTGCCGTGTTCTATTACGCCTTGGGAAAATTTCTTGAACAACTTACTATAGTAACGGGACGCGTTGGCTACTTTAGCAGTTACATTGTTTTAAAATAAATGTTCTTGTTCTGTTACACGTAAACTAGGAAATGTTATGTGCAAGGTACTGGAGTGAGACGGTTGCATGATATTAATGAGGAATTTAACATGTACCGTTTTGTACGACTGATAACGATAAATACCTACTTAAAATTTAAAATAAAACAGTATTTTAATTCAGTAATAAGACTAGTTGGAAGTCTCTGTGATTTATAGATTGATCCCGACAGTATTAACATCGTGGTAAATTCTTTACTTGCCTGCATAATAAATAAGGCGTCAAATGTTTTTACATGTTCCGTTAGATATTGAGTTAAAAAGCGAGTTGTTCTTTTCTCTTAGCTAAGTACGCATCAGTAGAGCCTCTAGTGTGAGCGATAGTAACCTCATACATTCATCATTACATAACGATTATAAATAAGATATATTAAATTAATAGTGTATCTCCCAGTCAGTTTTGGAGACCAAAAGAAGAGAGGGCAAATCAGTTTATATTCAGGACCGGTCGGAGTGGCGTCAATTCAATCAATCAATCAATTCAAGGAGGAACCTTTGAGTGAACTTACTGTAGGTTACAAGATGGTTTACTCGGTGATAGATCCATGAAAATGAATGTGAGATTGGTGAATTCGAATCCAATATAGCGCATATTGATTTAAATAAATTTTAGGCTGCCGGCATTAATAAAAATCCAAATAAAGATTCGACAGAGTTATCATCACAATGTTTGTTCACTTATAGGTATTTCATGCATCAATAATTTTATTATAATAATAATAATAACTCATATTAAAATTAACATTGCTCTACTCAATTGTAAATTATTTATTCAGTAACAACTGGCATATTTGCTTATTTTCACAGAGGGCTATATTATTAGACCGTGACCATCAAATGAAGAACTTAAATTATTTTTAATTAGCCTTACAGAAGCATTCTTCTAACGAACAAAAGTAAGAAATTATATTATATTGCCAAATTAATCATATACACCGTTACACGCATATTTACGATGATTTTTCAGTATAGATAACACAAACTGTTCACAAGACATGAATTTAAATGCATTTTTATAGTTTTAATAGTGATTTTTTTATTCAAATTAAAAATCAAAGTCACTTAATCACTTGTGAACGTAATTATTTGCTTCTTCTACCTGCTTTGAGAACCATAAATTATACCAGGTTAGCATTATTAAAATTCGATAGCTACTTTTTAACCGATTTCAAAAAAGTGAGCGATACTATGTTCGTGTGTATAACTTTTTCTATGTACAACTCCAGTGTTTATAAACGAATTTTAATGGTAGTGTTTTAGCATATAGAACATGGTTCGTCACCTATAAATAATTATGGTAAGGATCTAATGATGGCTTATAAAAGAATATAAGTGGAACTTTTTTCCCTGTAGCTGAGATCAGAATAGGGCTACGGTATCCCCCTACTTGTTGAAAGAGGCGACTAAATGGAGGCTTCGGGAGTTGTGGGTGGCTAGGGTGCGAGCTCCAACCGTCCAATCCAACGACACCGGGAAGGACGACGGTATGCGTGGCCGCGTATCGCCGTAAAAACTAGGTGGGGGTTGAGCGGAGGCTCATCACGAACAAAGCCCGTCGAGGTACGCACTCAGGACTCCGGTTGGTTCCGTTGGAGATCCCGGAGTCCTGTACATAGCTCTGAGGAAGGCAACGGGAAGGGAGGGGGCTTAGTGCGGTACAAATCCCACATAACGCGGTGTCACTCCCACGGCACTGTGGTTTCCCCCCTCAAAAAGAAAAAAAAGTGGAACTTCTTAACGGAGAGGAATAATTGAGCAAAATTAAAGACACTTTATGTGGGAACATTAAGAATGCCAAATCAATTCATCATTGACCATATCAAAGAAAAAATTCAGTTCCTCAACGCATGACAATGATCCAACCATGTTATGAGCTGTTTGCTTTTAGTATATTTAGTTACATGACATCATTGAGACGTTTGTGTCTAGGAGTTATCATCTCAAGATGCTGAACCGATGATAGAAACAAGAGCACTCCTCTATGACTACATTTAGTTAATAACGACGAGATTAATCAAACAAAACTACTTAGTAGTGTCGTGGGTAGACGTGACGCTAAAATCAGGTGCTCATTCCGTTACATAATAATTGATATGATTTTGTTATATGTTACTTATTACCTACGCATATTTATACTAAAATTAGAAAAATAAAACTCATAAAAAAACAATTGTCTTCAAAACGCAAAACATAATGATGCTAAAGAGACAGATGAATTTTTAAAGCTTATCTACTCGTAAATTGTCCTCTTTTTGCAATTTTTTAAAGTTTTTACAGACCATCAAAAAAAGAAATCTTTCATTAATTTTTAATTATAGCAAATATTAAACAATACGTGTAGTTTTATTATTAATTAGTAACCCAGCCTCGCTTCGCTTCAGAAAACGTACGCATTGCGATTAGAAATAACACCAGATTTGTTTTGCGAATGGGTTGGTAGTGACCCTGCCTGCCGAGCGTGGGGTCCTGGGTTCGATTCCCAGCCGGGGCAGACATTTATGTGACAGATAAATGTTTGTTATCGGGTCATGGGTGTTTGAAATGTCATGTTTGTGTTTGTCCATGCCACCCACAACACAGGGAATCCTAGTGCGAGGGTGTGAGTGTGTGAACGTTTATTTATTTATTATTATTATTTTATGAATTAGAAATATTAAATATTTACATTAGCTGCTGCCAGGCAGGCAAATTTATGATTATATTATTATATATTTATTTAGTGCCCTCATAATTAGATGATCCATATGAACTTTTATTCACTATACTGCGGCAACAATTACATTTCCCAGGATGAAATGTATTTTAAATTTTGACCCACAATATTAGTTACTGACATGCCAAGGATCTTCTAAACCTGTTCTGTAGTGTTAGTGCAATACGCGGTGAAACAGAGATGCACAATATGCAAAACAATATTTAATTTATAGATTCAGTTCCATTACATAATTTAAAAAATCATCGAAGGTTTATATATCAATTATATATTGCCATCGCTCTTCTGGTATTACGCTAATATATGTATATACTAAAGAAGGTTAAACGGATCTATACATAGAAAGATTGTAACAAAGGGCCGGCCTGGACTCACTCGTAAGGCTTCCTGTTTACCTTACCCACTAACTCCAACACACGCTGTACATTGCAACTTGTTTCGCGTAAATCATATTAGATAGCCGTTTTTAATCTGGACACTGCATAAGTAAAGCAACATAACGAGAAAATTTCATGAAGAAGACACGCAGCTAAAGATTAATCTCCGTGACTTTTGGCGGTGTTGTCACATGAAACCAGTGTTGTGATTGGTTTTTGGAAATAAATTTTCATGCGAAACGAGTTATAGACGCCTCCTTTCATTACTTTATTAACTATTCCCTCTGTTACGAGAAGTGCATATTTATAGTGTTATTCCTCCTTTGAAAGTGAATATCAAAGCTTCAATCCCGGTCGATTTTTCGTTACTCCCGCGATTACACAGAAGACCGCCGTCGACAGATTTAACGAGCTGCCCGAACAACACTGAAATCTTTCACCTGAGTATTTAGATCTTTGGGTAAAAATAAATCTCTCGGTTTCTCGGAATAACAACAGTGTCAAGTCAACTCGCTTTAGAGTAAAGATTATATTTGTCATCGGTGGTCGCATTAGCACCGTTTACGGGGTGTCGTGGACGCGGTAAACGCTTAAGTGTGGTTGGGCTGGCTTGCTCCCACACATTAAACAGATGTTTTGTCAACGCATCACCTTCATCGATGAATACGCAGTTTCCCGCCTCAGCAACCTAAAATAAACAAAAATTTTTATACGTTCCCGGGACGAAGACATCTATTTATAGAGCTGTCATCTCAGCTTAAATACCTAATGAGCCGTTTCTAATATCGTATGGTAGTTCTCATTTGGAGTCCCTGTTTGTTTACGTAATTACTATCCACACGTCCCGCGTTGCTGTCGTGTGTTCATATTTTAAGCATTTAAGGGGGAGTGTTTTAAATTGATTTCTTAGACGTCGCAGTTAATGCCATCTTCTTCGCTATGTAACAGTTAAGATAAAAAGATTGAGTGCATTAGGTTTGTGATTCTCGTATAAGATATTCTATTATGATAGTAATGCGGCGAATTAGGGATTTTATAAATTGTGTCTGCTGAAAATTTTTGAGTCAAATGTACTTGGTTAACGTAAAATTAATTTAAAAAATTATTAAGTTTCTCTGTTAGCATACCCGTGTCGTTATTGTAAAACACTATTGATTTTGATACAGTTTTTTGCAGTGGTAATAAGTTACTTTTGTCTTAGAATAATATCTCTTAATTTGTAATAGTTTTTAAGAGGCGACGTTATGTGAATGGAATCATACTACAAAAAAATATGTAGAAGATGTAAAGCATATAGCAAATATGAAATTTTCAAATTTCACTTTTTAATTTTTGACATGTGTATCTCAAAAGCTTATCAAACTTATATATATGTATATATGTAAGCGTTAAACTACTTAAAACTAGTATTTCAAACGGGTTAAAAAAACTTAAATCGCAAGATACTATTACTAAAGTAATGAGAAATTCAAAAAAAGGTAATTACTGAAGGCAACAACTGCGCGTTATATGAAACCGAAGGCGTGGCGGATTTCAGACATAATCCAACACTAGTTGTTACTCTGTGGCATGCGTCGTTAGCAGAGAAAATATTTCGCCCCTACCTCTTTAAACAATTGTTCTTCAAGAACAATTCGTTCTTGAGAATAATTTATGTTGAACCTCTCGTTGCTAAATAACGACTTTTGTCTATAAATGCTGAAGATAAGCAAATAAAATCTTGGTAATTACTTGTTATTTATGATTATTTGTGGCAGTTTGTAAGGATGTAACTACTGCAGCGCTTGTATTCCGAGTTGTGTTAATCGTAAGTAATCGACCGTGCTAAGGATTTTGGGAACGGTCATTGATTTGATGGGACATAGCAATTAGCAAAAGTTTTTAAGCGCGTGGTATTATCATACGCAAATATGACATCACATACATCAATGATCCGATGACAAACACTTTTCTATTACATAAATATTTTCCCCGGTTGGGAATCAAACCCGGGCCCCTCGCTCGGCAGGTACGGTCACTTGCAACATGAGTGCGGGGTTGACAAGTTGAGCTTATAAAATGACGAAATTCAGCTTTTTTGTTTGTACGCTTAGTAAGGGGAACACTGACTATTTTAGTTACACATCATAGCATTTTTCCGTAGAACATCAACTTTCTATTTTCTGAGGCCATTTATTATTAGGCCTAGTAATCTGTACTTACTACCTATATAAACCTGTTTAGCCTCTCTATCTGTACATTCCACTTTTTTGTAAAATTCCATGATAAATTATTCGTCTTATGAATCACTGAAATCAATTTTACCACTTTGAAAATTTTTGTATGTCTGTCTGTATGCCCCGTTATAACTAAGAACGACTTGATCGATCTTAATGAAAATTGCTATGTAATGAGAACACTTAATTAAGCAGATGATAAGCTATATAACTATATAACAGTAAACTTAATGTGTAATAAATGCAAAAGCATACAATTTTTAATAATCGTGTACGTAATTGTCCAACCCGAACAATGTCGGACGGGGCCACTAGCCTTGTATAATCTAAATGTTTGTAAAAAAATACACACCATTAATTTGTCAAAGAACAATGACAGCTCGTTGGCAAAAGCGAAGAATTTAATAATAGATCGATATATGTTATTTAGTACAAGGATTAATAATTAACATTTAATCTTTTACTTAACGAATTCTGAATGTATTTTAGTACAAGGCTCATGAACTGAAATCTAAAAGTATGTTTTTTGTCACACTGTCTATAGCAAATCATAAATTTGTATGTACGATAATAGCTAGGGAACGTGTTAATTCTTTGTATAAAGTTGCCGCTATCTCTCGCTTTAGGGATGGCATATAATTCTTTAAACACTTTCTAGTGAATTTTCTTAACAGATTGTACATACCTATTAATGCAGCTGTTGTGGCAGCCTAATAATTCCTAAAAAAGAAATTAATATATGACGTAACGTTGTCTCTATATTACTACTATTATTTTTCAGTTTTGGTGTAAAAAACCGCAAATCACTTTCATTATGAGAGGAGACTGAACCCAGCAGTGGTTGTTATGGGTTGTAATTGTAACGATTAAATTTAAAAGCGTAAATCATTCAGTTAAATAAACTCAAACAACCTCACCGTTTCAATACCTCAACTATGAGTTACCTGTGAGCGAAGTGGACACCAATCAAGTTCATACATTGGCTGGATTAGCCAGCTTCACCACCTGGCAGTTCACAGCCGACCTTACCAATTTTTCGCTATTCCTGATGCAAAGTTTCTCGTTAGTATGCAAATTAAGAGTTATCTGTGTGCATGACTCCGCCACTTAGGGTCCGTGCACACGGTGACAAATCTGTTTTGATACCCATTAAATTTATCGATCGTAATACGACGTTACTAGAACGTTGTGACCTGTGGTCTTGATCTGATGGATTGCAATTTGCTTTTTGCCTCGTTGATTCTTTTGTGATCATAAGTGTGAAGAAATTAACTGCAGCGTTATAAACAATATTTCATTCTAAAAATTTGAAAATGAGTGAACACTATTGAATAATTACTTGTGTATCGAAAATACATGCAAAATAGTTCAAAATTATTAGTTGTACTCGTAATCGTACGTTTCTAAATCGATTTTGTCTTATTTCGGGTTCACCTGGTTGGTGTTATACAATAGTTTAACAAGACTGACCATTCAAGAAACTTTCTTCCTCATGCTTTGACCTAGTTCGTGTACGGATTCATTAAGATATTGAGTCACGTAAAAACGTCGAGCTTAGAAATATTAGTATAAAATTTATTTTGTACCAATATTTCTAATCTAAATACACGATTATGCAAAAATACATAATACGAGTACCTACACATATATGTACATATTTGTGGTTTGACTTTTTTTTCAAAATGCCATACTGAATGATTACGAACTAGTAACCAGCTCTCGCTTCGCATCGGAAAACCTACGTCTTACATATAGAAATAGCACCCGCATTGTTTCAAGTAAATGTTTTTCTAGTTCTGATAATTAGTAACATATTATTGTATAAGCCAGGTAGTCAAAATTTTGTTTACTAACCTTTTAAGAAAATATCCATATCTCCAATAAAAAATTTCATTTCCTTCCCCGCGGGCACAGTTTCTTTTCCCGGGAAGTTTTTTTCTAGATTATGACTCGTATATTATTAAAATGTCAAATATAATCCAAATATATTTTTTATGGTTTCAATGGGACACGTAGTTAGACAGGCAGATAAAAATTCCAAAAAAATGCTTTGACCTCCATGTCGATAATACAGTCTACCTATATTTATATTTCTAAAAAGTATTGTATGTATAGATTCCAACCGACTACATTTTTATTATTGATATAGATAATAGTTCTGTGAATGATCGTCATTGAGACAACATTACTTCGAAAAATGATTTTTCGAAAAATTTTGACTAAAATTGCAAGACAATGCGCCCTAGCCCTTAACGTCACTTTCCTATGAATCAAGTTAGCCACCAAATGGAAATTTGAATTTCACGTTCTGATTGTAAGCGAGCCCATTTAGCAATTTAGAATAATTATGAGATTACATTATTAATTTGTTTATCACCACTCGCATATATTAGCATTATATTGCGGACAAACCCTCAGAAACTCGCTAACGAAGTAGAAACATCATGTGTTACACACGTTAGTTAACTTAAATAGATCATAAAAACAAATAAAAAACACATAAAAGTCATTATTACTAGAATTATCTTATTAAAAGTACACCTGTACCATACATTTCCATATTCTGATAACGTCGTGATTGGTGATAACTATAAATTAAAATAAAACTGCCTTGCTGTATTGTACGTCGAAATTAATGTAGTGCGTTAATAGGTCAGTAAATTAAATTAATAATATATATAATATTAATAATATATATAATATTAATTATATATAATATTAATTATATATAATATTAATAATAATTTCTACAGAAGTTAATAGTTGGAATATTATTAAAGAAGTAGAGTAAAAGTAATTTAAGTGGTGATTAATTAGGATTCGTTGAAAATATATTTTATAACATTACCATTATTTTAAGTTTATGTTAATCGTATCATACCAATAAATATAATAAAAATGACTATGTGTAACTTCAATTTATAGATCAATGCTTAATTAAATAGAATATGGTAGTACAAGTATGATACCTAATCAATTATTTTTAAAATGTTTATCTACTTGCCATTTTTTGTAGCGACTTGGTCTCAGAACCACTGGATGGATTTTGTGTGTCTTAGTTTGTCATATAAATCTTTGTTTTCAAAAACTTAAGATGCTCCGCGGTTTATAGTATATTAAAACTGTATACTACGTCTTATGCCAATCAATACTTACTTACTGCCTCACAGCCTGGGGTGGGGCATCAAAGACTAGTCTATTAAGACTAGAACGAGCTGTTATAACCCTGAAATGCAGGAGTTATGCTTTGTCAGGATCAGAAGGTGCTGACTCGCGTGAGCCACACCTCTTCTTACCCTTAATTGCTATTCCTCTGTTTCTACTATTTCATATGATGAAATCCCTGTTTCAGTGAAAATAGTTTTTTTTTAAAGACTTAACCCTGTTCCCGTATAACAAAGTGCAAAGGGCTATCCTTAAAGTCATAATTTTTAAACCCTTTAGATATCCCACTAATAGATCCTACACTGAATGTCAGGTTCTCTCAGTGAGGCAGCTTTTTATCCTTCACACTGTTCTTCTAAAACACTTTTCTATGCAATTTAATGCAAATACTATTAAAAAACGAAAATACCATACAAAATGCCCAGCAAAAAAAATAAACTTATTAATACGAGTGCATTACATGTTCTGATCAGATAACATTGCAAAAAAAAGTTAGTACTTGGATACAAACGCGAAACTTTGATGACACTATAAAATTATCAGTGTGTTAAAACATTACTTACATAACACATATACAAACATGCACTCCTACACTCACGGACGCGCACACATACACCAGACTTGTACACACACTATCAAAACCTAATTAATTTCACTATAAACCATTTAGGTATATGCACTTCACTTTATCACCGAGACCATGTTGCAATGTTAGAGGCTAGTCTCCTTGTGAAAGCGCTGGTACACATAACACAAGTTCAAATAAATGGGAATCAGAGTTCAACAAAACACTTACGCAATTTTTTAATTTACTTTGTACTTGAATCTTTTTTCTGCTTTAGCATAAAGTGTTGTTCAACCTTATTTGTGAATAAACATTTATTTATTTATTATTTATTATAGAAATGAAACAGTTGCTTCGATCAACAACAAAAAAAAATTCGAACAGGTTAGGAAGTGAGTGCATTTAAATTGAAATTTTAAATCATTTTAAAATTAATTTTAAAATTCGTTAATAAGATATTGCTTTATTTCTTACTAAATAGTAAAGGTGATAACAACCGCTAACTGCTACTCTAGATAAAATAGTTAAACAATTATTTTAATTAAAGTAACAGTTAACATTGTTATCACTTTTACAAAATTGTATAGGTCTAAAAGTGTAACGAAATTTACATTATTAATGCAACATGCATATTTACATAAATACATTCATAAATTAAGCGTGCAAAAAACTCCTTTGGTGCACAATACATTAAAATTTAAAAATAACAGCATTAGATTACCTCATTTTAAAAATACTGTAATTTAAACACCCAACGGTTTTTTATCATGTTGTGAAATCTTCTAATACGAGTACATACACTTGCTGTTCAACTTACACAAAAAACAGACAGTAATATGTGTTTCATTGTAATGTTTTGTACAAGAAAGTTTATTTACATTTGTAATAATTGATTTGTAAAAAAAGTTACTTTGTTTTGGGAAACTGAATCTATTTCGACCGTATTAGGGCGGCCCAATTAATCTATCCCAATCCATACTTCCTCCAATCGCATGCTGGTAGAACAGGGTGTCGTAAGAGGCGACAGAAGCCAACCTGCTTGGTGATATGGCTTCGCGTAACGATTATAGTATCAGTATTATTATTGAGCCATTAATATTTTTATTGGTGGTATATCTTTCCGTGAAGCCTGCTTTGCTAGCTACCACCCTCCTGCTTGAGTCAGCCGCCAACCGACTCGTCGTGTTCTAGCTGGGGCTTAAGAGCAAGCATTTCCTGGCAGATAACGCTTCAGTGATACCTTTGGTGTCGCTGATGTCCATGGGTGACGGTGGTCATTTAGCATCAGATGGCTCGTCTGCTCATTTGACGGTTATTAACATAAAAAAATCTATGTAATATCGAGATTAAGTTTCTACTTGATCTCCAATACTGATTCGTTGTCACCGGACGCATTAGCATAAGAATCATTATTAGCAGCTAATGTGAGTCAACTGCTACAGGGCTATCTCAAGGCTGATTATTGAGCCCGACCTCAACGATCACCATATTCTGATCACTATTATGACATTTAAACATATTTTTATTGTACTGTAAATTTAAAAGTTCACAATTCTGATGATGCATAGATAGATACTGTATTCTGAAACTGATCACAATACGGAGTTGGTTGTAGAATACCTTTTATTTCAAGTGTTTTTGGAATCTATACAAATGTAGTGATTGTAATACCTCTTCACCGATATAAAATTAGATGTTCATAATTTAGATAACTAATTTATAAGACAGTAGAAACTACTACTTATGACACGTCTCATTATATTTGTAGTTGCAAAACTTGGATTTTTCATTACCCATCAATCTTATTAGAAAGTTGATTATTCGTTGTGTCGATATTCAGCTTCAAAACTCAATGTATTGTCATTATTTTCATTAATAAGCAGCTTAAACTCTTTTATATCTTTAAGTCATATGCTACGAAAAGAAAAAGAAATGAGAAATGAAAAAAATCATATCACATTAAATTGTTGTAAGTCTGGATTTTCTATATCCTACTTAAATAAATATTGATTCCTGCCCTCGTAACTTCTTCTGAGTTAAACTATATAATAAATTTAACAATATTGTTGATACCTCTATCCTCCGCGACTAAAGATGCAAATGTTGCCGGTAATTAAGTGGGTTAGTTTCCTAAACTTATACACATCTAAAGGCAAATTTCGTCATGCTCAAGCCGTATTGGAGCCAACACTGCCTAAAGTTGCAATGTTCGCTTTAAGAATGGACATCAATAACAAGAAATCCATATAACTAAACAAGAAATATCGTGTTTTATTGAATCTAAAAAAAGTTTGATGAGAAAATATATAACATGATGTTCGGAATCGTGTTGTTTTGCAATTACCATCAATTACTTTCAATTAACATCATTATAATATGAAGATATCTCAGGGAGAGTAGCCTTAGGTGTCGAAAATCGAGGCCACTCAAATATGAATAGCTTCATAACTTTATGTGAACATTGTGCCTAAGAGTACGCATTGATCGACACACAACGAAATCCCAATAGGGGCCTGCGAAATATTGCTCGTTGACCAACCCGTCAGCACTTATCACCGTGGAACCGTGAACCGATTAATTACAGTGCGTGCTGGAAAAGATTTGTCACAGGCCACTTGTATGGTACCGGTGTCGCTGCTAACAGAATATTTCTACTTGTGAATACCATAGTTATTTCATTTATATCAATAAAGAAGTAGCTAATCTTATAGATACTGCCTTTAAAAGACACATTGATTCACTGAGTTAATTAAAAACATGATATAAGCCGTTGAGTTTAAAAAGTATCGACAGTAGATACCTACTAATTATACATACACTTGTGACAAAAAAATAATATACTCTGCGTGAGCGTACGTAAAATGTTCAAGATGTTTCAAAAGTTGAGTTTAGGGACAGGTTTACTTAACATATATCAAAAATAATAATCCTGCTAAGAAGAAAACAGGTATGGCAAATACTATGGTGGATAGCACTTGTTTTGCATTATTTTAAATAAAAAACAATTTTAAAAACAAACTACTGAAATTCTTTTTATTATATTTATTCTTTTTATTTTTTATATTCTTATTTATATATAACATGTTTAAACGCTAATGTTTAAGTATTCTTGTAGAACCTTGAATATATGCCAAAAAACATTAAAAGTCAGGTAGAATACATAGCAGCCCGATTGCTATCAAACGTTAATACAGGTGGATTGAATATTTAAGTAATAGCCTCCGAAGATTCTGGAAGCCATTGATTTATCAAAAATGCTAATAACGAATCGTGGTGCGGTGGAATAAGCGTCTTCTCTCCTAATTGCTTTAATTATTATGTACAAATTAAGACGTATCCGAGTCCGAATGACAAAGAACGCATAAATCCGTCGTTTTAATTCATGAGTGTTCTAAATATGCCAACAGGGGACTACATCAGGACTGATTGAAGCCCCGAATTAATTATATTGTACATAAACCATTTAGAAAAACGCCAACAATTGTTTATTTGAAATTCCAACAAAATAACATTTAGTCGGTATGACAAAACCAACGCTGGACAGGATTGTTTGTGGAATACTAATATGACTTAAAGAAGAAATAAAGAATCGCATAATGTTGTGTCGTATTTGTAATATGGACATCGATAAATCATAGGGAACCGACCACAATCGTTCCGATGACATGGTATGTTCACAAAAAATAATACAAGCCATCATTCAGATACCCGTAGAATTGGGTGGGAGCTTAGGTCTCCCGTAGGGCTGTGTCTGCCTATTGTCTTAGATGTTTTTGTATCGTATTTTTATCTTTTTAAAATTAATAGTTGGTAAACAAACAAGTGAACTGTCTAATGGTAAATTGTCTTGATCTGTAATTAATAGGCGCTACAATATGTTGCCAGCTAAGATACAGGCGATGGAGCAGTTTTTTTATCGACTCTCCAACTAAAAATATTTCATATGGATTGATTTAACTCAAGCTTTGCGCATGCAAAGCAAAATTTCTAGCTTAATTAAAGATATGGTGAAAATTTAATATGCTATGTAACAATAGTTGTGCTTTTAGAATTACGAAGTCAATGATTTACTTCAATAAATATTTACATCCAATATAACGTATAATTCGGGCATGCATAAATAAATAAATATAAGCAATAAATAAAAGGTAAGGAATAAATATGAGCTTCGCTACAACTTGTAATTCAAATTTAAAATCATTTAATCGCTTAGGTATGCTGTAAATACATTTATACAAGTCACTTTTTAGCTTCTACTACCGTTTCGAAAAGGTGCTTTAACATTAAAGAAACTCCTCAGCTCAACTCCTTGCACGAGTCTTCAAGAGGAGAGTGATTAGAGTTTTGTAAGTTAGTCCGTTCAACATCTTAGGACTTTACAGGAGCTTTGAAGAACATCAAAAATAAAATGAAATATCCTATAACTTTGTTATTTTCAGGACTAATTAAATGAAGTCTCGGAGAAAAGTGGTTAGAATTTACAATATTTTAAAGAGATATAATTAAAAAATGTATATATGTGATTTTTTTCACGATAATTTACTTATACGACCTAAAAAAAGTACAAATATGTCTTTACAGCCATCAAAAACCAGTCGAGACAATTAATTAGGGTAGCAATCTAACCTAGCGTAAAAGGTATCCAAAATTATCGATGTAAATGACAGAAACACTGTTTTCCTGTATAGTTAAGCACGTTTTATTGTAAAAATGTATTTTACGCATTCCATCAACGTAACAGCCAATATATAACAACCAGTAGCGCTTAATAGCACCCCAAGGTATATTGGCGTATTTCTGGACAGGTCTCTCACCTTCAGTAAGAATTGCCAGACCGTCAAAAAGAAGACGCATTCTTGTAACAATTTACTACGTTGGATTTACTAGGATGGATAACGATGCTCGTAACCCAATGTACGATGTTCATTCGATGTGTAATGTTCCAATGCAACAAAGCTGGAAAAACTTTGTGGATTGATTCGACTCGTTATCCATTTCACCGTAAGAAGCGCGAGATGTAAACTCTGCAGAGAGAGAGAGAGAGAGTCGTTGCTATCTCCCTTTGTTCCTCTTTCAAAGAACCTTCCTCCTGGACTTGAATTACCGTGGCTAGTTTGGAGGTTTTTAAATAGGCTTTTGACTGAAACCGGCTAAAGCAAAGAAAACATGGCCAGGTGGGGGGTACATTTTACATTACTGATGTGAGCTGTTCATGCGGTATGGTGCAGACAATGGCTCATTTGACATCGTGCCCTGCATGTCCTAACACCTACTCGAAAGAGGACCTAATGGCAGCTACAAACAATGCTATCAATGTTGCTGCATTCTGGGTTGCTATGCTTTAAGTGTCTACCGTGGATACCCTAAGAAGTATACATATATCAGAAATATCGATTATACTTTCATCTCTTTTATTTTAAGCCTTAGATTATACTTTAGATTTTAGATTATACTTTTAAGCCTTAAAAACCTTAAAATAAGGGCTATGAAGGCAGTATTAGACAAATTGATCTTTATATTGATTATTGTTTAGGGGGCAAAAGACACTGTATCAAACTTTCTGTCTAAATTCGTTTGGGGTTGTAAGGTTCATATGTTATTTAGTTACTAAATATTTTTGAAGTTAAACAAATATACCTTCAAATATTACTTTGAACACTTTTAACACTTTAATCATTTTAAGCTGCGGAGAATATTCATTTACAACCCGAATATTTGTCACATTTTGTTTAACCACTCAAAAAAAATAGGTGGTAAAAAACATATTTGGTAGAATTTTGTTACTTTGAATTCTATAGCGAATCTCAAACTGAATAAAATAGTG
>PDGT01000004.1:9057448-9081455 GCA_003671415.1 Megathymus violae | reverse complement strand
GGGTACAGACCGCGGTACAGGTCCGGTCGGCTGTAGGGATGGGCGAGACGTGCAGCGGCAGCTGCCGCCGCGGTCTGATAAAACGCGGATGCAGACGGTGGCGGTGCCGGCGCCTCCCCCTCTTTACTTGCCATATCTGCCAATGACCATATTCTAGGCTTAGCGGTGGCCGGTGTACTCCCCGGTGGCGCACGCGACGGCAGGTGCTGGTAAGCAGGGTGGATAGGCCTCTCGTAAGGCTCTGGTGATTCTGGACCACTGTCAGCACGGGACTCTGACCATTCTGATTCTGTTCGTTGACCCAATAAATCTAGCCTTTGTTGAGGTCTATCACCATCTTCACTGGATCCCGTACCGGAGTCCTTCCCGTCTACGAAAAAAATTAAATAAAGTTAATCAGTGGGTCAAGCAAATAAGTGTCTAAGATTCAGAAGTGGATGTTAATGTAGCACCAATTTAATTATTTGAGCTTAACGCATAGATTACTGCAATGTAACACTACAAAAGTGAATAGAAGGGTCGGGTAAAAGAGGGTTTCCCAATTAAAATTCGCTTAGCCAATCTCTTACCTAAAACATCTTTTCCGTCATTGCTTTTATGGTCATCGTCATCATTGTTATTGTCGTCGTCATCAACTCTGTTTCTCGGCTCCCACGTCATCTTATTCTCCTTTTTGAGGCGACGGCGCGCGTTCGCGAACCACGTCGATACTTGAGTCAAAGTCATCTTTGTTATTATAGCGAGCATAATCTTTTCACCTTTGGTGGGGTATGGATTCTTCTTATGTTCATTCAGCCATGCTTTTAAAGTGCTTGTAGTTTCGCGGGTTGCATTTTTTCTTCTAGCACCGTTTAAGTCCATTCCGTATCTGGTGACAATAAACAAATCACGATATAATTTTGACTTCAATTATAAGCCCGTCTTAATATTATACTTGTTAAAGTTTATTATGTAATGCTATAACATATCATCAATATAGAATGAATGGTAATGCTGGTCTTTAAACATTGCGAACTGCACGTTTGTTTTGGGCATGACGCTAAGTACGATCAAGCGTGAATGGAGAAGTCTTATTTGGACGAGATTTTAGATAAGTTGGCTCGTGACCGCCCCATTCCCTAGTACGCCCTCCTCTCGGCTCCGTACTCTAGGCCAATGAAAACGGCAGCTTAATAATTGAAATCGAGATAAGCCAACGGCTGCTGTACCAGCGTTAAGCTGCAGCTTATCTTGCTACGTAACGCATTCATTCGCAGACGACGCACCGTTATTCGGTGTCCTATCATTATCACGATGATAGCAACTGTCTTTAAAATGAATCTAATAATTATTAAATTAATGTTAATTACAATAACAATTTGAATTATGTAGTCATAATTATATTGCAAGTGTTAGAAATGACGAATAACAAATAGATTATTTACATTAAATAATTTACCTCGTAAAGATTTTTAATGCTGTACTTATTCGTAGTAGATTTAACAGTAGGAGTACAACAGTAGAGCATTAAAAAAGTGTAAAAGATTAAATCTAAAAACGAAAACAATACAAAGTAAAATATGCAAAATGCTTCGTTATTGTAAACATAATAATGTAATAGATATACTTTTACTCGATATTTTCCCATCCAGTATAATTAATATCAAAAAGATATAAGGAATTGAATGTATTTAAAGGCTCCTTCAGCTGAATTGAAATCAAATCCTGCATAATTAATATTATTTTAAACCTGCCATAATTCCTAAGATAAACGGTATTTTTAAATCCTTTAAATTTCATTGCAGGAATTTAAAAAATATATTTTAAAACATAATTTAATAATCATAAATAAATCAATAAATAATTTAAAGTCTATTATCAAATAACATTAGTTATTATTATTATTAGTGAAATATCTAGTACAGTTTTAAAGATACAACATTTTAAAGGTACGATCCATGCAGACGTCAACATGCAAGCCATAGGCTTAGCAATAGAATTTCTGTATATCGAAACTGACTTTACCCTTTTAGAATACAACAGATACTGCAAATTTTTAAACACTAATAACTATTCGGTCCTTGAAGCCAAGTAAGAATAAACGCTTGGCTCGCAAAATCGCTCCTATTCATCAAATTCAAAATGGCTATACTATTCAAATCGTGATATGTCAATATTTCTGTACTATACGGCACATTATTAATAAATATTAAATATTAAAGAAGCGAGTTTACATTTAGAAGAATACAGTCAAGATTCGCAGGATGAAATTATTTATATCCTTAACAAATGAAAATATTCTGTTTAAATCATTTCAATCATGTAAATAATAGTATAAAAATTCTCCTACACAAATCATTCTGGTATCTATCGAACAATGCAACGTGGCTGTTTGGAACTTTATAACTTTTCGGTTATAAAGCGTGCCGCAAATACTGCCGAGTCCATATGCTGCCAATGCAGCATAGTTCGTAACTGAGAAGGGTGGAAAATAGGGATGAGTATGGGAAATTAATAAAACTGTCACTTAAATCGCAGAAGTGACGGGCAGCGCCCCCTGCGGGAGTACGTCACGGTTGATTCTGTATCTTAGTTTCACGAACACAATGCCACTTTTCGCTTGAACGCTCCGTAAAATGAACTCGCTCTCTATTGTTAAGTTCGTTGTTGACTTAATTCTTCTCGCCCTCCATCGAATGAGATTCTCGTAAATAAATATGAAATGGAATTCCTCGTATTTTGCCGTTTCTATTAATTCCTTTGCTAGCCACTCTTAATAACGACATCCATCGAGCGTCGACGGATGCTTTTAACTCTTGCTTTTTCTTAATCATCAACAATTTAGAACAAGAAAAGAAGTTAAATGGGAGCACAGTATATGACAATTTGCGGATAAAACATCGTTTAAATTCCACATAAATTTAATGACGCTGCTGAAGAACCGAGCTCTATGAATGAACTAACATCCATAGAATTCAAGTGACAATACGAAAGTAGAGCGACGTCAAGCTTAGGCGTATTCCGCAAACAAAAAACCTTCATTTATCCACGGCGTGCCACTTTCACAGCATCCGAGCTCGCGGGGATGGCTGCGCGGCTTCATTTTTTTATTATTTTGCTACCCCCTACCCGCTCTCCGGGAGGCGGTTGTGGCTTTCACCCTCGCCCCTACGCCTTCAATTAAATCCCTATCTCTCGCGCCGTCTCATGCTTCCTGCTTAAACTCATAAAAATGAGATAAACACAAAAATATTGCTCGTACCTATCGTCGGTGATATTAAAGTGAGCCATCATCACTTTGGTTAATTCTGCCGGCCGTACTTGAAAGCACTTTTGATTACGTTGGCGCTTATAATATATATGACAATACTAGAAGCAAGAGGGAAAGGTAGAGATCAATTAGGATTTTATTTTTATAAATTTTGCTTTAGTTTTCTAAAAGGAAAGCTACGACACAAAATCTATGAATAAGCGATGGATATTTTGACACAATTAAGAAGTTCTTCTATAATGTCAATAAGGATTTTAATAAAAAAATAAACTTAATAAGATGAAACATTGTTGATTAAGTACAGTTTTCTTTTTATGTGATTTTTAACCTACGTAATAAATGATACAAGTAAACAAAGCGCAAGTAAACAAAAAAAACTTACAGGTGTGTAAAAAAACGCTTCAGATAATACGAAACAACTAAACAAAGAGGGTATAGTTGAAATCAATGAATTCATAACAAGCACCCATCGCTGAATAATTACCGAAGGGGTGGCGACACCGTGGCTCTGCGTAAACACTGCGTTTCGTTATAAAGCGGGCGGTGCCGTCCGAGCGTGAATTGGAGTCATAATAATGAAATAAAGGCAAAAGGATAAGCCGCAACGTTCATGGCGATTGTCGGCAACATCCCCGAATGGGTCGGGTAATCCACACCTGGGCCGCCGGTTTAAAATGCAATACGAAAGGAATAAACTAGAGAACTCTTTAAACAGGGCGTGATTGGACTTGGTTATGATTAAATTTTCTATTTAAAACTTTTATAATCTTTGGAGAGCAATGCACTTCATGTTCTCGTAAACTTTCATTCAGAATTCATGATATCCTAGTAAGAAGATAAATGTTTTAGTGATATATGTGAGATTAAGACGAATCGTTTTCAACGTTAAATTATAAAATATATAACCGGAAAACATTATTAGAATCCTTATTTGACTTATACATACTACTACTGTGAACATGAATAAAGTTCAATAATTATAAAAAAACTAATATTTATGTAGTTTTATTGAAAGTTTTGAAATTGAATTGGTTTATATTATAATAAAAATAGCACAACATCTGGTTACTTCTAGTAGTTTAAACTGATGAGCGTGAAAAACAAAGACAATGTTGCGATTTTGTACAATGTTGTTGATTTTATACAAATGAAAGAGAACATGTAAATGTATGTAACCATATCCCTTTTTGTATCCCTTCCACCCTACGGCCTTTCAACGTAGATAAAAGCGACTAAACTGCGTTCGAGATATTGAGTTACGTTTACAATTTGAATTTACCAATGACAACATCGCGCGTCGGCACTCATATAAAAATACGGGCACGATGTTTTGTGAGGTAATAGATGTACATTTTTTCCTCACACTTGATCGAGTTTATCAGTCAGATGACATACGGTCTATGAAATTAAAAACGCTTCTTAATTCTTGGTGACAGTTTTGTGTAAAAATTTGTCGGGGATTGAGTCTTACGAAGTGAAGATCGAGTTACACATGTCAACTGCACATCGAATTATGCTTCATAAGAATGTTCAAGTCATGATGAACAAATGTCCGTATCGTATACCTAATAGTTGAGAGCATTAAATATTCCAAAGATGTCTTACGCTACGTTAAATATATTTTACTACATTGAATAGCTCTGATAAATATTTTCAACACAAAATAAATTTGAAACTTGATAAGGGCCATAAAAGTAGCGAATACTATTTACAAAGCGAATAACCACGTTTACAATGTTTCCACAAAATACAAATTCCGTTCAAACATCACCTTTCATGCTGCAAGTAAATTACCGCGTTCGTAAAAATGGTATCAGATAAAGCTAATTATACGTCGTCGAAATATAGAAATGGGCTCACGCAAAGGCCAATCTCGGGTTATGGACGAAGTTTTAAAAGGTAGTATACAGGTACTAAATAATGTCGGGCAGATACCGTGGCTAGGGGCGCGGCACGCCAAAAGCACATTACGTGCGGGCAACTCGCTATTACGGGGAACCGCATGCGTCCATGTTAGCCGATAGCCGCCACCCGTACATGATATCCAACGACTAATTGGCCAGTTTCATGAATAAAAACCCCTACACCGGTAGAGGGAAGCCGGACCAACGACACTACGTAAATGAACTTGGTAATAATCGAGAGTTGTTATTATTTTGGACGAATATAAGGGCCAATCGGTTGATGTATATTTGTATACTAAAAGGGCGTGATATCTACTGGCTGGGCGGCGCATGTTTCGTGACAGTCGAAGCGTAAAGTCACCACCGGTGCCCCGTGAATGGCCATCGTTGTTTCTGTTTCGAGGGGTAATTTTATTGCGATGCCATTTGAAAACAATATCAATTTCAGATATTTTGAATAATTCGTGTTTTATTTACGTTGCTTTCGGCTACTCTAGACAATGTAAACTTTCAGACAACTTTTGTTTTAGTTCAAACTTTCTGGCATCATCATCCATTGAGCTTTATAAAATAATTTCATTATTACATCACTTAAAAATACGTGAGTAATGGAATTGTAGTAGTGTATTACGAGTGAAACTAGTTTGTAAATTTAACAACTTCATAATGTTTATGCATCGTCGAACATTGGGCGATAAAAGCTTTGTTATGTTTTTTACTTTATAAATAATAATGATAAAGAATACCGAAAAAAGTTTGTCTAACTCAGTTAAGTACCTAGTAATTGTAAGTTCCAAAGGATGATTCTTTGTAATTAATTTTATAACATCTTCTTCTAATAAATACGAAGTTGTAGAGGCATAGATCATTGTATATGCGTATTCATGTGTAATTTAATACATGTGCCCAAGCGATGATTGAAAAAAAAGAGTTATGAGAATAAGTATTAAAAATAGGCCCGAAGTCATACTGGATCAATGAATTCGCAACACGATTCGGAAATAGGATGGGTGACAACTAGTCGACTGAACTAGATTTCGTTCAAATAACATCGTAAGTTAAGTAATTTCGAAGGACTTACCGGGGTAAGAATTTGTGGCAAGTTCGCAGACTCAAATAGGCCACGGACCATCAATCCATATCACAGTAATTGAAATCATGCCGTGCAGTACACTTAATTTTAAGAAAAGACGCGCAGACTAAATACACTACATATAATGAGTTAATTATTGTTACTCTCGAAACATCCTTATTACCATTGAAATGAAAATGAAATAGCTTATTATTGAAGAAACGAAAAAATGTACTTCGTTTGTACTTGTACCTACAATTTTATCAAAATAACGAAGCTTCGAAACATTGCTCAATACCTATTTGTTTAAATCCGAGATACTAATATCAATCTGTTCTTGTATGCTCCTACAAGTAACAAAAACAAGGCATAAATTATTATTGTGGCCTGTATCTCTAGCAAATTATTTTTCTGTTATACTTGTGTCTTGACCTCCTCGTTTATGTCTTTGATAACGGGATACAACATGTAGTCACGATGTGTGGAGTTTTAATTATTTTAATAATAAAGTAATGCTATTACCGTCTTTCTCAATTGAAAATATGACGACCGAAAAGATTACGTACCTACTGGTTACATGCTAAATAAAAGATTACGAAACATACTAGAAAGTGTGAATCTCCAGTTAAGTAGCATTGTCTTTAAATTACTCATTTTAAAATGGTAAAATGTATGAGTAGCAGTGATAGCTTACACATTTGAAAGTCAGCCTTTCACTATTATAATCTGGTTCGAACCAGAATACGCGCCGCTAATTGTTTCAACGTACAATTACGAAGAAGAAATTAAGCATCACTTTGGTGATAGTAAACACCATAAAGAGAATTGTATAACCTAGCTACTCAGTATCCAATATTGGGATTCTCAATTGTACCAACTAACTATTACGCAGCGCGATGTTTGTGGCCTTGACTCTAGAAGAGCTGTCTTGAAAGTCTCGCTGGAAAGCATAGGTCCTAACGAATATGTACTTTATGATTCAAATAAAACCTCCACAAATATTTTACGCACGTTATTCATAATATTCAAAGTATGTATTACCTATATATAATTAAAAGTTAACTAAACATACAAAAACTCAATCAAATACACCCAATAATTACCATTAACAGCTCTATATTTATCTGTATCTGTGGGCCGTGCGAGTATCGTAGTTGATCTTTTAACTGGCAATATCTATAAGGCTAAGTAATTGAACTAGTTCACAAAACTACATAACTTACAGCAAGTTATTAATTAACAAGATCATGTGCAACGGTACATTAGATAAATTTTTATGCTCATACAGCTTTATCGAATACCCTCAATATATCTTTTAATGTACTTTTGTGGAACATTAATTGATTGATGTTGTAAATAATCATGAATTAATCTGTAAAGCCGTTACAATGAATTAACTGGGTTGTTATCTTCTGCTTCACATTCACAGGGGGCGCAAAAACTCTCATTTGAATCCTATCTTTGGTCGATACTTAAGACTTTTACCTTATTCACACTGTGGTCGTTGAGCTATTGTAATCAAGATTAATGATAAATACAATCAATCATGCCTCATTAATCTAATTACATTAAAACGCGATAAGTGTTTTGCACAAAAGTTTTTGTTTTACGCTCTAATGATATGATTGTTATGAGCCAATATGTGCATTGTCTAAGAGACAATATACACTACATGGTTATGTATAAAAATAATATGAATTGTTAATATCCATAGTTAACGTATTATGTGATTCTTTTAATATAATGTCCTGAATACTACAAATTAAGGTAACAAAATAAGTTATAGCTAATAGGAAAGGACAGATACTGAGTTCAAATATATTACATGACACGAAAAAACAACGCAATGCCTGTTATGCGTACATTATTACCTGAATATGAAGTATCTAAAATAAAAATTCTAGATGTAAATAATATCACATCGCCACGATAGTATAATTATAACGTTGTTATATTCGGTTGCGATATGCTACTTGCAAACCGACCTCCCAATGACTTATCTGAGTTCAACTCTTACTAGGAAGATGTCAACAGCTGCCATTTATCAAATGTCAGTCTATCGTTGAGTACCTATATTGAGGCGTAATATGTTACTTGACAATCGTTAGTCCGGGTACGTTGGCGCCAGGCACTATCCGTTATATTTGAATTGCGGACCTCACAAGAAGTCTTATGTAGAACGAATAAACTAGTGAAAATTAAGTGTCGCGCCCACGGGTCATTTGTTATCTCAGGGCACGTCTCATTTTATTGCTGACATATTATTAATATCGATGAGAACATTGAATTTTACGAAGCTGGGAGGTATTGTGTCGCAACTAAGAATACAGAATGTAACTAAGTGGAATTGCTTTGCGTATTTCTTTTAATAATTGCTTCGAAACGCATTTGAACGTGAAACAAATAAAACTTTCTCTATATCTAACTTATTATTTCTACGAGACGAACGACGCAAATTGTGGTCGAAGGATCACTAGTGTTTGGATATTTTGTATGAATGATATATTAGTGATTTTATAAAGAGATCTCAGGTCAGATAAATAATATGCTATGAACCTGTCTGGCTGTTTTATCAAGTGACTTTGATAGAGTAGATAGACAAATTCGTTTAAAATTTTAAATGGGTTTCCAAATTTTTCTGGCAGTGTTGACGCCTAAGAATAGATCAGTATTCAGGTCTGCGATAAAGAGGACAAGAATCAGAAATTCTATGAGGCTGTCTGGAACAGTCGATATTTTAGGTGAGATCGATATTTTGACGTCAATAGTAAAAAATAAAGTTTTATTATATACTAGCAAACTGTTATCGCATCGCTTCAGAAAATCTACCTTAGGCCTAGAAAAAGCACCTGGATGGTTTTAGGATTAGGTTTTTCTCGTTCTGTTTCGTTTGTTACTGCAATACATTAGTGTAAACCATGACGAAATTAAAGCCGTTCCTGAGATTAGCGCGAACAAACGCACAGGCAAACAGACAAAAATTGCAACAAATATTTTTTTCAGTTTTATTATGTTGATAAAGTTCCCTAATAATAGTTTTTCTCATATATCCTTCATGTACTGAAAGTGAACAGTTAAAATTTTATTATATGTATAGATATATATATATATATATATATATATATATATTGATAGATAGATAACCATAAGGTTTTTTTTTTATTTTAATAGCCGACAAATGAGCCACCTGATGGTAAGTGGTCACTGTCGCCCATGGACATCAGCAAGAGCAAAGATATTATCACTGATGCGTTGTCGGCCAGGAAATGAGAAGAAAGTAAGAAAGAGAGTACTGGCTCTCAAGTCCCCAGTTGGAACACAACGAGTCGTTCGGCGGCTGATTCAAGCAGGAGGGTGGTATCTAGCCGGGCGGGTTTCACGGAAAGATGATAATAGCAATAACAATATTAATGAAATAATAATAATACTGATAATATACATAATTCTTGCGCGACGCCCTATCGCCAAGCAGCCTGGCTTCTGTTATCTCTGCCAAAACTGTTCTGCCAGCATGGGATTGGGAGGAGAATTCTTGGCCACCCCAATTGGACCAATATGGTCTACCGATATATATAGTAATAACATGTTCTTCCTCTATACTAATTTTCATCAGGAGCACGTTACGTTACGTTTTTCTGTTATAGGAGAACCTATATACAGACAAAAATATAGAAAATGGCAGAATCTCTGTCAATGAGTCATAAAAGGATTATCAAATTAAAATACAGACAGAACCTACACACTTATATAGTAATACAGATATATATATATAATTCTACGACTAAAGGTCAATAAAAGATAAAACTAACAAGCGGAAATTAAGACAAGGAAATAATGGGCCCACAATTCTCTGCACATATAAACTAAATTTACTTTCATAACACCAACATAATAAATTAAAGACAATCCGATAAATAATAGAAGTCTTGCACGCGAGCAGTGAGTGTGAAAGTTTGCAACTTTACCGTGAGCAAAAATTTAATTGTCTTTAACTATTTCATTATTAGGTGTTAAATCACTTTCTTTACATATCCAGCTTGGTGTTGTATACAACGTTTAGTACCAAAAAGGAAGTTTGACTTGCATTGATAAAATTTGTTTGTTTTAAAGTAAATAATATTCACGTATTTGATAACTGTTGTTCTTTATCGTTACCATCTTTTAAAAACACTTTCTTATCTCATTATTATGACTCAATTTAAATATCATTGATTATAGGTTTTGCATTATGCGGTCCATTTTCTAATTTTACCTAATGATTACAATCAAATTGCAGCAATTGTATTATCCAACAATTTGAGCGTTAAACTAAGTTATGTGAATTATATATGCACAAATCAGAAACAGATGTAAGGTTAGAGCCTACAATGTTAGCCACTTGACCAGTACACGACCGACCGAACGATAATTACATATCGTGTCATCTACAGGGATTCGCCTAAGGTGACCGTGAAACCGTAAATTCCAGATGGTGAGCGCATTTAAAATGCAACGTTAGTTGCGTCTATAGACGATCTATATCACGCATTCCCTTACTTATAAACTTGAATGGTGGCTAGAATATTATTCAATCACGACTCCATGTTGAATTGTGACACATACTCGTGTCGTCCACAACCCGCCTCGTGGCTGACCGATAGGAAAAAGGAAAGAGGAAGCGACCAATGCGCCTAGAATGAAATTAGCCCGTCGGTCAATTACTCCGAACCGAGTGCGGCTTACTAATGGCACGCGCGGCGTTCCATGCATACGACACCGCTCATTTATATGCCATACTGCGTACTCTTTATTGTCCCATAGATTGGTAATACACGGGAGGACTGGCACTTTGTGCTGTAAATCGTTGTCTGTACACGTCTCCTCGATTAACTGTGTGCTGTAACCATAGGCGGAGCGGGAACCGTGTCAGTACATGCCGCCTGCGCGAGTGTGGACCGATGACATCATGTCCGGAATGGACTGACCACACAGAAAACGTGAGAGTACGTGCTTCTTCACTCATACTATCGGCACACGTTCCACAAAGTTCTAGATTGAGCATCGTCGGTTTTTAAATTCGGTTAATCGCTTAAAGAAATTTACGTAAAAGAAGCTTAACGTGTGAATAACCTTAACGTATAAAATAAGCTTGATTTTGGTAATATGTCAAAAAATAATTTTACAGTCACAAAATACACAAATTTTTTGCCGCTACATGAAATGATGGATACCAGCAAAATTGTATAAGTAGTAAATTTGCAAAATTACTCACACCTGTAATCTAAAAACAAGTAAGACGAGTTCTTGAAAAAGCTAAATAAGAAGTCATCGGCATAATTTATCTAGCTACTGTTAAAAAAATATTTTTTTTTGGCTTAACATTCGCCGGTATTTATCATATTTATGAAGGATATTAACACAAGCCGAGTATAAGTTATATAGGTACACTTGTCATACATATGAAATTGACTTCACGACTCCTTTGTATGCTAAGGCTGCGTTATATACCGTCTTAAGCAGTATTGTAACAAAATCAAGATGATTTTCATTGCTTCATTCAAATCCAAAAATCTTAAATATGCATTGTTAAATTTTGCATAATAATATGGTACAAGTTAACAAATCTATACCTAGTTTGTTTTTCAAAATTTATATGATATTATTTTTTGCTTAGATACATAATTTTTATAGGATCAGGCAGTAATAAATTGAATTTAATATTAAAATAGCTAATTAGATTCTTACTCATATTTGAGCAACGTTAGAGATCGACAATGTGCAAAATATTGTATCGGATTCAGTATATTCTTTAATAATAATTAACTTTTTTCATTTTCGCATTGCTTTGTAAAATTCCTTTTATACAATAATTCCCTATTTATAGAATTATACGTCACACCTATCGCTATTCAACAAATTATCCAAGATATTTAGTCTGTCTATTTCTATATTACATTTATTGCTGATCATAAAATCAATCCAATCGGTTAATTATTATTTTCGCAAATACCATCATCAGGCGCCGTCGTATTAGGAAGTTATAACCATTAACGGAATACAATCGCAATTTCTTCCTGTCGTAAATAAACTTCGGCGGGCATGAGTAATCGTTACTTTGTGTGCACAATATCGAATCGGGTGGGGGCCAAATAGATTGCTACGTGAGTCGCATCCTGACCGCACCTTTACTTGGCTTTGGATGCTCGGGAGGAGAAACGATTTCATGTTATAATCCACTGGATTTTGGTCGAAATTGGCGTGACAGATGCCATAAGTCCGGCTCACAGGGCTGGTACGGTTTAATAAGAAACGTAAGTAACGATTGAATGAATTCAGCAAAAATTGCGAATAAATAATTGTTTCACGTTACATGTTTTGTTCAAAAATCACACATTATCCTTTAAAATGTATAAAATAATCTGATTATCCTGAACTATGTACTTGAAGGTATGTTTATCTCTATTGAGGTTAATAATTACTAATATTTTTTATGTAAAACCATTGCATTAATCTAAGTTCTAGTTCTTAACAAGTTCAATACGTTTCACAGAATCAGATAAAATAAAAATCTATGTATAATTATCAAAAAGAGAGAAAATGTAATTTACTAGCCGCATAAAACGCTTCAACCCTGTTAGAGTTCAATGAGTGTTTCGATGAAGTACGCCTTGGATGTCTCGTATGGTGTAGTTGAATTTTCCGTTTGTAATTATGCCGGCCAGGAGCGGAAGTGTCGGCACTGGTTGGAACACAGGTCACGTGGCGATCGGTTGACGACCAGATAACGGACCCTCGCCGCGTATGGACAGCGACGCGACCATCTCGCAAGGGATTCAGTAAAATTTTTGGCCCCGCATATAAAAACAATGCTTCATACAAAATGGTGTCTTGGTCATAAATATAACTTAATATACTTATGTGTAGGACTGCAGGCCTAACTTAGGTTAGTTATAAAGATCCACGGGCTGCAGTGGCCACCGTGTGCACTTAGTAAGTATTTTTTTCGATGTGAAGATACATAAAAATTTTATACCAGTGTTTAGACCTCATTCAATTTTTTTCAATCTTTCATTTTTTGTTTGTGCCCAATTAGGAACAGATAATATTATAAACAAAACTGGAGCGTCTTAAGTTGAGACATTATATGGGTAATAATTATTATACTTTAATATAATCATATATTTGGCGCCGTCGTAAAACTATTAATCAATTCTCTTTTTAAGAAATTAAACATTTAAATATTATGCAGGAGAACGTCTATTTGGTTTATATAACTACATATAGAATATATTGGAAAATCTCTATGATGTTCAATTATGGGACTGACATAATGAAATTTATAATAATTGAGTATAATGTAGAACGTTTATTTGTGTAATTAATCCAATCAAGTGTGTTGTCATTGCAACGAAATAATATAGTGACATCCAATGCAGTCCACAAAAGTCCACATGTTACTGCTAATGGACGATTACAAATATTTCATCATCGACCCATTCCCATGGAATGAGTACATATAATTTTAATTTGACACTCGTTTGACGTTGTAATTGTTACGAATTGTAAGAGCATTGCTGCTTTCATAGATTATTTTAATTGTAATATGATGTTTAAAAATAAAAAGTAGAGAAGCGTTCTTAGAGAAAGGCAAAGTGGTGATTACTCCGAGACAAGGACATCGAGCATTGCACAGGAGATACTCCGATGGGTTCCCTGACCGAGAGACTTTCCGTATCTACCAATATGCTGTCAAATGAGTTTTAATGAGTAAATATTCCACACAACGTTTTTGCAGAGAGGCTAAATTTTTTTTCAAGTTTCAACACCTAATCAAATTGTACATAATTACAAATAGACATATATGTATTTATTCAATTATAATATCAATTAATATTTCATGAAGATTGAATCACATTTTTATTCTGTAAATATTCTATTCATTCGTATGGTATTGTTATGGTATATTCGTATGGTATGGTATGGTACAATACTTTTGGTATGTTTGACGTTAATGCTGACAAAGCTAGACAATTTTTTTACAACATTGTAACCAAAATTGTAAGTTATGAGTATATTGAAGTACTTTAATAGTGAAGTGTTTATTTAATGATAGGAACTTATAATATCATTTCAAAAACCTTATTTGGTACGTCAGACAAAGTCGATGTATAAATTATTCAAATTCCGACTTCTTCATTTTTAACAACTTACAATATATCATATTTAATACTCGAATATCTATTTTTCTATTAAAATTGTTTTTTTTACACACTCCTGCTTTGAATGCCTTTTCATACAAATTAGTACTTTTAGTATATTACTAGTAGACCGTAAGTAACAGTGACTGTAATTAGTTACTGTAACTTATTAAAACGCACAAAGTTACTACGTGATCTCTTACACAGAATTCTAACTTCTCATGTACAAGCATATTTTTGCACATACGAACTTCTTTCGTATTCAAAAATAGATGGAAATCCTCAAGTAATCCCAATTTCATTTAATACTTGGATCTTTCCTACCTTGAAACATGACTTACGTCAGCTTGTGTTCTTTTTAATAATAATTAGATTATATTATTTAAAATGTAGACGTAATGTTGTATCTTAACATAAATGTACAATAACAATATTGTATTCAGAATATTCCTTAAAATGTAATATGATATTTCATATGATTAGTACCTATTATTAACTAGTATCGTAACTCGACCCAGCTTCGCTTTGAGAAACAATCTTTACATCTAAAAGTCGCGCCTCGCACCAAAACTTTGTTATTATTTTTTGGCAGGCGCTTCATGTCTGTCATGTTATGTACTTTTTAAAGTGTCGGTTTAAAGTAATTTAAAATATAAAAATTGATATTTATTTATTGCAATAACTACAAAATACTCTTGTTATTATTTAATAATATGTTAACGGGACATAAATTTGTTATCGGACAAATATCAAAATGCCAAAATAAGCAAAGTTTCAACTTATAGTGATATCTTTTTAAATTGACAGATAAAAATTTCAAATATTTTTCCTCTATGCGGAAAAAACGTACATAAATAAAAATAGATATCTACCTCCAGTTTCCAAAAATATTTAACGGACAGATTCGGCCAATACAGTTTCAATAATAATATACTCAATAATAATATAATCAATACTTGGTCCTTTTAGTCTAATAGCAAGCCAGAAGAAAATGTATATGGCATTACTACATGTTTTGGCCAACACCTATTAAGTTAAATACTGCGACTCGCTTGTCACTTTGTTAAATTGACGATAACTTGTTGAAATAGAAGTGTTTGAAACCCTGTAATTGATACTTGTATAAGCTATTAACATACGAGTTGCAATCTACATCAACCCAAAACGACGTCGACAACTTTACCTAAATGGCAATGGAAAATATCGGGTTTGGGTGCATACCTTCTTATTTTGTTTTCCCTTTATATTACTCTCTCGTAACAGAGTTCGAATGCTTATTTGTTCAGCTGTAGATGATTATCCATTTCTGAAGCGCAAGTGATCATTAACCCAGTTGAAGCAAATTATTAGGTATATTTTATTAAAAAATACCCCACAAGCTTTCTATTTGATTTAGGTACAAACAACAGAACTTTATGAAATAATAATTTTTCTCCAAATTTAATAAGAGGTTAAAATGGCAAATGTACATATACCTAAGTTAATTCTGTATTGGTATAAGCAATCGAGGAACTATAGTAAAAAAATAAATAATATGTTTGGATGTTCAAACGAAAAAAACTTATATCAGATGCATTATGGCACGTATTAAAATATAGGGCTCGTTAGAGCGGTTCTATTGCACCCGCACCATACGAGTTCGACTTGCTTTTGATGTGTTTTAAATTTGTCACGTAGTTTACGTTTATACTGTATGAAGTCACGAACTAACTGTGAGTGTTACATCGTCAATAAATTACTTCGTCTGTAAGTAGGTACAACCGAAGACTTTCTTCGGCGTCAAATATTCTGTGGCAGAAACGGCTCTTGCAGATTTATCACTGACGAAAATGCCACATGGAAGGTTGTCTACACACTGTGAACGGGTGGATGAAAGTTCGGTGTGTAACCCTTGAAGCTATTGAAGTAAAACTGTTAGAAACATTGGAAAAAAAAATTTTTTTTTTAATATTCTAGGTGAACGAGTAAACTGGAATAACAGTTTAATGTTTACCAATATTGTATTAGGCAAGATTTGTGCACTCAACATTTTTGTTACTGGAAGATCTCCCAAAAAATGGGTGGATTTTTTTTATTGCTAGAGACAGTATTTACTAAAATTACAGTAAAGTTAAGTAAGTAAAAGTTTTCGACGATTTAGGTAAGTGGAATATATTCATATTTAAAATTATGAGATATGATAATGCTCATTTATGAGTATATGATGATAATACATATTAAATATTTAATTATATTATCAATTTCAAGTTAAAAGTTTTACCAGGCAGCAGTCTTATATCTGATTGTCTAGTGGTTTGACAGTTGACCAACCTACCCGGGTACGAATCCTGCATATAACCTGCATAAATATACATTCAAATGATGTGCTTATAAGAGATTACAATAGTATTCACTTGTTTCGGTAATTGAAAACATCATAAGGAAACTTATATAAAACGTGCAAAAATAGGTAAGGCTTTCCCTTGTTGTTAAGTTCTTAATTAGAAGATGTTTATTATTTAGTATTTTCTTGTTGTCTCGTATATTTTATTCATAATAGTTCACGATAATTTTATTTACCATCAGACATAGTCCTAACACAGCACGGTGTGGTTTCAGTCTCATAGGTTGCTCCTTTCACTTGCGGAAGCTGCCTACGGTTAACCCTTGACTTCTTTACAATCCAACGTTCCTTCTGAGCTATCTCTGGCCGTGGTCGGTATATAAAATATCAGGCGAATTGCTTGCAACGCACTGAATGTTCTGTAAAATGTTCATAAGGATGACTAACGTTTTTAGCTATAACGATTTTATTATTTTGCTGTTGAATCTCGTTTAGTATTTGAATTATTATAGCACGTTCACTGCGGAACAGGCCTATATCGGCCTGCCGCGGTTTTTCAACAAGTGCGGACGAAGAAAACTATGTCCCTCTCGCCTGTGCCGAACGATTATCTCAGGTGTTTGTAAGAGTTCGATAGAGACAAATATATATTTCAGTTTGTGGTCAAAATTGTAGGTGTTCTCCATCAAAATATCAAGGCAGGCCTTTATCGGCCTACCTCGCACTGACGGTGAAATACATCCGTTCAGTGCGGCAGTGAGCCTATGTCAGCCCGCCGTCCCAACAGGCCGCGGGCGACTCGATACCGCACAGAGCGCGCGCCTCGCCAGTTAGTGTTGTGCTGTCTAGTTGATCTGACGTACCGTTCGTTCGATAAAATCAACTATTTTTTTTGCGAGCAATGTATGGCGATTTTTGCACTAACTTCTAAAAGGTATGTTTTGGCACTCTGTTTACGTACTAAATAACGCATGATGCTAGTTGTTGCACAAAATAACCTATTCTCAGATGAAATAAAAAAGTTACGATAGAACTCTGCGGACAAGTAGGTGAGGCACATAAGAAACTACGACTTCCTTGTATAGACACAAGTAAACGTACACACATGCTATCAAATTACGGCCTTACACTATGGGGACATGACATATAAAGTCACACATTTTTACCAAAAATTACCTCTCTTTATACTTCAAAGCGTTCTATCTTAACTTTTTAATTTTATTTGAGAACTTATTTACTAGTTCCCAACAGTGAACCATGTGAGTTTTACCACAGGATTCCTGTGGTAACTCATATGGTAAATAAATCACTGAATAATAAAAAAAAATATTTCAGAAAAACAAGTATAACCTAAGGCAAATGATCATGTCCTTGAGAGCAGCGTTAAACGAAGAAATTGTGCAGGATGCTCCGAAAGACTGCGGAGAACATTTAATAGTAGTGAAACAAAAAAAAAGTTAAAAAAATAAAAAAAAAATTGCAAAAAATGCAACGAACATCATTGCGCAACATGTTTTAAAGACAGGCATAACTAAGTAAATAAAAAACGTTTTTAATTTCTTTTATGATTATTCTGTTTTATTTTTGATATCCCCGTATTTTTTTCACTCCCATCGCTACTAAAAATGTTTTCTAGTGCAGTTCATGTCGATATCGGCCTGCTACTTTCCCTGGTTTATTGCTCATTTCCTGTTTGGCAGATCCCAGGGCCAATCGAACCTAAGGAAGTTGGGTTCAAGGTCATTCTAACAGTACAAAAAAAATTGTATACATCATGTTTTCGCAAAGTTATAAAATTTTGATCTACCCTAGTGCTGGTGGGTCGAGAAAGACCTGCCACGCACTAGCGGAAATAACGTTGGGGGTGCATTTCGACCTGCCGCCGCACCAGATGAAGGTTTACGATTTTACTTGCCGCAGCCAAGGTGATAGAGGCATTGCAAACTATTCTTAAACTCATCTAGATTTTTCTACATTAGTAATGTAAGTAATCACGTACTTGTCACTCATACTTGGTTATTTTTTGTTGATTGTTTCTTGTCTTATTATGAGATTGTCTTGTTGTCTTGTACAATTTTACTGAATACCGGAAATATGCGAGACAACAATATGTTTTAATTAACGTACGTGGCGCCACCTCAGTAATTGCTTAATATTTATATACCAACTTGTACAACCTCAATTCTTGGATCACGATTATAATATTAGTAGTAGCAAAAAGTATGTACGTGCGTAAGTGTATCAGTGATACCTATATGAATAACGGAATATCAATTTGAATAACTTTTAAAAATCATTGTGCTAATTTGCTATTTATATTTTTTTCTTGTTTGTATATTGCCATTCAATTTTTATTACTGTAACTGCATTTATTTATAGTATAGTTGTATGATGCAACTATAGCATGTTTTGTCATTTAAAAAGGAATACTTTACACATAAATAAAGTCGATTAGACTGTGTAATTAGATCGTACAGGAGAAAGCTAATTTCCTTATTCAAAAAGCATTGACCCTACTCTAAGTTCAAAAATACAAATAATTTTACACACAAAGTGTAAGACATTCTGTTTTGTTTAAATTAGTTGAATTCACTGACTAATTAATGTTATTTTGGATGCATTCAAAAGTTGTGTAAGATATCGTGAAATATTATTATGGTAAGAAATTCCTTTAAATTACTTCATGCTCTGCTATGTTAAATTTTTTCCTGCAGTTAACGGGAACCTAATTAGCAATTATACTATACATTTTGGTTTTAACTGAAATATAGATGGTTATTTTAAATGTAACGATAGTTTCATCATGATCTGACGGTAATGGTGGAGAGATTAATGCTCAACAGTGTTGTCGGAGCTTCTCACGCGTCCCCTAGTCTTCCGACAAGGTTTAACGACCGTAGTCAATCGAGAACAACCAGAACCAACAATTTAAAGTGCGCTCCATCACATGGAAACGCTCTAGAAATTTGATCACGGCCAAACTTGTTTAACCTTGTCGATCTCTTAAAATTGACATATGCCCAGATTAAAGCGCTCCATCTGACCAAACGATAATTATAGAAAAAATGAATACTTTCTCGACTATTTGATTAGCCTTATCTGAAATTTATTAAGTGACGAATGTCTTCAAGATAATATTTTCGAACTAACCCAATGTCATTTAAATACGGTCATTAGACCGATAAATACATCTGATACATATATGTACATACATCGTTAGCGATTGACCGGTTTTTGTACAAATGTTCATTGAACATTGAATAATACAGCTTATTAACCTTGAGAACCACAATACATTAAACGTATTTTGTGGTGGGGTTGGACCTCATTCTGGTAAATAATGAGAAATCCATTTGTTGTACTTTATACATTTACATAGGATTATCATGTGGGAATGAACTTGTTAAGTTATACCGGAAAGTCAAGGAATTAATTAATTCAATATCCATTGTCTCCAGGCAGTATTCATTTGGCGTAAACGACAAATTTGGTTACCCAACATAATTACAATAGCTTATTAAAATTGTTTTCGGCTTTCACCATTCCAAGTGAAGATCATTAATCTATACTAATATACCTGTACATGAACGATATATGAGAAAAAATATTATTCGGGGCTCGCAACGCAATAGAACCCAAAACAATATTTGTTACAATTTTTGTGTGTTCGTTTGTCTGTGCGTTTGTTCCCGTTAATCTCAGAAACGGCTTAACCGATTTCGTTCTGGTTTTCACTAATGTATTGCAATAAGCATCACTTAATACTTAAAGTTTGTTTCATTGCAATCCGTCCATAAATAAAAAAAGTTATGAATATACTGTGTATAAAATATATGTATTTCTAATTCACGGAACTAGAAAAACCCGGATAAATGCAGATGCTATCATTAAGCGTATGGTAGTTTTCCGAAGCGAAGCGAAGGCGTTTGCTAGTATTAATAATAATTCTTTATTGAAAACCAAACTACATGTACCTGAGAGTTGTGAATCTTTTGGTAGTTGAGGTAGTCGAAACTGTGTTTCTAGGACCAGCGTCTTCTCCCATATGAGGAAACTGTTGTTTAATTTAAGAATATAATTTAAAAATAGCTAATGATGTGTATGTTTCAGTTCAGTGAGTACGTGTGTTTGCGTGTGCATGTGTTTGCATGTACATGTGTTTGCGTGTGTATGTGTTTGCGTGTGCATGTGTTTGCGTGTGCATGTGTTTGCGTGTGCATAAGTTTCCGTGTGCATGTGTTTTCGTGTACATGTGTTTGTGTGCATGTGTTTGCGTGTGCATGTGTTTCTGTGTGCATGTGTTTGCGTGTGCGTGTGTTTGCGTGTGCATGTGTTTGCGTGTGCATATGTTCGTGTGTGCTAGTGCGTGTATGTGTGTGTATTATAGTTAGAGTTTAACTGTAGACTCTCTATGAGATATGAAATTATGAAGTCATATAGTAAATACAACTTGCCTATCTGATTAATTATTAGCAGTTCATATTTAGAACGATGGGTCAATTCCTCTACGTAGCCGCATCTAAATAACCCTAAGTGACCACCCGACACGACTGATGTGCGGATGCCTTAAGAGGGTTTGTTTGTTCAAGTCATTTTGCCGCCGACCCTCGTGTCACTCTTCGTTCCCGAGCAGGCTGTCCTGAGGCTAATTGTCGGTGAGAAATTCTCGACAAACGCTTTATTATTACTTCGCGAAGATTTACACTTCATTTGGAAGTTCTCTGTAACTGAAACTGGTTTTTCACCGCGGATATTTGCGTTTGAAACTTTTGGGTCTTTTGAACTTATAGCTTTTTTCAGTAAATCAAATTCACGGAGACTGACGTTTCGCGACAATGGGTCTAACCACTTATGTATGTAAGAGTATTGCGTATTCCATAAATCAATTGTCGATTCCATAATGAATACGCCTTTGACGTAGCTCTTATCTAAATCTTACCTGCCTGGCGATCAGTGCACAGATAGAGACTGCCTGGCGGCATGTCGGACTTCGTACCGGTTGTTTGTCATAATAAAATATGGATTTTAATGTTAAAGATGGAATGAATGGAGCAATTTTGGAATAAATCCAGTCGCTTAAATAAAATGTGATACCACTACAAAGGATTCTATCCTTCGAACAGATGGTCTTATATACAATTTTAGATTCCTCATTTTTGAATTCAATTAATGCAGTTAACCGTAAAACTCAAACTGTTTCACATCCGAGTAGTAAACATTAATAGACTTAAGCGAAGATATTTACAACAGAGTTTGGTGTTTATTTAATAAAATTATGAATTGGATGAGTGATTAAGGCGTGAGATGGTGTGGATAAGGTTGCCTGCCAGTTGGCTCGCACCTGCCTCCACGCTTTGAAAAGTGCCTATTACACCGTCATTAGCATGGAGGAGCCCAACGTTTAACAATGTATTAATTGTATTATTTAACGCTGGTTACTTGTAGCGGCAGACTGATTTATTCGACATTTATACGGAGAATATATATCGCGTCAGTTTCAAAGGCGCCGATACCTTCATCTGAGTAATTTGTTTAATTGTATTAGTCGCTGAACAATGTTAAATAAATATAGATAAATACAAAATGTAAGTTGCCGCCAAGCCATTAATCATAGTTTGTATTTTCTTACAATAATAATAATAATTTGCTTACAATCCGGCATTTAATAAACCTAAGTATCTATGACAGAATCTATATAATAGTAAGTTATAAGCGTATGCAGTACTCTTTGACCTTGAGTCAGGTAATATATTACACACGTTTATTAATGTCTCTGTCTGTCTCTCTCGGTAATTTAAAGTTTAGTTACTTTAATAATACACTTTTCTTGATTATTTTTAATGTTCATCCTAGTGGACAAATTTAGCAATGCTATAGTTATATTGGTTGGTTAATTTAAACACAGAATATCAGTAAATGACTAAAGAATGTAAGAACTAAACCTTTCTTGTTCGTATGTAGCTATCTTCTAACAGTTGTCCGTGTATTTATTGATCAAAGAATTTGATTGCAAGTACCTACCTATAAAGTAAGTGGCTTTAGTGACGGATAGTAAAGTAGTCAAAGTATGGATACTTTTGTCTTCAACATCCCTTCGGTACGAAACACGCGTATTGTTTCGTGATTTTTAATATATACCGCGAGGTAGTGGAATGGTCTGCAATAAATGGGCTTTCGTACCCTTTAAAATATGAATGATTTTAAGGCAAAAGTGGATAGGCTCGTTCTAAATGCACTTGCAGTAAGGCTACCTCGCTACTTAATATCAGGTAGGACTGCAGTTAAGCATTGACCTATAATAGATGACAAATAATCGTAACTGTCGAACATACACTACCGGTCAAAAGTTTGAGACCACTATAAAAAAATTAAGAAAACAAATAAAAGTCAACATATTTAAATCATTATGAAATACAGTTTTTATTTCCATGTTATACACAATATTTAAAATTAAAAAATTACGAATACAAAAGATAATACTAAATTACTGAAGAAAATACAAACAAGAGAGTTTCCACAGACTTTTCATAAAAATATCCTCCTTTGCATTTTATTATTTGTTTTACCAATCTTGGCATGCGAGCAATTAACTTATTTATTGTCTCTTACGAGATATTCTTCCAGCTGTCTTCTAAGGCATTCCACATGGCCTGCTGTGAACAAGGACATTGTTCCCGAACGTTTCGGTCAAGTTCTTCCCACAAAAGCTCTATGGGGTTAAGATCGGGACTTTGGGGTGGCCATGTCATGTTTTCCAACACTTTTTCTGACTGTTTCTCGTCTAAATAGCCCCTACATAATTTTGAACTATGCTTTGGATCATTATCTTGTTGGAAAATAAATCCTATGCCGATTAACTTTAGTCGGAGGGAATAGCATTTTTCTCCAAAATTACTTTATACTTCTCCTTTTTCATAATTCCTTTAATTTGGACCAGATTTCCAGTCCCATAGCCTGAGAAAAAACCCCAGACCATAACAGATCCGCCACCATGCTTGACAGTTGGGACTACACACTGTGGCATCATCTTTTCTTCGGCGGAACGTCGAACGAAAGTTCTTCTTTTTGAACCAAATATTTCAAATTTAGATTCGTCACTCCAAAGTACTTTTTTGAAATCTTCTTCGGTCCAGTCTCGATGGGCTGGGGCCCACTGCAACCGTGTTTTCTTATTCTGCGGTTTTAGAAGAGGTTTTCGAACAGCAACGCGACCATACAACTTGGCGTCTCGCAATCGTCTTTTCACTGTAGACACTGACACAGGTTTTTCCCGAGATTTGT
>PDGT01000004.1:8977693-9053961 GCA_003671415.1 Megathymus violae | reverse complement strand
GGGGGGGCGTCTTACAAACCGTCTTCCATTGTAGCCGACCCTGTTTTTATTTGTTTTTCGTCTGAAAACACTACATTTTTCCATTGAGGCACTGTCCAACTCTCATACTGCCTTGCAAAAGCAATTCGAGCCGCTCTATGACGTTGCGTCAACATCGGTACTTTCCTCTCAACTCTGCCGTTAATGTTTTTTTCAATTAAACGTCGTCGAATAGTTTTGGCTGAGACTGCAGATGAGTTATTTTCACCAAAATATTCATTTCTTAGGGTGCTAGGTGACTTGACGGGATCTTGTACCGCTCGTCGCCCATGGACATCAGCAAAACCAAAGGTATCACTAATGTGTTGTTGGCCAGGAAATTAGTCGTTTGGCGGCTAACTCAAGCAGGAGAGTGGTAGCTAGCCAGGAAAGCTTCACGGAAAGATAATAATACCGGTAGTAATATTAATGAGTTAATAATAATACTGATAATATAATGCTTAAGCGGAGCCCTACCACCAATCAGGCTGGCTTTTATCACCTCGTACGACACCCTGTTCTGCCAGTATGGGATTGGGGAGAGTATTCTAGGCTGCCAGTGTTTTTCGCGTTGTAGGCTGCCGTGGAACATCCGAGGTTGTTTGATAGCCTTCAAAATGCTTTACTGCGTTGAAATCCATCGTTGCAGAGCAATTAAGGTGATCAGCAATCGTTTTGTATGACCAATTTTTCGGTTTTAGTTTAATTATTACTTGCCACGTGGTTTGATCACAATTGGATTTCAATTTGAATTGATTTTGGAGCGATGATTGTCACTACACGTTCCATTTTTAATTTAAATAAAAGAACAATTATCAGGCGTTTTTAAGTATATGACCAGGCAGAAGTATGATACTAGAGACAGGTGTTAAGTATAGTTGGAGCATTTTTTCCTTAGTTGATACCCAAATAAAATTATTTGTATAAATGTTTGATAAATAATTCTGAAACATTTTACAATAAAACAGAAACTGGAAAGTAATGCGAACAATAAGTTAAATTGTTTGTTTTAAAAATCTTTGTTTGTTCTAAGCGTTCTTAACTTTATGTCCATAAATGTATATAAAACATCACATTACATTGTTTTCATTCATTCAGACAGTTCATTCATTGACAATGAAATGCAATTTTCGACTGCTTATTAGCCCTAACTTTATTTCTAGACTTGTTGATAGGTGTATTTGATTATTACAATTGTTACAAATAGTGTCAACAGTTTTGTAAGAAGAAAGACGTGTCGACTGTTTTCAGAATTTTGTCTATACGATATAAGTACGGCATTTAAAAAATAAAAACATTATCTTAAAAGCAACCTTAATAACACATATACCGATGTATTTAACTATTCCAAATGGGACAGACATTTACAAAAGTACGTGACGTGAAGTAAGTGAACACGAAAAAGTAAGTGATCATGTTGTTAATGCAATATATTTGTTTTGGGGAAATTATAGTTGTGGTCAGTTTTATCGTCGTGTAACCGTGTAAAGTTTCCATCACGTATTAAAACTTTAACACTAATGTTGCTATTCATATAGTATTTATTAGAAAAGCAATCAAATGCGAGTAGGGGTTGCTTACCCAAGGATCAGTATAATCTATACTACTATATAAATCTATATGTCTCTCTGCCTGTACAGTAATTTTTTTGTCAAATTTCATGGTAAATAAATTTCGTTTTATGACACACTGACATCAATTTGACCACAATGAAAATTTTTGTCAGTCTGTCCGTATCTGTATGTCCCGTAATAAATGAAGAACGGCTTGACTGATCTTTATGAAATTTTTAGGTATGTAGCGAGAAAACGTGATTGTGCAGATGATAGGTTACATAAAATATCAATAAACGTAATAATGTCTAATCAAGGCAATAAATTGATGTTTTTACAATCATGTAAATAATTAGTAGTCCAACCCGAATGAAGTCGCTCGGGGTCGCTAGTACAAAATATATGTATTTCTACTTGAGAAATCTAAATGTTCACAGCGCCATCTAGTTCGCGAATTAAAAGCTTATATTGACTTCAGATCGAATTATTTAGTGTAAACATTTTGTTACTTATTGATTTGAGGTCTTTGTTCGTATTTAAATAAGTACGTTGTACCAGGTCGATGAAGAAGTTTGTTGTATAGAAGACTTCCATATATTCATATTTGTGTTGTTACTCATTTCAGTGTGCAACACAATAACATAACATTCACATAACATGCTGTGTAATTTTTTTGCAGACTAACGATTCTTGAAAATATATTTAGTTTTAAAACAACGAAGGCTTAATAAAATTCCTTCTTAATATTGTAATAGATTCATTTTGAGAATTTAAAATACAATGCAACGCTGACTATCGAATTATAATAATTTATTTACCTTTACTATAATCATCTATATTTTTGTTGTGCAAATTAAGTTATACTTTACTCATTTACATTAAATTCAACTCATGCGTTACAATAAAAATATGACGAACTTGCATAAATGATCAATAATTGTGGTATGTCACAAAATAATTTTAGAGATATGCGATCGATAGTGATTACTGATTTGTGATTAGGTATCGTACGACGCCATGTTTCCATGTTCGTTATGCCGACAAACACCGATACAGCATTGATAATCTAATACAACATTCATATCTAATAAACTCATGTTTTGTAACCTTTACTGTTGCCGCTATCGTCTTACATAAGAGCTTGTCTCCATTATACCTACGCCGACTTCCATATCGCTTTTGATAAAGGTTTCCTCATATCAACGTATTCGCAGCCAAATTGAGCATCGTATGTTATACCTAATTAAACGCAAAAAATGAAGGAACTGGCAAACGGCGTCCACTTATGCAGAGTAACGTGAAAGCTTAGTGTGAAAAGAGAGAAATGTGATCGCGCAATTCTAGTGACATCGCATGGGGACCACGCCACCCTGGCATTAATCGTGATTTGTTCCTTTTTCAGATTTGCACGTCTACGACGTAAATGTTCTCCGTGCTGGCTATCCAATTTTAGAAAAGTGGATAAAGCCCGTACGTATTTTAGGGTTTTAATGCTGAAAAATTAATTATGCGAAGCAACGAGGTTGAAGTATGGACATAATTAATTAGCGCTTGGAAAAAATGTATTATGAATGAAGTGAGTTTTCGACAGGTACTGATATTTGTTATACCAAATGTTACTTTACTGCTCAGACTCTACCACTTACTGTAATAGTTGTATTTGTCATGAAACAATTGTATATCTCGGTCTTTGACTAGTCTTTTAATTCACATGAACAAGTAAAGAATTTTTTTGTATAACGAATGTATTTTATCACAAAACCATTAACGGCTCACAGCAGGGCATGGGCCATTCCTCGAAATGAAGGAGACTAGAACATACTCCTCTATACTGTATCAGTACGGATCGGACGATTTTATGACGCTCGGGGGCGTGTAATGTTAAATGCTTGATGTGTAACGATTCCTTCCAGCACCAATACACGGAAGTGCTTGAGAAATTTTGCCACTAGCATACACCTATCTATCGACCACGCTCGAATTTGCTTAACTCAGACGATCACTTACGATCGAGATAAGGTGTCGGACTATGATTATTTCTTATTACTTACCCATTAAACGGGTATCCAGCGAAGGCAGCGTCGTAGGGATGATACACAGCCGGATATGGCCAGCTCGCTGCACTGGCTGCCAGATTTTCTTTGAGCTCAATTCCCGCCGCCTGTTGAAGTCAATTGCAAATATTAATATTTCACCTGTTTAACAAAGTGACGGAGCGAAAGAGATGGGTCATTGATCCGGATCATATTCACAATGAAGAAAAATACTATTACAACCTTGCTACCGTCTAAAGATATGGGTAAATGCCTATAAATAATAATATTATATTAGTGTCTTATTATGATAAGCTAACCACAATCCATTTAGTGGTGATTGGTATCTTTTGCTCAGAAAATATAGAACATATCAATACAACTGTACTTAAACTTACCAACAATACACAACAATAAATCCATCTAATTGAACCATAATGTCGTACCTTTTTCGTTTCCGGTAGCTTTGACTTAATCCATTACTAGAATGCGCCTCAACGGATTGATTTTTGATCGATCGTTTTAGTGTACCGTCTTAACTATTAATATTTAATGGCCGAAGATAGATGACATATGCATCAATCATCTCCCGTTATAAAAAATCTACTTTTTTGTTTGTTTAAATAATTTAATGGCTCTAAAACGTATCGTGTGATTGAAAAACCATGTCTGGAATAATGTAAGTTTCTTTGCACAAATGCAAGAGAAAGTATTATGAAAACAAAAATACAATTGATTAATATCAATACACATGTAACAAAGAAATGTCTTGTCTCAATTTAATGTTATTCAGCTCATGAATGATATCTAACATAACGAGTTGTTTTAAAACAAAATATTGAATTATTAGTAGCCAATTTGTGTTCGAAAATCGCGTAAAAACTCTCTTACCCGTTTACTGAAGGACAGAGGGTCCAAAAATTTATAGCGACGCATTAAAAATAACTCAGGAGCGAGTCTTAATGCGGTCAACCAGGATAAATCTATCAAAAGATTTTGTTGTCCAACAACTTCATTGGTGGCCGAATCGAAAATCCGATAATAAATTTAACTCAAGTACGACAGCGTAATCCAGTCGGGCTGTCGCTCTTTGTTGCTTCGACCTCTGATATAATTCCAGTTTTCTGTTACTTCAAATAATCGAGCTAAGCTGTGACGCGAATCTGCAGTTACCAGGATTTATTGTTAAGCATAACGTTATTTGCCCACTTGCCGCATTAAAACTTTGTAAAATTATGCTCGCACGCCTTGCTCTGTGATAAAAGGTGGTCTTTGAAATCTAAACTATATTTTGAGTTACGAGCGTAATAATGATATTCAGTTAAATTATGAATTTTCATTTAGCTATATGTTTGCAAATAATATTTCAATACATTGTTACAAATGTCTTAGATATAGTAAACAAGAGTTGATCATGAAATATGTTCAAATGATTACGAGAAGCAGTATTCAACGTTAAAAAAATATGATCGTATTTTTTATTGGTACCAACATTATAAGCTTAATGGAACTTGGCTATAATCCCATTAACATTAATAATATGTTCAAATAGGTATATTTTTATGGAACGAATAATTTTATAATCCGTTGAACGATTCGGTTGACACGCAAGCGCAGGTATCGCGGGGCTCTCGAACGTCGCCGCTTGCGGCAATGTGTATTTCAACCGACTTCATAAAAGTAATTAAATATTAAAACGAGCATGACGAGAGTTGACGACGCATTCAGTTATGACCTCTTTTTGCATTGTTGAAAATGTTATTGTTAACCTTGGACCTTGTGTCGATTTATTCCGTACAGTTTCTGATAATGGCATTCATATTGTGAGTTAGGCGATTATTTTTATGATTATCTGAGTTGATATATGTCCATTTATTTTTATAGAAAGCCCTTTGCATAGGTTCAGGTAACTTTAAACGTATTGAAACTAAGACATACATTAAGTTTTTCATAATCGTTGCCCAAATAATCTTGTTATTCTTTGGATATGTTAAAATTAACTATATTTTAAAATTCTTATTAGTACCGTATGTTACTTGATTTACTATCGAAAACAAAAAATCCTTAAAAATCATCATTACTGTAAATATTCCAAAGCTGGGTTTGACTGTCCTCTCATATTAGTAGTTTTAAGGACGTAATCTACTACGCTGACCGAGTGTTGTTTCACAAATTCAGGCACCATCAAGAACACTGAGTTGAAATTTAAGGTCATTTTTATATTACTCATAACTTTAAAAAATTGTCTACGTGGGTTTGAACCCTGGTCCTCCGTACCGAATATCGACATTCAGACGAATAAGCGATCATATAGCTATCATCAATAATAAACTAAATTATATCACAGCGACAGCTTCAGAGAGCATGAAATTCATGAATTTGTCAAAGTGTCATATATCCTAACATCTTCATGAATTATGGTCTCTACTAACCAGAGATCTATTAAGCGCTGTTAAGTAAAACGAGGATTTATTTTTGGAACACGTTGTTTTATAAATTGTAATTTTAATTTTTTCAATAGCTATCAACCAAGTCTGCCGTCTACTTCCTGTGACGAAGACGCCAGATGTGTAAATGACACTAATAAAATATATTTCTGAATTAGTCTCCGTAATTTATTAAATGTCTAATTAACAAAGCATTCGATTTGAAAAGATAAAAAACTGGTTAATTCTAATATAGTCTAAACATATACTACTTTACAAAGCTGAAAGAAGATTGTGTCTGCTTATTTCAAATTTTTAAAACGTTATAGGTAATTATATTTCATAACAGTTCTACACCCTTTGCCATCTTCTGCTGGACATAATTCATTATTTAATTAATATCTATTTCTGTGCCTTTAATTAAGATCATTGCCTATGAGTCTTGCCTTTAAGGTCGAAAGCATATACTTTTCTTTGGTTTCATTATTTAATCGAACGTATAAATTCAATTAACCATTTTTATACGGCAACAGCACTCTTTATTCCTTTGTCGACTAAATTGCACATTTTAAATTAAGAAGCTAGTATGTGTGTTATGTTTGTGAATGTGTCTTCCTATCCATGGAATAATAAATTGTGACGAAGTAAAGACGAGGACGAAAAAACGATGCGAAGGCAGGATCCCATTGAAGGCGAGAAGGCGGTCGATTCAAGTTAACACTTTCGCCACCGGCGATGATATATGATCATATCTCCATGAATGATTGAATCATGTGTCGGGACACGTTCACGGCCCCACCTTTTAACACCTTCCTCCAAAAGTTTTACTACGCGTCATATATTACGTGCCGTGGCTACTTTTATGTTGTTATGATCATTATCATTCAAAGTCACCCACACGCGGTCGGCAGTGAGCCTCAAACCGACACCGCTCTCTTTTATGATATCAAACTTACATTCATATTAGTTTTCACGTGTGAAGTTCTATTTTAATTTTAAAACAATATGTTAATACATTCAAAACACTATTTCCTTTGAGGCTTTTTACACGAAAAAACGAGTACACAAGTAGTGTTTGTTGTCTGTAATACTGATGTTATCACGTCGGTCTCAGTTAAAAAAAAACTTTATTTCCTACCGGGCAAGCGAGGTGGAATTCTGGTTTTATAATATTATTAATCTTTAAGAAAGGAATTGTTAAACGTATTAAGTTATTAAACCCAACCGAACCGAATACAAGTTTTTGTGTGATATACAAAGGAAGATACATCATCGGATTATGATTCTAATTTATGCGTATTCTTTATATCATAGAGCTTATTGTTGCGTCTACTTAACACGACGAAGGATCCTTATAGCTGCTCTCTAAGGGACTATTTTGACATCAGATCCTAATTATTTTAAGGTAATGCCTTTCATAATGGGTGAGCAGTAAAAGAACAGAATAAATAATGAATGGTAAGTTGCTCTCTTGTAGATTTTTAATCCCTTTCGTTTAGATAATATCTCGACTTCGTGCCGTGATTTGGTATTAGCTTTAGAGAAACCAATTAATTATAGACGAAGCTTCCTACGATTAAGTTAACAGACGTTATTTGATAATGAGGGTCAGTAAAATATTTGGAGAGGTAATAAGCTTCCATCAACACGCTGAGGACAATGTGTGTACCCACTTCATCTTTCTTGATTAATTACTACACGTCGTTTTAAAGATATTAGGAAACTAATAACGATATAGCTTTTAGAAAACTTATAAGTACTCGGCGGCAACGCAGGAATCGTTCTATACATCACGAGCTACTTATACGTATAGGAGGTACGTATAGGTAAAATAAACCATTATGTCTGAATGGTTTGATGTGATTTTATATTATCAATATGTAAACTAAAACTGGCTTGTAAGGCAGGTGTACTCGTAATCTAAAGGTCAATCGATTACGTATTTATCTATTTCTAACCATATAATTTTAGTTAGGACACATTGAAGTTTCATTATTATCCATAAGTTATCCAAAACAATTGTTAAAATCGTTAAATCTCAGAACTTTAAGGTTATAATGATAATACCGCGATCGTAATCAAACACGTAAAAATGTAATGAAACAACATATCTAGAAGGTATGAGTGAGTTACAAGCTACCGCCGTTAATTTTGGTAAAAATGTTGATAGCAGAATTGGTTATCATATTTACGGCAACAAATCAATGAAGATCATCATTATATTAAAAACTTGTATGTCGGCTTGCTTTTTATTAGTTATTTAAAATGTTTATAGTCGTGAGAAAGCTCTGTTCATGATTTTTGATGGTATTTGAAATTGAAATAATTGTTATGGTTTATATTGTACTTATGGTTTAAAATATATATTGAGAATGGAATAATTAAATTTAATGAAATATATTGAGTTATTACTAAAATTAGTTAAACCGTTGTAAGGGAGTTTGTATAGCGCCCCACTGCTGGCCTCTTTCCGTGTATTGTGAAGAGTGTAGACAGACCATTTACCTCTCCTGATCTTGTTTTAACCTAAGTTTTAAACTATTTATACATATTTCATCTGAACTCTTAAATATGTATGTTCACGCATAGCGATTGGGAATGTATGTTAATAATTTTTGCTTGCTGGCAACATTGAATACAAAAATTGAACATTTTTTCTTTTAATGTGAATGGTAAATTGGGTAAATTAGTACAAATTAAAGGCTTATCAGAAGGGGTAACCACTGTTGGCATACATCCAGCATATTAAAGTTAAGAAATTTATATATTTTTTTTTATGTAGCTTTTACTTTCTATTTCTTAGTTGTATTTCTATATCAACTTTGATTTTAATACGTGGTTATGGTCGAGGTTACATTGATGAATTTATCACTTATTATTGGAGTTTAAGTCGAAATAATAAAAAAAAATATTGTACCCTAGCATCACACTACAGTTTTGAAAGTATGTTAGAAGAAGTATTTTAAAGGATGTTCACGTAGGTAGAAATATAATTTTACATACAAATGTTTAGATTTACACAGATTTTCTTTTGATTTTTCAAAATACTTCTATAGTCTTCAATAAAAATTTTAATTCTATTTTTATTATGTTTTGTTATTATACAATTCATTAAGCAAACTGTTTCTTAAATATTTCGTTAAAAATCTACAGATTTTTTTGTTTGTCATCGTTAACTATAAATTAAGGAACTAATGTTCCTAGTTTTATAACTCCTTAAACCTGAAGCAATGACACACCTCTCCGCAAAACAGTTACATGTTTGTCATTTGACAAAATCATGTTAACACATCTAAATAACGATTGGTAATTATCTATTAGATGTAATTTAATAAACAGTGAATACTAACAGGATTTGTGTAAAAAGGCGGTTGATCGGCTGCCAGAGCAGGGAAATACGCAGCCATTCCTGCGGCGGTAGCGGCTGCATCCGTATAGGGTGCACTGTACATCGACAGCGGCACCCCCGACGCTAGCCGTTGGTAGTTGAGGAACTCGTATTGGCACGAGCACACCGTCTGTCCTGTGATAGGGTCCTGGAATATAGGTCGTCCGGTGTCGCAGCAGCGCGGCGCGGGCGCAGCGGGCGAGCTCGCACGAGCCGCACCGCTCGCCCCGCCCGCAGCCCCGCTCATCCCCGCCTGCGCCGGCGGCGGACTGTTGGAGGCTGTCGATATGGTGCTCTGTAAGTTGCAAATTTTGAAATGCCTTTATGGCGCGTTTTCACATTCGCTGTTGCTGCATGGACAGTCATTGCTTATTGCTCATTGGAGGCCTCCGGCGCACAGCTGATAGTCGCGAGGCAAATTATACAATGCTTACGTCATTATCTATTCAGTCGCGTGCATATTCTAATAATAGATTAAGTTAAACGATGATGGATAACAAATGAGGATTTAACGATGCGGCAAGGGTGATCATGAGAAACGGTGGGCGTCGCTCGCGCCTCGTCAATTCGTACGCAAATCGGACACGCTCGCGAAACCCTTTTTGTGCATTGTGAGAAGAAATTAGATTACGGAGCACTAATGCGTTGAGACGAGTGATTCAAATATGATGACTACAATGGGTCCGGAAGGGGACATATTGTTGTTATAATAGATTTATTCGTGGGACTACCTGAATAAATGTCGCGGTCGCAGGATAAACATCCCCACGTCCACACACAAAGCCGATGCTCATGCGGTCCTACTAATCGAACGCTGCAGATTCATACGCGGATAAATACCTTTCTAAATATTAGCCATCCGAATGAAAAATGGATTCCATCTAACAATCGTTGTGTTTTCAATGGGATTAGAAACCGAGAAATGCCACCCGACCGCTCACGATTCAAGTCCCTGTCAGCTACGTTGTCAAATAAAAATAAGAATTATGCCTTCTTTGTGTATTTTCTGTGTTATTACAGGATGTTTCCGGATGAAATAAATCGTCTTCGAATATAATTCTTTGATGTTGTGATAATCTCAGGTGATATATTAGTGGACGTGAACTCAAGGTTACTCATCATAGTATTATCGTTATGAAAATACTCTAGTTTGTTCATAGAGCTATCTGTGAAACCTTTCCACGAGTTAATTTTTAACCTTTAATTACGGAAGGTAGGGTAAGTGTACATAAGTCCAGTAATGTCGGGCACGGCTGATTGCGGACTAAGCCGGGACTACGACCCGTTTGTATCGGATATGGCTTCAGTGTCACGGTATCACCCCAAGTACGCAACCAGAGCGCCATGTTTTATCACTGAAAATTTCGACCTATGGCGTCGTTATGTACCGTACAGGGCTAAAAACATTTATTGTGCCGAGGGTATTACTGAGGTAATCCGGGAAGCCGTTAAACGTCGAATCCCTGCATTACCTACATTACATACCATGCATAGTTATTTAATCCTTGCTCGCAACGTTGTACGTATGGCCGCGGGTTCCGGAGCTATAGGTGGTTAGGTCACCGTATTGCGTGCCTGAACCTAATGACACTAGCAATAGAGATGATATCGATCTGTAGATTGTATGTGGCTGAAATTGACGCCGGTGCTTAAAAGGGATTGAATCCGCTCAAACGTTACGAGTGTTGGATGGAACGACATAATATCTATCTGTACTACAGTATGCCTTATTTATCCGCCCTGTCGGCCATTGTGGATTGTGGATATGCGCGTTTAATACGAAAAACACACGTAGATATAAATCAGTAGTGATTTATCTATCGATATGGCGTAAAATGTTTATCAATCCTAATTGTATAGTGATATTGCTTTTCAATCTACCGCTTTCTAATTATAGATTTCTTGCATTACTCGGGAAATAATGTGTTGTTTATTTGCGTTAATATGCCTTAAAGCCTACCTTTAATCATTTATTAATTATTTAAATCACATGACATATGCTTTATCTTGTCACATAAGTCGTATTGATACGTATATAAGGAAATTGAGATTACATCAAATGCCATAAATAGGCAAGTTGTAGCAAAAATATCCAAATGCCAATATATGAAATATGTCTCAGCCATAATGATACGAGATGCAAAGTGCGACTCAAGTGGTCATCATCTCAACATCGGATGCGACAGATGTTTGTTTCACACTCAACACAGATTTGACGTGTAACGTGTACGCTTAGTGTATCCGAATACCGAATATGTATAAATGGTATCTTCACTACACATAAATATACCCGATTATGTAAAAATATTGTTAACGGGTAACATTACAACGGGAAGTATTTGTTTAATATGTAAACATATTCTGTTATATGAATCACAGATAATTTTTATCGCCTAGTTTGATGCAATAATACGATTTAATACATTTTTTGTTCACAATACAGAAATTAACTTCACACATTACATATTAAAGTTTATCAAATAATTATTGGTATGAGTACTTGAATAGAAAAATTTTTGAAGGCGATCTGCGACATATTATACCTATGCCTAATATTGGTATTAGGAGATAAATATTAAAAGTGATACGTTTCTGATAATTATTAACAGACGCAATTGAACTTTAACTTTATGCTCAACTCATACAACATCACTAGTAAGAAACGAAGATTCATGTTGTAATGAAAACTAGTAAAATCTGATAAGTACGAATCCTCATTGTACCTTAATGTTTTTACGACCTACAAACTAAGTGTAGTGTTTGAAAACGTAATTATAATTGACTTTATTATTACGAGTAATTACCTACATACATATATGTAATTATGTATTCAACACTATTTGAACCCCGTCACGCTTCCCCGTATGGTATAAGTACGAAATAAAAATAATTAAAATTTATTTACCATAACATGACATCATATTGTATTCAACTCAAACTAATTTCTAAATATATCCAGTAACACAAAATCCTATTTTTGGGATCAATCGTGTATTTAAAAATACTTATTTTGGTTGGTACTTTATTTATTTCTTTTCTTTTTTAATGGTTTAAAAGGTGTAAAATACATGTAAAAAATTGTTGGGCCACCTCACTATGATTGTGTTTATTATTACGTACATAACGTAGAAGGATGTTATTCAATATATATATTAATGGTTTATTTTAAGCTGTCACTTGTTATCAGTGAAGTAAAATTACGGGGAGTGCCAAGTTTAACGTACCAACCTATTAGATTTACTACGTCAAATTATAGTACAATTTAGTTTTAAGTAATAACAATTAACTTGATTTCAAAATAAATTTTTTTTTTATATTAATTTAGAATACGTATTAAAAACTTTCTTAGTCACTCTTACAATGTCACAAATAAAATATTCACGTGTATTGCATTATTGTTTGTGGCCCACACTCGTCAACCTTTTTATTTAGTTGAATTGTGAATGAAATTTATTTAAGCCAAATAAGTTCATATGCAGTATAATCTCTGCATTTAATATAAAAACAAACAATGATAAGACATTTATTCAGAAGATGGAAATACAAAGTGTACTGTAAAGAAACCAGTCCACATAAACACGCGGCGCATTGATACGTAAATTGGGCATCTAAACTGAATGAGCAAATGGGCGAAGTTTATCACATTGAAGACGTATATTGGTGTTATAGCAAAACGCACGATAACGGATAGAGCTGTACATGCACCCATTTATCAAGACAAGAGACTTTGAAAATGGACGTACCCAACTATTGCTTACGCACTTACATACATATATACATGTTTATTAGATAAAAAGAACAAAAAACTTGTCATCATATCCTTTTCAAATATCGAACGGCCGTAGGATTAAAGTGCCGCTGCACCTTATCTCGTGCAGACATCTTTTAAAAAACAAACAAGAGGTACCTATATTCTCTTTTTGTCGTCTTTTTTTATCGTAACCCGCAGGATGTGTTAGAGTCGTTAAGCCCTTTTAAGTGTTAAACCATGTAACTGAATATTCGAGCGTATAAGGGTCCGGTCTATTTGTCAAATAATGTAAAAAAGTTAATCTTAGAGAAATCGGACCCAATGACATGAATTTCGTTAAAGACATCAGGACAGCAAAAAATACGAGTAACATGTTGGTTGCTCACCGTAGGTGACGCAGGATAGCCGTGGTACCTGCTTCAACGGTTTTTATCAAAGCAGGACCTTTGGTAAGAATCATTGAAGTATTAAATTTACGATAACGTTATCCTCATAATAATTCGGCTTTCTTGCTAATATGTTAGACCGGAGTTCCAGATAAAATGCTTGTCCAATCCTTACTATAATCAGATTTCATTCTACACAATTCCTAAGTATTAGTTTTTTCCCCATTCGAAAATTTAATATTAAAATAAATTGGCACGTAATTGTTGGTTCTAATGATACATTTGTAGCGATTTCTATATTTTACTAAACCTGCCAATGTCTATCCTGTAAGCTTATTAAAATATACTGATGTGTAAGGTTCTTAGTGATCTCAGTGACGTGTAAAGTCTGAGTATGACCTTAACAACGTCAGAGGAGACGCGATCACAAGGACAGTAATGGATTATGGCGATGTTGATGACGAGAAAGATGATAATGGTGAAGATGTTATCCAAACGACAAGTATGGAACTTTTGCGCTGGCCAGCATATAACGTTTTGCATAATGATGCAATACGCGACTAAAGTCTTATACGACCTCGAGTGATCGACAGTCTTCCAGCTGAACAGAAAAGATAAGACGAGTAGTCGGATAACTGAGAACATAACGAATTTTTAATTGAAGTGCCGCTTAGTAGTGTGAAATAATTCATATCATATTATCGGCCTGATTAGAAGCTAATTACGACTTTTGAATTGTACATAATGATCATGACCAAAATCTCTGGGAACTGCATTAACTGAATCAGTGCGGTTCAGTCATCAATCTGTTGCGTAACCACACAATTGATCGAGATACCGTTATGGACAGGCTGTTTACCGCTCGAAGTATATCTAACGTTAGCTGCAAATTCTGTATCTATATGTTTATATCAAAACGGAGGTTATATACATAGGTAGGTTATATTAAGACAATATTTAGCTTCCTTTTTATTTCATGAACTTTAGACTAAATAGTCAAAATATTTAATAGAAGAGCTAAGACATATTTTTACAGTCAGCGTCGTTTTATTCTCTGATCTCATATATATACGAGTATACATAGTATTATTGAAAACATAATAACAATTGTTTTATGTACATACTAATACACACTTATGCTTGTGTACTAATGTTTAAGTCTTTAGTGTTTAGATAATATAATTTCACTATGTCCACATAACATTTTTTTTTCATTATTCTTCATAAAACTACCATGAAAAACGTACTTAATTTTATTTCAATACTTCGTATTGTTTTTTTTATTCTCCGAGCCAGATATATACTTAGGCTAATACAAAATGTTAATGCACGGTGTACCTTAATTTGTGTGGTTGCAGACCATGGCGTAAGCTATTAGGTGCAGTCAAGACAATGTTCATGCCCGAATAGTTGGAGTGCCTGCATTCTCCCGTAATCCTTCGTGCATAGTCGGCCGAAGAAAAAGCATCACAATTTGATAGATCTTGAGATAAGACGGCCCAAGCGTCACGCCGCGTTGCGCTCCGACATTCCGCGCCTTGAGAATACCGTACGCGAATTATTTCGATCCGGTACATTTTTTCATCGGCTTTACATCGGGTTAATTGCAAAGATTAGAATCTATAATAAAATTATTTGTTTATCAACTTCAATTTCGCACTATTTCGGTAGACTTCCACGTGTTTAAGAGGAGTAGGTACTGTGTCTATAAATATTACGGGACATACCTACCAATTAAGGCAAGTTTCCAATTACGGTAGATCGGAAGTTCGTGCCCTCAACGGTCTAGTACCCAAATGATGAGTGACATTCGTTCCACGTCGCACGTAAGCTCCGGCGGGAACCATACGTTAGTCATTCGGCCGGCGATAACGCCGGGATTACGGGAGCTTGCATCTGATACTCAGACGTGCAAAATCCTGAAGGATTTTAGGTGTGAGAGTGATAAAATCTTCTGTTAAAGCTATAGTAAATTGGTAGACATCGGTGCTACCTTTGATCAGTTTAAACGATATATACATCAACAAGGTAACAGTAACAAAGGTAAAAAGAAAGTATTAAAGATATATGTTCTAATTATAAATAGTTAATGTGCATGACCAAACTAACGTATAGTTGAATATGAAATAAATGAATAAAGCTTTTACTTATAGTTTTAGGGTTCCGTAGATTTAATAAAAAATAGAAGTATTACAAAACATTTTATCATGTTTGTCTGTCGGTCACGCCCAACCGCCTTCAAATCTATTGTAGAGTTTTGAAAAATGTAGAACTATGTTACACACAGTTCACATATATTACATATCAAATTAAAAGGCTTGTTGCGAGGAATATGTTTTTCTTTTATATAAGAAATAGATGGAATGAAATAAATTTCTGCCGCCTTATTTCGAAAACTACTACTTTTTAAGAAATTTTCTTTTTACATTTACAGATACATTTTTAGTTTTGATTGTCCCACCACTCACAGTTACGTAATGATATTTTAATTTTGAATTAAAAAAAATAGATAATTAAAATGAAATTTAAAAAGGAAAGGATATACTCAAACAAATTTAATTACATATAGCTAGATATTTCTTTTTACTTTGCCAAGTAGTTGATTCAAAATCCCAACGGCTAAACCCTTAGTGATAAGCAAAATTTAACCTCACCAACACACACACCCAACATACACAATGCGAAAATCTAGACAGCCTAGACTGGTACAGCGTTAGCGTCCAACAGATTGAGACTTTATGTTAAATTATAATAACTTGGGGTTAAGTTTTTCTCAATTAAAAAACAACAGATTGGGTTTGATAGATATCATCGCAGACTACTAAGCCCCTTTGCGTGGGCAACTGACCTGACGTCGTCTGTAGAGTGCATTTTAGTTGTGTGTTAGAATGTTGCATCTTAGAAAAAAGCAATTAGCCGGTTTTGCAACTGTAGCTTTTGTAATAAAGACTGACATATCACGTCAAAAAATCACAAGCACCTACTACCTAATCAGAAAGCGAACGATTATTTTTCAAATTCTAAATGTAATGCTAAATTATTAGCCTTGCTCGTATTCTATACGAATGAAGCAAATTACAATAATCATTATATGTTTGTACTGATCTGTATACTGATCATCGCCATCGCTGATATCATCAGAGCCTGTCCCAGTTCTGAGCTGGAGTCTCCAGTTACAACAGTGTCAAGGTCAATGCTGGCGAGTTGCAGATTGATAAACTTTGAGATTATTCCGGATGATACACAGATTTTCTCATTTATGCCTTCATAGAAACTTCACAAAGGACCCGGTTCACTTGAGTAGGAATCCAATTTTCAACCCTCTGAACTATCACTATTCTTTTGTACGCCTTATATTGTATGCCTATTCAGTGTTTATCAATGTGTTGTCATAATTATATCTAGCTGATTTTTCATAGCTTATTTTGAAATGTAATGAAACAAGCAATATTTTGATGTGTAAATATAGAGTTTATTAATATCCCCTGGAAACATTACAAATAGTACACAACTAACAAACAATCAATGATTATGTGTATTTATTGAATGATTGATTATTAGTTGGTGATGTTAAACAAGACTTATCCGGTTATAAGCTTGTACTCGTATACTTGGTTTTTCTAGCGTAGTTGAGTACCGATGTGTTGTTATCTAGGAAATTTTCTAGAGTAGCATAATATATGTAGACTGGTAACTCGCTTGCGATTAACTTCACAAACATAACAAAAATTCATGGCTTACGTTTAGAAATAGCACCCGCATTGTTTTAAGAATGTTATTTTTGTCTTATGAATCAGAAACATATTATAATATTAATTTAAGATATCCATCTATTTTAATAGCCGAAGCCAGGTGGCCAAAATTTTAATTATTGCCCTCTTAATAGAATGTTGTTCCATATTAAATTTATTTCCTGTTCCGTGGGAACAGATTCATTTCCGGGGATGACAGTACCCTACTTTATAATACATAATATAAACTAGTAATATTCCAAGTGTCATCAAAATTTATTTAGTGATTTTAATATCATACGTAGTCAGACGTATAGACAAAAGAATCCTAAATAATATGTTTTAACCTCTGTCTATAACAAAGTCTATCTACAATGAAATATAAAAAAAATCCATTATCAGATTCGTCTCCGTTACTTTTTCATTATTAACAGAGATTATATGTAAAACAGTTACAATAAAATTATAACTTAATTGATTTCATGCGTAAACAACTTAAGAGGATCCATTTATTACAGTGTGCCGTTATAAGACAAACACAATTGCATCGGTACAAGGATGCATGTGTTTGCATCTTTGATGAGACCGACGCGAGTTTTTCGGCCTAAATAAAATGTAACGAGATAAGCTCATGAGTGATATCTGGTACTCTTGATGTAAATTGAGTAATTACTATACTAGACTACTTTCTTGCTCGTTGCTTCCGTTTGCATTTAATTATAACCTATATTATATTACCTTACGGTTATTTCTTGTATCTAAGTCTACCTGTTAGTAGTTATTTATTTCTATCATCTCTGCAGTATCAGATACATATTAGGTGGAGTCCAGAGACTAAGGTATATTTCTAATATTACTATAGAAGTGTTATATGTAGCGCAAGTTGGTTTATTGACTGTAATAATAAAAAAATGTCCAGAAATTGTAGTTTACAAAGTTACTTGGTAAAAGTGCAATTTAAAAAGGTTCATATAATTTTATTCGTTCGAAATAAACGAATTTACGCAAAACTTATTGATATCATCGATAACAGTTATTTATATCCGTAATTAAATAGTTATTCATAACGTCACGATATGTATTATATTAAGGACGAATATACCTAGAAGCAATTTTTATATAATTTGAATGTAAATCATGATAGATAATTAAAAACAACCAACAAGTCATATAAAAAGGATTGTTATGCCTTGTGGTGTACAAACAATAGAGTTTAATAAATAAAGGCATATGATATATTTTTTGGATGTATTTAATAGAATTCTATCATGTCGGAAGCAAGTCAATCTAATCAAAAGACTGATGATGAATTGATGAGTTAATGAGTTAATTAGTTAAGCGATAGAACAAAAAGTTATGTAGTAACTTTGACAGTAATAAATACAAAAATAATACAAAGGTTATACATTATTAGATGAAATAAAATAATTGTAATTATAGGAGAAAAAGTTAAGTAAAAAATAAGGTTTAATTTAATAATTAATAATTTCATTTCATTATTTTTTATTCACTGTAAAGTTTGCGTCAACAACTCGAAAGTTTAACTTTTTAAATGAGGATCTTCAAACAGGAATAATTTATGAATATCCATTCATAAACTTCTCATTCTACAGACAGACTGATTGATGTTTTAAATGTCGTATGGACTAAATAGAAAATTTAATATTGTAGTATTCAAAGACATTTCGTAAATGTCAATTTGTTTCTCTAATTTACACGTAAATCCGATTACTGGAAGTGTTTATACTTACTATATGTGCGGATTTACCCGACAATGAATAACTAAGCGTCGTGTGATCCACATTTAATTATCATTACAGTTCGCGTGAATAGAACACGATTAATTAACTCGCCCCTTCGCCGTTTTTATATCGCGTTTTGAACTAACCGACACTTTTTGACTGTCGCAGTATATCTGAATACTTAGTTCAGTTATTGTACTCGCATGTAAAATTATACAATTGATCACAGTCGCCTGTTATTGTGGATTTTTCGAAAATGTTAGGCAGTTTCAAATTCGTTATGTAGATAGTTTTAGCCTTGTTTTTTTTTGTGTTGTTTTAACCTAAGTAATTCGAAAAAAACTATTCAATGAGCCTGTCTTGAATTATTTTGAATAAAACATCGTTTCTGTATCAGGTCAAATAACCCATGTTTGTTCTGTTTGACTTAGAGTTCGACAAGTACACTCAGCGAGTATAAATATAATGTTTTATAAAAATAAAATAAAATGTTGATTTGGTTAAAGGTTGAAAAGTAATAATATATATTAATTAATTAAGGAATAATATATATTATTGATTATATAAAAATTATAGTTACAAATCTTTGTAAAAATTAACCATATTTATATTTAAATAAATAATTCTAAGACAATCATATCGAAAATGTAAGACAGTTAGACTTTATATAATACCAAACAGATAGAATAGAATAGAATAAATACATCTAAACTGATAGGTTTTTTGACATATTTAAAAATATTATAGCACTCGCAAACAGTGATTAAATGTATAATCTAATAAATTTAAAACTTCGTATATTATAGATATTTGGACTCGGATCTTATATATGTCTAAACTAAGATATCGACTTCTAAATTGCGACAAGGACTTAATATGTGTTACATAGGCAAGAAGTGCACTTAGTCGAACAGCTTGTGTCGATCTTAAGTCATCGACCGAAATAACCAACTGCAGGCGCGTAGTTAGTTGTATAGGTGACTGCTAGTGACAAATTTCTTGAACTAACATGTTTTAGAGGGCAGGTTAGTTTTACGCGGGAGGCCTACGGAGGTCATAAAAGTTTCGACTTTTGATTTGGATAAATGCTTCGTTAATTGATTGATTTGTTGTACATAATATATAATGTAATAAAATAAGCATGAATAAAAGTATCATTAATTGCATTGATTATACACTGCACTTATGATTTTTCGGTGTGAATTATTTATGCGTTACTAACTTTACATAAATACGTTTTTCAAATCAGGGAAGGTTATTAACCTATCGTAAACGCTCACACCTTTACATACCAAAAAGCTTTATCCTTTCTCAAAGCTATTTACATAAAATCGTGACGTTAATTGGACAATAATACGTTACGCCGAGTCTCGAGGACTCTATCCCGACCGCATCCTGTGTAGAGATATCTCAATAGATAAGACGCGAAATTGGCCCACCCTTGTATAAATGCTCTAAAAGAAATTCACACCTTTCCTAATTAAGGTTGTAACGGGGAAGAATAAATATTAGGAGGGTTTCTTCTAATTCTCGTGTTGCGGTAATGAAAAGATAAACATGTAATAATAGTGCATAATGACGGTAGATGTATATCTGAATTAATAATGAATTAACAAACTTAGGCTCACCGTCTAGTCTTAACACATAACAAACGCGTACAAATAAAAACAGCTGTCGTCTTATTTAATTGTACGTATATTTAAATTAAAACGTTTTGGCTCACCGTCTAGTCTTAACACATAACAAACGCGTACAAATAAAAACAGCTGTCGTCTTATTTAATTGTACGTATATTTAAATTAAATTTTTTTTTTTCATTAGAAAGGAAATATTCTAATGGTATGTATTTATTTATAAGCGAAAAATAAATTTTCATTCCCTTTCGGATTTCTCTACCCACAGCGAATATCGCTTATACTTTTTACAGTATCTTTTTTTATAAATCAGTAATTCAAAGTTCTGTACTTCTCATTAATCGCGACTCGCTTATTGAAGAATGGTTGTCAAATTGTTATTTACATTGATAATAATAATGTATAATCTAATGTCAAGGTAGGCTTTGTTAATGATACTTATAAAAGCCAAAGTATATTTTATAGCTTTTTTATGATGCTGATAGAAACCACGAAATAGTTTCATCACATTATTGATTCGTCACATCCTGTGGAACGGATCTATTTCTGAGGGGGAAGAGATATTATAGACCTTTGTACAGAAGTTACCACAAGAGCTGAGTATATAATTATTAAGGTATTTTTTATAACTATATCAATAAATAAATATGTTAAAAATATATTATACATAGAAAACTAAGACTTGAAATAGATAATGGGGTATAAGTAAAATTTATGAACCACATGTGAAAAATTTTCTAATATTGTTTTGTGGTTTGCAGGTAGGTATGATTCGTTTTTCGAAGCGAAGTTTAGGCGAATTTCAAGTATCTACTTATAAATATTTCTTCTTTAGGAGTATTATACTTCACTAATGGTTGATTTCAAATAAAGTAATTTAATAAATGTGGATTAGAAAAACTTGTAAGATTCGTAAGAGCGTTAACGAAAAAGCTATAAAATTGGAATTATAAACTCATTTGTAAAAGTTGTTTTTATTTATATTTATACTAGGCAAAATTTAACTTTTTTGGATTTTATTATGATATTTTTATAATAAAGTTTTTATAATGTCAAGTTAAAGTTAAATTATATTATATTTATTATAGGTAAAATCAATACAATATTTTATTTTGCTTGAATTATATTGATTTTATTAATAATTCATGTATTAATTTTTATTTTATACAGTTTGCCGGGATGAGAAAAATTCTGGATTTTGACCTATAATATTAGTGCCAAATATGCCAAGAATCATCTAAATATATTCATTGATTTCAGTGTTATATAGAGAGACAACAGCAAAGTCTAACTACACTAAAATTTAAAAAAATGATATGCCCATACGGTAATGGGATCGTTTTATTATAAGACATAAAGATAATTGTTGACAACCCTACTGACGTTGTACATATACCAATACGATAAGTACAAACGGTGTGGTTACGATACTGTAAATTCGTTTGTATCGTTTTTGCTCTTAAAATTAATACTATTCTGAAGATAAATGTTTTTAATAAATGTACTAAATGTTTTTGCTAGCATATTATACAGGGTGCAAATGAAGGTATGGATCATCGGCTGTAACTCAGTATCCAGCGATTTGTCTCTGATGGATATTCTGCTATATTGAATATTTACATTTGTGTGAGTGTTTATAACATATTTGCGAAATTCAAACTTTAGTTAGTGTAAGTTATACTCTTGAATTTTATGCTTATTTTAATCAATCGATACGAAATCTTGTTTGGACAACAACTTTAAAGAGGTATAATTTTTATGCTCTTTTTCTGCATCCTAATTTAATGACCACTCGGTTTCTGGGAAAATAAAGTACCTATTTAAGTTTCATATCTTCATTGTATAAATGTCGAAAATACCATGTATATATACCATACATAGCAGATTAGTACTTTACCTTTAATTATTATGAAAATGTTATTATTATTATTGTATTAATCAATCACCTCTTTTAAAGAACTACACATATATTGGGAAAATAAACACGCAGCTTAACCCAAGCTGTATAATTTTATTATAAACATGACGTCGGAACGATGACAAAGTTCAATTTTTGCTTAGTTTTGTTTTTTTGCTTTCGTCGTGTTCCGGCTGGGGGCTTAAGAGCCAATACTTTCTTTCTTACCTTCTTCATATTTTCTGGCCGACAACGCATCAGTGATACCTTTGGTATCTTTGATACCTTTTCGCTAGATGCTCTCAAACCTTTTAGGTATACCAAATATAAACAAGAAAATAATTGAACGATATTTTGTGGACTGTAAAGTAGTACATTCATTCTTGACTCTCTGCCAACCTCCTTTCTACCTCGCTGAACAACGGACGAGACAACTTTAAAACCCTACTTTGGAGGTAGTTAAGTTTAATCTTGGGATTTTACTGGAGTGGTCAACTTACACCTTTCTTAAAATCAACTGTATAACAAATATTTCCTGGAGAATCAGTAAAGAAGTAGATTGACGACAGACTTCTTATTTGGCGCTGCGTCGGCATTGCATGTCCCTAGTTTTGCATGTGTACCTTACTCAGACAAACAATAACCAAAACGTAGTCTGCTTAAACTCGGTTGGTACTATTAAATCTACATGAAATATTAGTTAATACAGTTCGTGCTATTCGATCGTTGCTCATTAAGTTCTAAAAAGACACGCCGCTCTATTCAAGGTCACAAAACGATTATTTCCTACCTCTCAGTATTGAACAGTAAAAAATCAATTTGAAATAGAGCCAGCATCCATGGATTGATATATAAAAGTAATTCATGTAAGGATTTAAGCAAGGACTGGCATATCTTATTGGCATTAACGTTATTTGTCAGCGCTATCTCTTATTATAATCTCTTATTGTATGATCTACATTCCTACACTTAAATTAAATTAAATTATTTAAATTCATACACAACAAAAAGTTTTGTCCGTTTGGACAAAATGTGTCTTACAAGTGCATATGTATTTTCTTCGTTTTATGCGATCCAACTTGGACATTGACAGAACTCGCCAATACAACATATAACTACATACATTTATATGGAATCATAACTATAAATTGTAATTTAAATCGTATTATCTAAAGAAAATAACATAAAGAGTTTGTCCATAAAAACGTCCGACTAGTTCAACATTGTATTTGATTGTAGTGTTCTACCCGAAGAAGTTGTTTTGTTAAGTATTTTACTGTGTTTTTGTTTCTAATCTGAGAGAATAAAGCAGCAAAAAATCTATTCGCGATTTGTAATGAGTCACGCTAACCGCCTAGTTTGTGTGAAGAAGTAAGTCAAGGAACATGAAGACTAGTCTATGTTTACGACTTCTTTCAAATTTATCCGGAAATTATGATTTTGTTACATATCAGTGTAGTTTTCAGTAGCGGGTCTATCATTTCTTTCGTGGCCGGCAACGCATTGGTGACGCCCCTGGTGTTGCTAGTGTCCATGGGCGACGGTGAACACTTACCATCAGGTGACCCGTCTGCTCGTTTGCATGCCCAAGGCATAAAAAAAAAAAAAGTTTGACAAAAGCAGTAACAGGATTGTAGTTTCAGTTCATCTGTAGTTTAAATCCTGGACAAGTATTTACCAAGATTTATTATGCCAGGCAGCTTGTGTGCTAGGTATTATTTATTATGATATAAAAATGTGTTCGAACTTGAATATGTGTGAAGTGGTGATTTGGTTTTTTTGGTCTTGACTTTAACACCAAATTGCATGCACGGTTGGTAGCTACTACAAACATTAAAAAAAAACTTAAAAATTCGTGTATGCAATACAAATGTTTTACATAAAATATTGTAATAATTACTATTATGAAGATTTTTTGTTACCAGACCAACAAAATAAGCAAATAAAGTATTCAAAACAAAATAAGATTATTTAAACGATATATTTTTAAAGTGTCGTCTACAGTGATTTTGAATTTCATTAACGGTATATAATAGTTTTAAAATCATCAAGATGGACATGATTACACATAGATAGATATTCTTATATAATTACTGATGAACAATGAATGTTATAAATTTCATATAATCGTAGACACGGGCGATAAATTCTTAAACCATTGTCCAGTAATTGCGCGAATGAGTTGATTTTTGTAAACGCGGGTACTAATTAAAATTTACGACCTCGAATTTGCAAATTATATCATTATCTTTTTGTAGGCTAACACGTTTTAGAAGGACTACAAAAACATTTTTATAGAACTAAACACATTTGGCAATTTATAATAGAGTGTTATCGCTTCTTAATAAGTTTGCATAGTAAAACTTGAGATATGTTTTTTCTGTACTAGATATAATTTTAATTACCTATGTGACTCTTAATACTGAGCGGGCGGTTGCGAATCTGAGCAGTGAGTGACGTTGAGTTCATGCTAAGTCATTCTGTTAGGGACCTACGGCACGCTATTATAAGTTCAATTACCGATTCAATAGCAATCAAATTCGCATTATGACTTTAGATTCAATAACTGTATGTATCATCATACGCAATAGCGCGCGGGTGCGATTACGTTGGTGGCTTTCACGTATTTTTTTTTGCGAGACATAAATTTGTATCCAATGCGTTATAACATGCTTAGAGTGTTTATCAATTAAGATATCTAGGCGATCATTCATATTGTTAGAAAATGCGTTGACACAATTCTGACAACTAGATGTGTTTAATCGATTTATAAGTATTGTCTGTATCTTTTATCGATGGCCACTTTAACGATCACTTAACAGCCCATATAATTTCTTCGTCCTTGTATAATTATTAATTAAAATGTCGGTTAAACTTTAAATTAAAATTCTTATCATCCATAAAAAAATAATGCATTAGACAGCCTGTCATAATTATGTATTCTGTAATTTGCAAAACATAAAAGTAGACTATATTTAGTGTGCATAGTACCTACACACAAATTGATTTATAACTTAGTTACTGCGACGTCATGTCCAAAATTAATTCATAGATACGAGTAAGTATTACCAACATATCAACACGTCCGAACACAAAATCCCCACCGATCTATTCGGGTCACATCTTTGTTGACGTATTAGCTTGTTGTAGGAATAAATTAATAGAATTATTGAATCTGCTTTAACAATATAAGGTTATTATAAAAAGTATTGCAAGACGAAACATGTCGAGAAAGTTATCTAGCACGTTGTGAGCCGATATACGATGTAATATATCTCGTATGCCTTGTTTATGATAGAAAATCTTCATGCGCTGTTCACACCTTAACCCACATTTTTTTGATTCCATCAAGTTTATTAACTCCGTAGATATTACAAGCGATCAGGGAGGATTTTGACTACTATGATCTTTGATATTCCAGGAAGCTAAAATATGAGGACTAATAGATCTTTCTGAAATTAGCCCTGCGAGGAAAGCACTGGTGCGTTCATACGAGATCCCTTCCTCTATATATGTTCCAGAAAATTTCTAAGAACTTTTTAGTGAATAAAAATTACCAAGCATACTGGATCGTGGCAGAAAAACTAACAAACAATCAAACATTGACCGCACACAAAAATCTGCGGAATTAAAGAGCACTCGGCTGTTATATAATGTTAATATTTATAAACTACCAGACCGTTATTAACAAGCGAGTAGAACTACAGTTTGATGCCTTAGGGGTTAACCGAAAAGCTACGTATCATTCGATTTTAAATGCCAATCGAGACACGTAGCTACACTTTCTGTCGGATCGAACCGAGACCGTATTATTATTGTATTTCATTCGAACAACTCATTCATAAAATTGCAAATCGTCAGCAACCCGAGTTGTTCGATACACTTCATCAAACACACAAATATGATTTGAGCTTTAGGCCTTTTTTCTCGATAGCTTTTACGGAAAAACATAAAAGTAATCTATACTAATAATAATACTGCACGTACAATATTTTTTGGAAATTTTAATGTAAGTAGGCTTTGTTATCGACAAAAGCAAAATATATTTTTTGGGTTCGTCCGACTGTCTTTCTGTCTGGCTACATATCACATTAAAACCACTGAATAGATTTAGATAATACTTGACATATTAGTAGCTAATATTGTGGGTCGGAATATGGGATACTTTATATCCAGGGAAATGGATTCTTTTCTGCAGGATAGGAAATATAAGTTAGTAATAATAGTAAGGGACGTTTTATTAAAAGGGCAGTAAATAAAAATTTGGCTGTTCGGATACAGCTATTATATTAAATTAACATGCCTCTAACTGATAGAACTAGAAAAGCAGATTCCTGAATAACGCAAGTGCTTATTTAAACGTAAGGCGTAGGTTCTCTGAAGCGAAGCAAGGGCATGTTACTAGGTGTAAAAAAAAAATTTCGCTATTAATCAACTATTTTATTAACAACCCTAGCTATCGTTGGCTATTGCGGTTTCTATGCTATGTTTTTTTCACTTCTGTACCAAAATGTCTACAATAATTCTGTCTATTTTTATATTAGGAAAACATTTAGGTACGTTTTTATCAAGTTTTCTCTTATACAACCTTACCGTGATCTTCCCAAAGTAAAAAATTAACATTGATTCGCTGTATCTCATATTGCTTCGTTTAAAGGGATGGCATACATGTTTATTTTTTTTGCTTTGCGTTTAAAACAAGTTACCTAAGTCCGAGTTTTTTTATTCTAATTAACTAATTAAGTTAAAAAATATCCTTATATTATGTTTGTAACTCCAGTAAAAAAACTATTATCAAACTATCTGAATACTTAAATTATTTTACATAAACGTATCTTGGATTCCAGGAAAAAACATATTACCTATGTATTTAAAAACCTTCAGACGTCCAATATGTTTAAAAAAGTTATATTCTTTTGTCAAATCTTTTCTAAAGCAGGAATGTAATATTGAATAGTTCATGTATTGGGCACTGTATTTCAATAATAATATCGATTTTTAAGTTACATCATCGTATTGAAACAAAATTGATTTTCAATCATTTGGACCAAACGTAGCTCGATCATCTAATGAAGTTGTTTCGAATTGTTCGCTAAGATTTATTGGTCTCTGTTACGGAATACACATGTGCTATTGCTTTGGGTTAGGAACTAATAATAACTTGTCCATTACTCTGCTTAATATCCCCCTGACGTGGTCGCAAACATTCCTGTAGCCACTACAAAATTAGGTTGACATTTGGCGCATTAATGCAAAATGGAACTACGATTGAAATATTAAATTTGGTTTTAGCTCTAGATTGTATAATTTATGGTGGAAACTAATCAGATATTGATTTCTAATACATCACTTTGATTTATGGAATATTTACTGCGATATTAGATATTATTTTTGTATGCAGTATCTAAAATTAAAAAAAAGCATCGAACAAATCAATTTGCTTTAATTTACATTGTTTGAAGTTCATTTATGATAATCTTATAAGACTAAACGTTTTAATTAGATATCGCTTATTTTAAAATAGAAATCTGGGCAATTACAAAAAATGCCGCGGGTACATAATAGGTACGTACAAAATACGATTCAAAATTATTATACATTTTACCTTTTGAAGAATGCAATCCTTTCAGTTTGTATTCAAGACACATTAAAGACCTTTAATAATTTACGACGTTGCAGTTTTAGTTGTTCTTTGTTATTTGTCTAAAATACACTTACTAGTTGGAACTTATATTAATATTACAACTCCTCAAACAGAGCACCGTATTAATTTATCGAACATACGTATAGTTTTACCTAAAAATACCATAACCATAGAGTTTGTAAGAGGTATTGTCTTAGGTATGTCAAAAGCAAAATACAGTAATTTTTTACATTACATTGGTGTTTTAAACAAATCATTTATATATTTGGAAGAACAGTGCGATTAATCCAATGTTCTGCACAACATCTATACTAACAAGAAATTTCACTAGATTATTCTAGCTTAACGGTCAAACTCGCTCGTAACTGCACTTTACTTACAATTCGGTTTGAAGTTCTATTGAATCGTTAGAGATATATAGGAATTATCGGCAAACACTAAAACCATTAAAGCGCTACCGATTCAAAACATCCCGTGGTGATCTCGGACCTTTATTGCGATCCTGTCGTTGCCCACTAATCGACGTCATTACTAAAATAACTCAAATGCCTCTCCCGCATCAACATTCTATACATCCTAGAGCTGTACAGACGATGTATTTAGATTTATATGAATGTCTTTCGCGACAGAATTCGCCAATAAGCATTCCTACTCACAGATGCACGGCTACGATTGTTAATGGAATTTCTAAATGTTGAAAACAACATTTGAAAAATAAAATCGAGTGACGATTTTTTTTCAAGCAGTACTAACGACAAGTTCCTATGTTCTGTTCAGAGTTTTTGAATAAAATAATTATGTTACTAAGTCAAGAAATGATAAGTCAGAGACGAGAAGAGAAGACAAACTTGTTATAAAACGGGATTTACTACAGTAAAAAGTAGAACAGTGAAAACTATTTTATTGGTTGAACATGAGTATTAAGCATCACTTTATTTTTTTATATTAAGTGCGTCTCTTAAATTAACTAACACTTGCTTTGGTGAAGGAAAAAATCGTGAAGATACCGACATGCTGGAGAGTTCACCATAATATTACTAAAAGGGTTAAGTCTGTTAATTCGCACTTGGTCTGCGTGGTAGATTTATACTCGTCTTATTTTGAGAGGTAATCCGAACTCACTAATGGTTCAGATGTGATGTGTGATGATGAAACTAGAGCCAATCCACTAGTTTGCGAGTTATTGGTGCTCGAATCTCATACATTTATCACGCACGACGTTTCTACCTTTGTTATGCCACTCTGCGGCGTTATTTTAAGGTAAAATTCATAAATTCTAAGCGGTCTGACTCAGTGTAAATTTGCCCACACGCAAATAATGTCCAATAAGTAAAGCGGTTCCAATTGTATATGATATTTTTTGCAACATAATGATACGATGGTAAACGTGGGTTACACAACAACCGATATATTTATGTATTTATGTATGTATTATAAATATTGCACACATATAAAGAAACTACGACAATACAATAAATTCTCGATATGACCTGGTATGCTTGTAAAGGCCATGATATGTTTCCTATAAAAATATACAAGCAGTTTAAGCGTCACATAAACTCTAAATGAAATTCAACTTTTTCATTTACATAATTTTTCCAATAAGTTATTACAATTAATTCTAATTTGATAGCAAGTTGACAGTCCACTTCTCAAGTCACTCTGTAACCTTCATGTTTGCCTTTAATTCATTAAGCGACCCACTGCTTGCTAGGGGCCTATTCTGGTAAACTAGGCGCCTGTAACGTGTTCCAATACGCTGCTGTATGCGTGTTGACAAACAAGAGTGGCTAACTTAGATATCAATAAAAAATCAAAATAATTCAATCATATTTGTATGTACCACCGTTTCGAAAAGATGTTTTAGGATTGAGCAAAGGAGACGGTGAACGAAACTCCTCTGAGATTTTTATGTAATAAGAATGCATTCGATATGGCTTAATGATTACTTTCTAATGATAACAACCAGACCGTCGGTTTAACGGCCCGCCAAAGAACAGAATGACTTATAAACTTTTAGTATTAGTGGTGACGGTTACCCATCCAACTCCCGACAACAACGGTCTTATTGTATAATTAATTTATACGAGAGATACGAGTAAAAACGTTCATAGTTGTTTATAAAATGCCCTTTTTATTAGTTGTACAATCAAATATTTTGTTCAACCTAATCTAATTTATATTGTGTATCCAAAGGTTTGTTTTGTCTTAATCAAAGGATTACAGTTTCCAGATTAATAATATTGAGTGTATTGAAAAAAATGTTGTAATATTGCAACTAAATATTAACGTCGTTTACTATTCGCATCTGAGATAAAAATATGAGATATGCGATAAACCTGATAAAAGTTTTCTGTTCATAATGTAAACATCTTATCACTTCTTGTTGAATTCGTTGCATAAGTTACATTTAAATCGTTCAATTTTGTTATTTCATGTCAGGGCACTAAAACATAAAACCGCGTGCGCGAGTGTTTTGTACGATGAACGAGCAAGTTCGCGTCTCACCGGCTATAGTGTCGACGCAATGAAGTGTCAACTAATAGTATGTGACTACGTAAGCACCTCATCCATCCTGGCTTGTGGGCGCTACAACTCCACTAATTGTCATACAAGGGTATTTTGGTTCACATAAGAATGTCCGACGAATCCAGCCACACCTGATTACGAACATCAACGAAAGATCTGTGGACGCGTCGCGTCACGACGCCCATTTGTTAGCGGAAGACTGTCACGCGTTGATATTCTAACGATATTTTTTAAATATTTTGGTTACTTGGTCCCTTTAAATTTCTTCATACATCCTTAAAAGAATAAACATAGACAAGAGTTTAATTTCCTTGTTCAAAATCGTATACTAGAAATGAATATAGGAGAAGATGTAATTCAAAGTAAAATGTTACATACGTGTCGAATATATACTAATAACCTTTTTAGCGTAAACTAAGTTTATAAATAAATCTTTTAATACGGGTTTGAAAGCGAAGTAAGTTGAGCATCGAGAGAAGGTAATGTGTACTCATATGTTTTGACTTAACGTTTTAGTACGCACGCGTTTGAAATAGAACATTAAGCGAGGTGAGAAAGGTAGAAATTGAAGTGGTCACGGATCCATGGATTAAGTTCGTCTCTCTCCCGAGCGCACGCATACAGTCGCACATGTACAAATCCGGTTGCGCCTTCGATGTAGAAAATACTACCACAATTCATTGCCACCGTAACGAGAGACAACAAAATGTAACCTACTAACAGCTCGAACACTCCCTTTATTTCGGAGAAATTAATTCGATTTTCTGAGAATCGGGCAGCTGCTCACCTATCTGATTAGGAAATTTCGAGCGTTTCGGCGGTAACGCATGAAAAATAATCATTACCCGATACTGTACGTGATACGCGGTGTCAGGTTAAATATATTGATGACATTTTGTGCTGGACACAAAAACAATAAATAAGTTATTACTGATCGGATCCCAGGCATACAAATGACATTAGCCGTTCGGTAAGGTTATCTTGTTTTTAATGTGACGGCTTTATGAGTGCGCTCGCAATACTGGTGTCTACGTACAAAGGAATTTGAAGTCTCATGTACATTTATCGCATGAATATGTAAATTGTTTATTCTTACAATCTAAGATGTCACCCACGGGAACTAGAACGATACCGTTGATGACCGTGTCAAGTGCTATCTCGGAGCTGACATGGTATATTTTGAGAATCTCTATGATATTGCCCAGACATCCGATAGGTATAGACTTTGCAGAAATTCTGTTTATACATGTTAAGTAGATTAATGAATCTAAAGTTAAGTGCGTGGTTTTCATATAACAGCTTGCTTAGGCAAATTACGACTGGTGCTAAGCAAGCAGAGCCATATTTTTAAAAGCATTATTACTATTTCGTTATGCTGCTTTAATACAACGTATGTAAGTATGGATATTTCAAGACGTGATCGTTTTACACAGGAATAATCGTGAAACTGAAACAATAGGAACGGGCGAATGTTTACTTAATTAGGGCATTTTATTATACTGTATTTAAAATCAGAAAAAGGTTGAAGCAATCGTTAAAGGAGCAATACGAGTAAAAAGGTGAGTTGGTTCAGCGGTCGGACGCAAACAGCTAAAATGACGATGATTGTTCATGGCTCATTATTAACTTAAATGAATGGTGGGTCTTTTATTTTCTTTGCAATGCCTCGGCAACTCATTGCTTGTACTTTGACCATCTAGGTGTAAACGAAAATAAACTTTAGTGGTAGATATTTTTTAATACGTTATTGAGTTAATATTTAGAATGAATTGGACAGTTGAGTATTTTTGTTAAGTTAAATGTAATTAATTGTGCAGTAGATAATGTGACACATTCCAAATCTTTACAAACTGTAAAGTCACAATACTTTGTAACAAAGTTGAAAAGAAATATATAACAGTATAAAGATATTTCCGAAAGAGGAATCTCTATTGCACCTATGTTACGACGTCATGAAATAATGTGAATTTAAAATTTTAATTTAGTCGAGAGAAAATATTCACTGCCACTTAGATAAGTAACAATAACTAAAATAAGGTAATAGGTAACAATTTATCAATGCAATTAGCATATGGCAATTGCATTAATTGGATCTATAGTTCGTTTCAATATTTATAAAAAACCATACCTATTGTGTTGTCATACCAAAAAGTTTTTAGAAAAACATTATTTGTTTCTTCACTAGTTTATAACTTAGGTATACTTTCGTGAGCTGTTAAGAGAACAAATATATATTTTTTAATTCAATCATATACTCAGTATGAAAAATCGCTAAAACCTCAACACGCCGCTCTCGTGAAATATTAATCTGGAATCCGACACTCGCAACTGACGAGACCCGTATGACCTAAATAAAAGCAACTTTGTCGCCTTTTGTTCCAGCTCGTTTATAAAATGAAATATAAATGTAGTCGCACATTCGACGAACCGATGACAAAGTCAAGGGTAATCCTTAATCGAATTTTTGAATACCGAAATACTCGTAATATTGATAGCTCCGTAGTTGATAGTGCTAGGGGTCCTGGCTTCGATTTCCGTACGGGTAGACATTTATGTGACAGATAAATGTTTGTTCTCTTATCACGGGTGTCTGTGATGTCATATTTATGTACATATGTCCATGCCACACGCAACAAAAGGAATTTAACTGCGGCGGCTAAGTGTGTGTTTTTTATGTCTTGTTTGGTGGCTCACCATAACTAATCAACTTTAGAGCATATAGTATATTCCTCGCTGGCTTACACGTTAACCATTTACGTTAGTTAATAGTAATAATAATAATAATTAGTAATTAGGATTGTTTTAGAAAAGGCTTAAAGGATTACTAGAAAACACCTAATTAATTAATTTTGCCACTAGAAGCTGCCTTTACATTTCTTTTGTGTTTCTCTCCTGTGGTAATAGTATTCATAACACACACTTGTTATTTATCAACTTTAGCCGTCCTAGTATTTAAGTGATTTTCCGCTACGAATGGAGAAATTTACTTATCTTATACAACGAACAAAGATAGATAGTGCACCTTTGCTATTAAATTTACCAAGAACTAAAATACCTACTAGCGAGCGTACCTTCTATTATGGCTTAGAGAACGTCACGAAATAAATGATTAGAGCGAAGAGATACGGAAAAGGCGAGGTAATCATGATGAGGACAGAATAACATTTAGAAGGGACAAGAATCAAATTGAAGCGAATCTTGTTAAAGATAGATGAAGAATATCACGAGAGTTGTACAGGCGAACGAAATTAAATAACAAATGTAAATAACACAATAAATGTGTCCATTACGTAAATGAACTCATAAATTTGATACAAGGAAGCTTTATAATAATAAGAATAATTTATATCTCTGGTTGTAAATAAGTCTTCCTTAAAGGGGGCATTTTACTAAACATCATAACTGAACCCGAATCATAAATTTTGCAAGAACAATTTGAGAAAACCGGTATAGAGGCGAACAACTTCATCCCTCTGTCTACATAACGTATCTAATGCCATTGCGCATGCCGTGTTTGATATAGAAATGGCTTCGTAATGCGATTCAATTTCAACCCTCCATGCTATATTACGTTAAGAAATCGTCTATGAATTTTATAATACACCAGCCATTTTGCACAAACTGAACATAGAAAGAGATTCTACCTTTGCAGTAAGTCGGTAAACGTGTTATCTGTAAACGGGCGCTAAGATATAGGGTAACATATTTTTTACATTTTATTAAATCGATCTGTAATCGTTTTCCATCACTCCAAGGCTTGAACACTTCATATAAGTATAATTAACTTTTCTAATCGAGCGAGGTACACCTATAGATAGATCACTACCAAGATACGTGGAGTCTCAATTCGATTCAATTTATCGAAGGTAGCTAACGCTCTGTCGACTAATGAACCGACATCTGTACTCGCATTTACGTGGCATTATGTGCATATTGTGTTATAATCAATGACCTAACCTGTCAGCTAAGCTCATTAGCTAAAAATTGATGAGCCATATTTTGCTTATAGTCAAAACTTTTTCTGTGCACTAATCGAAAATCAATTGTGGCGACTAGAATATTATATATGTAATACACCTAGCAGGTGTTATAATGGGTATCGACCCCCGAGAGTGTCTGGCTCGAATTACTTTAAGGAATAATCCTTCATCATTCATTAGCGACGACTATTTAAGCAGTGTATTAACACTTTTGCGCATTTCACGCTGACAAAAGTAGTTTAATAAATGCCGTTATCAAGATGACCATAAAATTTCATTACAGTATTATACATTCTATAATCGATCTTGCTACTTATGGAAAGGACAGCTCGTTGAAATAGCAGATGCATTATATCCACCAAGACCAAAGGTCGATGCTTCTAATATCGCATGCGAATAAAAGTGAACTTCAATCTTTAGACCAGCCGAAAACCGTTATTTTGGTTGAGCTTTTTGGAACAGAATTTTTGTAGATAATCTTTATATTTTTGTTTATTATCATAAATTATAACTTATATATAGATATCTCTTTATATGTTAGGCTACGATTTTTCATTAGTGGGTAAGCATAGTCTTTAGATTAACTCAAATATATTAATGAGAGTCTCCGGAGAGCAAAATCATTATAATAGGTCTTGATTAATTTTCTTGTAATCGTACATTAGTATCATCTTCCTGAGTTTAATAAACGTTTAGTTTCCTGAGTTTAATAATTGTTTTTGCGGAAATTGAATTTATCTTTATTGTGTTTTCATCTAAACTTTAACTGACACATAATTAATACTAACATATTCTGAAATTAATATACTTAGTTCTTAAAAAATATTTATTCCCAATATACTAGTATTTGATTCAGCCGGTTTAAAACTATGTATAATAACCTACAACTCTTTTACATATTAAATTGATACAGAAATCTGCAACAGATTTGCATAAATTTTACAATTGAAATAGATAAATTAATCTATCTTCTATTATTCTTGTTTCGTTTACAATAATTAGTGTTTATTATAACGTAACGATGTTTAAAGCTTTTATTATTGATCACTTAATAAAACATCGGGGCGCAAAATCATAATAGCTATTACTGATATAATATATGGAGTTAATTACAGTAATGGTGGCGTCTGCGAAATAATAGTGAATGCTGGAAGGCAATTGTGTTACTGAATCGCACTAAATAAACCGCGTATTAATGAACAGTTAATTTGGAGAATAAATGGTGCCACCCGAGGTTTAGTGAGCCCGGAGCTCTTAAAACGTACGACACGACGCTGCATAAACGTTTACAGCCCATTCTTGTACGTAATTGCTATTTAAATAAAAACAAACCATGATCGCAATGGAACCCCTACTTGGAGGAAATACCGCATTTCTGTTCGGTATGTTCCTATACAGAATTTAAGGATGGCCAAAGGAAAACAAAAAGTTATTTAACGATACCGTTGAACCACACAAATAAATGCATATGATTATTTATAATCTCCGCGTGCAAACGATAAATAATAACTATTGAACGAAACAACTAGAATGAAAAACAGTTTATATGAAACATATCATTTTCAGAATTACCAATTGAACATACATTTTAATTGCCTTTTTGATGACGAAAAATGTTCTTTAATAATCCAATTATCAAGAAATTAATTTCGTTATTGTATTTCACGTACGAACACAATATTGTATTGAAAAGGAATTTACCGACCATGTTTCAAGTTTTAATCATTTAAAATTTCTATCAATCTTTCTAGAAACATCTTAGAAGTGACTAGATATAAACCTTCGTAAGTGCCGAAAGCAAACATATGTGAATAGAGTAATAAGCCCGGCTTAGAAGCGGGAAGTGGGATAAGACGATTGACCGGTCGAAATGTAACTACATAAAGCTAGCAGTCGGTCGGCGAGGTAGAGCTCGAAAATAAGAAATAATGAGGATAATCCTCGAGGGTAGAAGCTACTCCACTACGACCCCTCCCCCACTCGTTGTCATCTTATCGCTCAGATAGCAAAAGTAGATCGCGTACGGCACGCACGCGGCCCTAGTCCGAATCATTCCATAATATTATCTTTATTAACGTCCTATCCTCGTTTACTATTCACTATTTTAATATGGCACACCAAACTCAATGGACAGATAAATCTAACGAGCCCAATATCAATACGACAGCCGTGAAATTTAATAAAATGTTATCGTATAACAAATAACGTCGACGGTAGACCTAATAATATATTAACATTATACGCTCTCAGAGATAATACAATTCTTAAATAATAATACTACGTAATGATCAGTGATTTTTGGGATGAAGTATCTAGGTTAAACAAGAGTGTACCTACCATGCGTGTAATTGTTCGTAAGTTAATGAATCGCCAAGTTCTAAGTGCAAAATGTAGCATCTATTTAAAAGCGGCGTTAACGTACTCCGTCAAAATGTGCGAAGTATAGCCATTTAAAGTGTACAATAATTTTACACGGCCGTCTTTAAAAAACAAATATTCTTGTGTTTGAAAATTATATTTATTTAAATGTTAATACAATGAAGTAAACGAATTTTTGTCACGATCATTTGACTTGATTTTCTTAAATACACAATTTACTTCTGTTGTTATAACATTTTGTTCATGAAAAAAACAGGACTTGGATCTTACCTTTCAAACAGCTCTTGGCGCTATACCTCACAAAGTTTTTACTCAATAAAACGTTTGGAATGACGAGTGCCGCGGCTTCTCTATTCAAACCTCCTAACGTCATACTTCAAATAGCATCTCTTTACTCAGGATCTAAAAATGTGTAAGTTATTAATTTATTATACGCCGCTTATACGACATAATTGTGTAGAGTTCGCTTCCATCACAACCTGTAATTAATACCTCAATTGGACAAGAAAATTATCTCTGAACAAAGTTCGTTAAGATAAATTTATATGGAATTAGATGTTTGTACCTAAATAAAACTTTAACCGTTCTTGATAATGTATAATGTCACAGATTAATTACGCACTGCAATTATTCATTGAAGAAAGCACTTTACTGGGAGTTAATACTAGGTTCGAATTTATTTTCATATAATGACACAAGCAAATATCGTTTTGTCGTAATAATACACAACGATGGTGAATTTCCATCTTTAATTTTATAGCAAAGTTTTATCGCAAGAAATATCTGTTTACTTATTTCAATGTGATTGCCAGTTGCGCGATAAACAATTCACTATTGAATTTTGCTAAAGTAATAGTTTGACGTTTACTTTTTTGCTTTAGAGGTAAACCATAATTATAATGTACTTATATCATCATCAAAATCCATAATTGCCTTACTCTGGACTCAGTGCTTAAATTGTAGTAATTATTCATCGTAATGTTATCTGGAAAAAATAAAACGAACTCCCTAAAAGCCATTTATGAACACATTTTTTTCTTATTATTAGTCAAATATAAGTTAAAAGGTGACTATTCACATTAATCCACTTATCAGAGATTGTATGCTCTCTTAAAGGCAAGCGAGTTGGTGAAAATGAGAGAATATGAGGTCAGATAATATTCTTCAGATCAGCAGATAATGCAAGGTATAGTAACATGGATTGTTTTTAATGCATTAAGGAGGCAAATAAATTGACGATTCACTGCTGCTAAGAAATATACTACAGAATATGTAGCTGATAAATAGAACTTCATTTGATGAATTTATGAAGCATATGACTTTAAGTCAAACAAAATAAATCTGTAATGTTTATAATATTGAAAAAAACATTCCTTGAATCAATTTGTATCTTCAACCTACAATCTGGAATATGTATTGAGAAAAAACAGCTATATTCGATACATAATATTATAAGGATCAAAAGAGAAACACTACGTTGAAAAATGTTACGTAATAAGGCCTTTTGGTCTAAAGGTTCAGATTCCGGTTTCATATTCAATATAACATTAATATATCGATAATGGATATTTATTATCCATTTAAATTGTCCAAACTAGATAAAACAAAAAAAATTGGCGTTGCTGTAAGAGTTTCTATTTGCTGAAACAATGTTATGAAAACGATTGATGTGAAAATGTGTGTCTGAGATATTTAATAATCTTAATATTATTTCCAAGATGTGTTTGTCTCTATGTAATGGGACTCTACAGGACACGGATCGTCCGATATGACATTTGAGAAGGATGCGAGTGTATACCGTAGTGCCCCAGTGCGGTTTGAATTAGGATTCAATCGATTCTCGAAACGAAAGCCGCGCGCGCGACCCCCCGTATGCAATGTTATAAACAGCTAACAATCATAAAACATTTCTCGTACTCGCTTCCGGCGCATGGAAGCATTTACAAAATTTTTGTACTTTGGTCTCTATTCAAAACGTGAAGGGTAGATAAATAATACTCCTCCTCCCCCTGCCCGAGGAGTCGACAACTTTGTGAACATTACGAAGAATTCTCAAGAGTGCGGACTCTTCACGATGTCTTTCTCGACTGAAGCAGATGACTGACTACTTATGTGCGTCATTATTTAAAGATTAGAGGCATAAGTAGATTTAGAACCCGGGCCGTACAGGTGTCCAAATTATAAGACTATCAAACCGTAATTCCGCATGTGCGTTGTCTTATGTCACCGAGATGTCGATCAGTCGTGATTGACGCAAGCCGTCGATAACTTCATTCAGTTTTAACTATGTAACTTACTTACCTTAGTTACACCTTGTCACAACACGTGACTTTATGTAAATGCTCACCTAACAATTTGATTGGCAGCTAAACGGATTCTATGCCGTATGCACTTGTACTGCAATATTTGATATGTTACATATAAATAGTTCAAGTTATTGAAAATAGAATGATTTGACTGTAATACATTATATTGTACGATTCCTAGAGGCGTATAGAAATTAGATAAGTATAAATGTAGTAAATATATTCGATTTTTAATAAGAATATTTAATAGGAATAAAAATATTATATCTTAAATGCCTACTAGTAGTTAATCGGTTTGGTTCTAACAGAAATGCTCATGAATTTAATGAGGGCGTAGGTGTCGCGGATTTATATTTCTTAATAGATAGGTAGGTTTTTGTAATACATTTGACATAAGCGGTATTACGGTACATTTCTTATTTTTACCTGCTCTCAAAAATGTAAGACTAGAATATATCTATAAAGATAGTAACAAAATGTTCCCTGAAAATAACGAGCTCGGAACTGGAGGACATAGGAAAACAAAAACAAAACTATTTTTTATACGCTAGTAAAGTGAAGAAGACGAAGTGAAGAAGATGTTTAATGTGTCAGCTAGAACACAGGTAACATAAGTTAAATTGTATTGATGGTATCGTACTCATTTCTACCGTCCAATTCGCACGCACATACTACAACACATACTGCATTTACTTCGCAGATGATTTTGATGTAAGTAATAAGTACTAAAAAAAACTTCCATTACTCAGAAATAGTATTTCAGGCAAGTTAAGCACGAACGATTGTTGAATATTTACAACAAGGAACTTTGAAGTAATGAGAAGTTTCTACCAGTGTTCTGAGGAACATGCGGAGTAAAACGCAAAACAAGTAGCTTTACATTAAAACGAACAGCGGACATAGAAAAACAACATTAATCCATAACATAGTAATAACAATTTCGTTCATATTTTAAGGTTTGTTTTCCCTCGGTTATCTTTTAGCAACATTAATTTCATTTAAAGTTTCAGTTTTTCTCCCAAGCAGCAATATAAATGAATAACAATTGATTTTTAGGTTATTTTTTTTTAAAGAATTCTTCAAAATAATTCAATTTAACTGTAACATAAATTGTTTAAATAACTGTCTACGCGACTTTCATTTAATCTTGAAGTGCAGTTATAATTTAAATTAACTGGTGCAAGGTTCGCAACTTAAAATCTATTTTACATGTTAAATTAAAATTTTTGATACATATCGAATAATTTAATTATGAATACAATGCTAAATTTTAATGAAAATTATGTTCGATTATACAGTTCCTTGATTGTAACTGTGGTCGCTATTTGGTTAATGTAAAATTTTTGTGTTTATATAATTAAGATTGCCTACTAAAATTATAATAGATTGGATCTAATGTAATAATGTATTCCTTGCCGTTTGCCGTAATATTTCTCGCCGTTTTCTCGTGACTTGTTCTATTTATAGCAATTTTACTATTTTTAGTATCTAAGAAATGCGTAACATACTTATATGTTATACAAAAACAACTTCATTCAATTCAGTTACTATTAAGTTCATAACACTTAATGTAAATAAAATTTAGGTTTATAAACTCTACAAATATATACTTTAAACTTTACTAATTTAATTTATGTTGCGCCATTTAATTTACGAAATCAATGGTTTTATTAATTGTATTTAATCGAGTTGATTATAATCGATTTAAAATATTTAATCTCTAGAATGAATAAGTCTTATCCGTATTATGTTCTTGTAGTTGCATCCGCTGCAGTTACAATATGACGTTCTTGATTACATTTGTATGCGACTAATCGAATACGCTTCCGATTGTTTATGCTTCCTTCACAAGTCTACAATCGCTCCGGTAGGTGCGTACTATGAATAGGGATATTGTCGGAGGCATTTTTCATTATTGATTATGTTTGAAGTCGTTCAAATCAATTTTAAATATATATTTAATATTTATCAAACTACAAAAGTAATATAAATTATTGTAAAAATATTTGACAATTTAACCTTTTTAGATTTAATCCAAGCAGTTTGTTTAAATTTCTTTTTTATTTTAAAATCCAAATGTTAATAAAATTCTATTGATATGTTATTAAATAGTCCCCTTCACGTAAAGTAATGATCAAATAATATGAACGAACAATTGTATGATTTGAAAATGATTTTTCCTAAATTGCGACATAATATTTTAATTTTAATTATAAAATATTTTATAGTTTATCTGAACAGATAATCACGTAAGCATCAGAGCGCGCGTCAGTAGGGCATAATTAAGGAATATTAAGAGTTTTTAACGTTATTGAGATAGTTTCGCATAGCAAAATTTTGAAGAAGATTAATTTTCAAGTACAACACTTTAAAACAATCCATTTTAAGCGTAACACGAGTTAACGTTTACCTGATTCGGCGGCGATCCTCGGAAGGCGAACTGAGATGTCATTTTTCACTTTGAAACTTGCCGTTGACAAAATAAGCACGTAATGTCAGCGTCACTGTCCGCACACACTTCACAGTTTCATGTTTTGGCGCGGCACTGTTCCGGGACGAGTCGGGTGCATCCCGGGCGGGTCGGGTGCAGCGATCGATCGCGAAGTCGGGAGCCGGCGGAGCGTGTCGGAGCGGAGCGGCCGCGTGGTGCAGCGGGCGCGTGGTCGCGCGCGCGGCGGCAGTGGGTAATGCGGTAGCTGCCCGCCAGGTGATAGTAATTGGCGCCGCCGTCCCTCTCTCGCGTCGTCCGTCCCTTTCGGCGCGCACAGGCACACTCGAGCTTGTGTGCGTGCTTCGGCTCGCACTCCGCTCCTTCTTTTCACGCTCGCGTCGCTGTTTGACCCCGCGCCGCAGCCGACGCTCTCGATTTTTGCGGTGCGGTGGGTGGCGCCCGCCACGGGGCGGCCCCGCTCGGAGGGGGGACCGGAGGTGGGGATAGATGCACTCCTTTCTTTTTTAAAAGCTTCTCTTTCTTTTCTCGTATTTTTTATATCGGTGTCGCTATGGAGCGGTCTCTTTTATTTCGTTTTATACGTTTATATTGTGATAATTAACAGTGTAGACGCGCACGACGAGCGAGTTCGCCGTAGTAGACTTAATGATAGCTTTGCATGTGATTAAAGGTAACCACGACATTTGTAATTTTTATTTTGAAACAAAATCGAACTCGGGTAGCTATGGCGCGGCCGGAGTGTCGACCGTTGCGGCCTGTTCTGTATTCGATAGCTTATATTACCGGGGTCGCTTTAGCAGCGGAAACATGTTAGCGGTGACAGTATTAAATGCTCTTTGAGTGTGTTTCTCACAACTGTGTTTGTATCGCGTACGTCGTTATATAGTTAACTTCACGCTACGCTTCTAATTTTACAACGAACACAATTTGCCTTCGGTTTACAAATATACAAATAGGTACTAAACATGAGAATATTGTTTGTGTAGGAGTTTGAAGGACTTTAAAATACATTTTTTTAAAAAAGAAACGCCGGAGGCTACCACACTAAACCTTTAGTAAGAATAAGTGCAAATAGAACTGTACTTACATATTAACTTGCAACAGGGCAGATACATATTTTTTTAGATATAAACCTACCTATTAGCATCTTGCTATACTATTTTAATACTTTTTAAAACTGTGATGAGATAAACACAGAACCAAAGATGGGTAGGAATGAGAGAATAATCATGGGAAGTGATAAAAGTGAACTATGGACAAACGTTAAGAACTTCGTAACTTAGACGTTGCACTACAATTAAACTACTATAATAAAACAAGCCGGTGTCGAAATAAAGCACAACGTATCCGATCGATCTGTTCCCCTCTTCTTTCTTATCGCGCGAATATTTCACACTGAACGCAAAAAACTCACACACAGATATAAAATATTCAAACGGTATAACATAAAATAAATTATCTTAGGTGAGCGGTTTCTTTGTGTGCGTGCCCCCTCCCCTGGGCGGGTCGCGGTGAGCGACCAATTGGGACGATCGGCGCGCGACTTCGCAGCGCGACGCAATCCACTCCGCATGACGACTCCGCTCCTTTCGCGCGTCTTGTCCCGTCTGTCACTCATGCATCACCTAGATTAGAGGTAGAACTATTTGCATCTTCACTCACAATCAACACGGACCGACAGCCGGATCGAATGACAAGGCTTGCCGCGCCGGAACACTCTGCTTGGTTAAATATTTGATCCTCAGTAAACTTTAAGCACGATTATATTAGAACGTATTAAGTGGTACAAATCAATTAACAGGTTTTATTTTGAGTAATGAACTCTCATACATTTTAATGTATCTAATGTTTGTAAATATTTCACTCAACAGGTGACTGAATGTGGACCTACTAAAATTTGGCATTAATTTCGTATTTTTATTAGGATATTTTCTTACTAAATTCGAAGTAGCATTTAAATACCTGTAGTAAATTTCGATACTGAAAAGGTATTGATCTACAACAATATTTACAATAATATAATGACCCAGTTAAGAAACTAGACTGAGTTGCTAACTTTACAGTAGGGGGTACCTATAATAATGAAGGCAAATCTTTGACTTGGAACACATAGGTATGAATGTTTACTTACTCCTTGGGTGTTGATTACATAATTATTACTATCTATTTATTTTTATCAGTTGATTCATGATCCAAAATACTTCACTGCTTGCCATCAGCTGGGATTGAAATCAAGTATTATGTTATAAAAAAAATATAGAGACGTATGCACACAGAGAAAAGTAATGCGGTTATAAATCTGACTGTTCATAATAATCATATTAGTGGTAGGTACGTAAACTTCAATAAATAATAAAAATATTACATTCACACAACTAGTGGAACTTTTGGATGTAACATAATTCTAGTGTTGTTTGTGTAATACAACGCCATCCATCCATACATTACTTCTTTCTAATACAAATGTATTAATGTGCTATTAAAGCCCCTGAAATTTTGTTTTTGACCAGATCACTAGGGCTACCGTGTATGTTAAAGTTTGAAACTGGTTCCACGCTCGCTCGACATGTACCTACGAATGGGTAGAGGCTGTAGGGCAAACTTTTGCATTCGCATGCTGGTTTTCATTTGGAGTTTTGTTTTGCTTAATGATATTGTTGGTTTCATGAACGTGATACACCGTGTAAGTAACGTGTTGTATATTTAAATAAAATGTGAAGATATTATATTTTGTGTTTCATATATTGTGTCAATGGATGATACAGTTAAATAGAAGAATAAGAAGATGCGTCGACCAAATAATAAAAACAATGTAGGAAAAAAATGTGTATAATATTTAAAAATAAACAAAAATATGTCGGCGCGATTAGACATTGGATTGTGATTACAAAATAACATTTATGTGAATAGCTAACAAACGACTACACGGACTCATCAGTAACCATGGACGTTTCTAATACAAAAGGTATCACCAACGCATTACCGGCTACGAAATAAGCGATAAACCCGTAATTTACAGTCACTTAAATGCTTAAACCCTTATACTTTTACGAATAAGTGAAATATCCATAAAAATATTAGTCAATTTTTACTTGTGTTTATGATGAAAACGTCACGTGCATAAAAAAATTGTTATTTTGCGTAAATAAATTTGACTATGTACCAAAAATTGTTCCTTGATGTACAAAAAAAACATAACACAGGCGGTATTGTTGCATAACAATCGATAATTGCATTATTTTTAATAATTTCTACTATTTTGAATGTAATAAACACCAAATATACCTAAGTTTAAATTTAAATTGAGTGGTCAAAAAAGGATTCTTTTAAGCAATCAGTCATTATTTTCATTGCAAATCGAAAGGATGTCTGTCCATTTAACGCATGTAAAAAGTCCAACAGGTTTTCATTTTCATGTTAAAAGACTAAAACAGGCATAAGACTAGTTGCGACTTACAAAACATTAAGCGTTAAGTACAAACAATTCAAATTGAGAGACCATACTAGGCATAACACTGATGGCTACAACTAAGTTGTTTATATCATGATTATGAAGTGAACACGAGAATTTTGGAATATGTTGCTGTTCAATTTTGTTTATAAAATAAACACGAAAAAGCCTTGGTAACCGATGCTATTGTAAAATCGCCACATTAATTTTATCCAAATACGCATCGAGGACATTTTTTACTACTGAACACGACATCCAGTTACTTCTGTTCTTAACAAGAGGTGAATATTAGTTAATAGGAGAAGAGTGGTACGAAAGAGCCAATTTTGAAAGAAAGTAAAACAAGAACAATACAGAAGGAAGGGGTCTACTGGGAGAGATTTCTAGAAGAAATAAGTAGTACCCATGCACATTGTTACCTTTTGTTTTCGTTTCCTGTAAATAATTTATATGTGTGCATTAATAGTAAAATATATAAATAATAAAACTTATGTTATAGATTCTGGTTCATATCTTGAAGCACGTAATGTAATAATATAACATTTTCCAAAAACAAGAGTATTCTTTGAATTCAAACTCTATAATATAAAAATAATGCAATGCAGCTCTTTCATAACAAATGAGCATTGAATAGGTATCTTATTATAGTGATGTGAACTGTAAATTTACAAAAACATTACTAAAATATTTCTTTGTATATAAAAAAACGATTATATGAAATAAACTTTGAAAAAAATATTTACTCCACTATAAAAAACTCTTACAAAATCAATCGTAATAGGAATGGGGGGAAATTGAAATTGAAATAATATTTATTCCTACCATCAGTCGTCTCAGAAGAAGAAGCGGCAGGTAATTTCCAAGGAGCTTTTTCCTACTCACAGTTACAGAACGTATTTATGACTATACATTAAACTCATTTCCATGCAGTTTTATTCTTAAAATAATCATCTTGCTTAAAATAACCTTTCTGCCTAAGAATGTATTTGACATTTCTGTCAATCCTAATGGAATTTTATTTTAAATATTTACACATAGAAGAGCCACCAGCCTCTAATTTTGCAGAGTCTGAAATTTGGTACAATCAGCTTAGCCTTACTCCTAGTATTAATATTGTAAAAAGAAAAAAAGAAAAAAAACATCCTCCTAAGAAAATTGTCAGAGTAGGTATTTTGTAACGTTGTAATATATTGTAATGCAACAGTTAATATATCAACTATTGGTAGTGTAGTTAATCAACGGTTGAGCCCCACAACAACAGCCCTAAAGACGTTACACTGTGGAAGTAGCTAAAATAAACTAATCTTGTTGTTTCTACGTCCGTTAGTAGCCTTACTTTCTTAACAGCTAAGTTTCCCTGACGAGATTTCAATATACGGACTCTATTTTAATTGTGAATCTATAGTAATTCGAAGAAATGTGGTAGAATTTACTACATCAAGCTCTACTTTATTGATAACAATATGAATTGGCACTTGTTTAACATTTAGTAACAATCAATTTAATACGTTTTTTAGAGTTTAGCATAAGGCTATTACATGTAAATCATTCTAACACTAGCGAAATTGTATTATTTAAATCATCAAAATATTGTTTTCTTCTATCTACTTTAAAAGCTAAGGAGTTGTCATCAACAAAAAATACGGTTTTTATAGATCACTAATGAAATAAGATTGATATAAATTAAAAATAGTTGTGGTCCTAATATTGGTCCTTGGGGTACTCCTATGGTAATGTTTGCCCCTGGGGATTCTTTTCGGTCAACACACTCGGACGCTTTTGATAGTTCACAGAATATACCAACAGCATCATGTTTGCACTCCTAAGCAACAAAAATGTCTTTAAGAAGAACAATTCTTGCATCAGTGGTATTTTTTCTTCAATTAATACTTCAATGTATGAGTGATGTAAGGAGATCTAAGTCAATGGTTCAATTATTGCCTAAAATTATGGAAGCCATTGATTGTGAGATATAAACTGCGGCTAGCAAACTCAGAGCTAACTGTTGATTTGATGAGATTGTTCACCCGATTCTAGAGAGGTGCTCTCTGGTCTTGGTTATTTTGGTGATTCTCTGTCATGATAATAATTTGCGTCAAACAAACCCTGCGACACTTGGATAAACTATCGTAGACAAATATGTAGCATTAGAGGACGGTTCCTTGGTTTCGACAATAAATTGTATATGAATGAAAATTTGAATTTTAACATGTAGTGGATGACACTTGATGTTAATAGCGTTTTTTTTTTTAATATTCATTTAATATTTAAATTTCATTTATTAATTTTACTTTTATAGGAGAGACATATTTAGCAGGATATAAATGGTATGTAGTTGTAATTATTTAATAAAATATAGCTAAAATACTATTTATTTTTATTTTAGGAAAAATTGGCTTTAAATTACAGTTTTTTACATTACTTGTTTATTTTTATTTTACTCTGCTACGCCCAGGACCTAAGTCAAATATCGATTATATATATATATATATATATCCATAAAAATTGGTAGAGTGAAATGTGACAGTATTTTTGTTTTCAACTTGATGAAACCTTTCCGTCGTACAATATTGTTTGTTACGTAACGGGCATTGTAGTTGTCTAAAAGGATTTTTAGAATACAAAGAGAGTTCCTCAGCGCAGAGTTGGTTACAAGCTTAACTAGACCAACACTGATGACTTAGAACAGAGAGGTCTTTTCCTACAACTGAATAGAGTCAGTAGCATTTTATTTTCTTTAAAACCTTCCATTGAAAATACATCTTAAAACGACCGAGGATATTATTGTTTCGTTTATAGGTTATAAAAATCTTCGTTACAAATACATATTATATTCATTGAAATATACTTATACCACCTGAAATATCAAAATTACTGAAAGAGGTACCAACTAGATATTAGAATCATTTTCGGACAATATTGGGTAGATAGATAAGTACTGATTCAATTGGTACTTATTTCAAAATTAAGCCAACTTTGATTTTTAAACAATTTATTCCAACATGATTGGTAGTGATAGTTCTTTGTGGAACGATTTAGAATATTCGTACGATTTTGAACCTGTATCAATTGGTTTAGGTGCATAGCGCCATCTAGTTGAAACAGAACGAAACTCCAGGTAACAGTCATAGATCAGACATTATCGGTTACTTCCCGTCGAATATTTGACATTTGCGACCATTAGGGGTTGAATCTTAATTGAATTAAACGCACATATTTTGCTAGTGCGCGTTGTTCCTTGCACGGTAACGTATGACTGTCTGTATATTGGGCTTTTTTTGGTAACTATTTCATTTCAAATACAAAGGGTGATACAACTCTGTGTTGAGACGCATAGAGTCATAGATAACCTATAACTTCTTCCATTTTGTTTGCGCAAAGAAAGGAGCGTGCAATTCCCCAGTAATAAAAAAATTGTTGACTTAATGCCCATGCAGAAAATTAAGTAATGAGTAATTGTAGTGTAAAAATAGGTCCTTCTATCTTTAAGTCCAAATTAAGATCCCTTACAAACTTTGATGCACCCTGCTATATATCATACGTTGTTAAGTTACAACACCTATGGACATTTATGGACACCGCCATCTTTCTAAAAATTATGCGTAGAATATCATCAACATGTTCCATTTGCAATACTAGAGAGCCAGCTAAGGCCAGACAACTTTTGGTTGGCAACCGGTCAATCTCCCCTATTATTATAGATATTCATGATGTCAATAATCCCTTAAAATTGCAATACTTCTTTGCTTGTTGTAATTTTTGTGAAATATTTATTTTTATAATCATTTTCAATCAAGACTTAATATGATGCACTGCAATAAGACGGTATGTGTCACTTTCGTATTAGTGAACTATTCGCTTATTAATATTACTGTTACCACCTTTCATAGATTGTTCCAATTGCTTAAGATATTATTTGAAATTTAAGATTCAGCAATCTGAGATTTCATAAAAGTCATTTAACTATTTTCTTATATTTTGTAATTAGGTAATAATCTTGGGAAAATTACATTGGAACAATACATTAAAATTATTATCAGTAATTAAAATTTTTATTATAAAAATTATTCATTACATTACATCAAATTAGATTATTTTGAAAAGTTCCCAGACCTTATAATCTAATATGACAGAAAATAAACAAATCAAATAAAGAGAAGAATACTAAGAGTATAACGTTTCTTTAGTTAAGTAAAGGTTTTTACATAATATAGACAACTCATATTATTATTATACGATTATATATATGTAGTATGAATCTGTTGAGCAAAAACAGCGCAAAAACGACTTGATCGATCTTCATGATTATTGGTATGTAGTGAGATCACGTGATTACGCAGATAAACTTCATAAAATATCAATAAACCTAATGGAGTGTAATCAAAGCAAAATATATTGCAATATTGCAAGAAGTCGATTATTAATTAACGAAATGGTACAGTTGCGACATCTGTCGTGTGACGTCTAAATCACTGTTCTGTTTTATACTATTTTTAGCATCCAACCGCTACATCGCTAGCGTATACGTTTCAATTGATTTAAATAGCTTCTAATAAAGCGCACTGAAGCAATTTTTCTTCCGTTAAAAGTAAGTTGATTGAAGTGGTAGTGATTAAATTTTAAATTATTATTTTCTTAAGTAATTCCCCAAGTATATATACGGTTACTAAAAACAGGTACCGTAACTACTACAATAATAACATTTTATATATGTTGGGATTTTTATAGATACCGTCACTTTTTTAGACTACAGGTCACTTGTAGTTTTGTAAATATTTTCGTATACTATCATGCGCTATTAAAGTAAGTCGAGGTTCACCTTTTCTTTTCTTATCGACAACTTATCTGTGACACATATGGTGTGTTACTAATGAGTGGTAGAATCCACTTTATTTACAAGGCCTGTCTATTCACAAAAAAATTGACAGCATATAAGTTAGAGACAAAAAAAAACATTAAAAGTATACCTGTAAAGAATTCGAACTCGGATCTCAAGTATAGAGGTTCAGAGTTATAAACTTTTATGCTATAATAAAAAAAAACAAAATATAATAATGATAAGGAAATATATTTACGCACCTACGAGTAAAATTCATTGAATACGATCATAATATTATGTGCTATTTCGTCGGTGATCTCAAAGAAAACACAAATAAATAAATTACGATCCTAATGTACATGAGCCAAGTGCCGCCAAAATCGCAGACTCTTTGATGATTTTTATTCGAACCGACACCATATGCGCGACGCACGATAAGTATTATCGAGTTGTAGACGGCTATAACCTCAACGACAGATTGAAATAAGATGGGAAGGAGCTTCGGCATCTTAAAAGGCTTAGCGAGAAAATAAAAAGATAGAAGCATTATTTGCTTTAGTCAAATGAGTTTCTGCGATCCCTGCTTACACAGAACGTACGCTGCCTTTATTAAGTTCTGCATACTGCTCAAAGACACGTCGCATTCAAATATCACACTAAAAGCGTCAATCTACATACGTCCTATTCAGCAAATCCTAAAAGTCATTTATGCCGAGACCCTATTCGATTGAAGTAGATTACAAATAATGAATAAAATTGCATACGAAATGAGAAGACCGTCCGTGAGCGCAGGATTGTTTGAGGGAGGTTGATTTTGTGGGCATAGCGTATTGCCAGCAAATACTTAGCTAGTATAGGTGTTCTGATGAGCCGGCTTTTGGATATGTCGAAGTTTGTTCCCGCTTTTGATCGATGCGAAACATTGCAGTTGTTGTTAGGGTTTAGATTCTGTTTCAGGCAGGTGCAGATAAGTAAATAGACTAATTATTATCAAGACTAGTTTTATTCTTCTCTATCTATTATTCTTCTGTAAACAACTCCAAATATATGATATAGGGACGTTAAAAATGTTATAACGAATACGATAGTTTTTTAACTTAAAATATGTTAATGCTTGACAACGATCCCATCTGATGGTGAGTGGTGATGAAGTCTAAGATGGTGAACGCACCAACTTATAAATAGCCTATTCACTGTCCTCTTGGAGACTCCCACATCGTAAGTAGCCGGGGACACCGACGTTAAAATAATCTACCTTATTCGATCTTACACTAGACAATTAATTTAATTTTTTTACTTTTAATTACCACAATTTATAATATTCTTGATATTTCCTGTTTATAGACTATTATTTATAAAATACATATCTGTAATACATTTGCAGTGAAACTATTTATTATCTCAATTTACGATGCAAAACTCTGTTTACATAATATACAGACAATTAAATATGTATGTACACCAAAGTATACTTTCTCAATAACCCATTGTTTTAATTGTTTCTTAAATTTGTTAAAACACAAATTCACTGGTATTTTTTATAAATACGAATAGCATAATTATATGTACTTTTATCAACTATTCTGCACATTATTGTAGGTATATATAAAATATTGATAATTATTTTTCTGAATGTAATTTCCTTTTCTATATTAATATTCGAAAATACAAATTTCGAAACAACAAATTCTCTGTCTCACTTTCTGAATGCGATAAACTCAAATACTAAGTAAAATACTAATAAATAAGAATACTAATATAATAAGATTTAGGTATATGACATTATCCAAAATGTATAAAACGCCTGATAAATCTGAGGGTTCTATTTTTATTTGTGAACGTAAAAATCTAAATAGGTTACCAGTATATTATAAAAAGGTAAAATCGTTGGCTTGTTTAAGGTAATCCTCTAGAACTGCTGAATCGATTAAGACAAATTACCCACCAATGCAAACCTAGATAATATAAGCAAATATTCTTGTAAAGGTAAGCTGGCAGAGAAGGCTCATTATTATTATATTAAGAAGGTTCATTGAGTAAAATGAAGTTCACTTGAATGAATAAATCAATACATATACATGAATATAGTATGTCATTAAAAAATTTAGAATTTTTAAAAAAATAGTACCAATTTAGTGATAATAATAAAAGAAAAAGGCCAGTTAGTACTGGTCACTTAGTTGGAAATACATAAAAACCACATGGTACAAATTATATTACATATTAGTTTTCGATACTAATGGCTAACTGCGTATCTATTACCCATATAGCAAATCAAGAGTAAAAGTTATGAGGCGTATTGAATAGCTGTATTACCACTTAGGTCATGAACAACTATTCATTTGACTTGGTTTTACCAGGTCATCATGCGCCAGTAATCCGACTCCACACCTGGGGATTGTAACATTGTGGGAGGAAGACATAAAGCTTAACCAGTGCCCTAAGTATCTGCTGATTTAAATTACTTTTACGAAAATAAAATGAGACACACCGGGATCCAAGTTCTTAACGATTTATTTCATATTTTATTCATTAGGTCATAGCAATAGGACACGCAGTTGATCTATAACCAAACTTAAATGTAACTAAATCCTTCTATACACATGGCTGAAATGGAACACGTCTTCTATAAGCGTTGCAGCCTGTATCAGGTTCGTACTTTGTTAATTAGGCTTGATATAACACGATTTACGTCTCTTTATTTCGCAACCAAATTGGTAGTGACCTTGAACGTGATCTACCGAACAAAAGGACTTTTGTTCAATTACCGGGCAGACGTTTCTGTGATAGATAATTGTTTGTACTCGAGTCTCTTTGCTCGTGATGTAGTATATTGTTTGCGTTCATACCATCCACCGTATAAGAATTCTCGGTACAAACAATTAGGTACTAATAATATTAAAATAACGCATTCAAAAGATACCAGTATTCAAATTGTTTACGAATTCATAATTTTCATTTACAGATCAAAGTCTACACGAAAATACTTATCGGAACTGAAACATGAGAAATAGACGCTTCGTGCACATGTTGCAAAACAGTTTAAGACAAAATGTACCGAAAACCAGAAATGAAACAGGACGGGAGGATACCTCTAGAGTGGGAGGTGAGGGCTTCTAACAACATTGGCAACTGTGATACAGAGTTAAACATCTCCCAGATAGTCCACTCTGTATGAAACGTTCCATTTAAGAAATACTGCGCGAACACACTAGTTATGTATGTTTTTGTTTGCATATTTGTACTAGATCACAAATTACATCACAAAACACTTATCGTAATTCAGTATTTCGTATCGTAGTATAGTCACTACTTACAACGATGACTTATCAAAAATAACCATCGATTTGTCGCTTATGTCATATTAAGAAGTTTTAGATTTTTTTGTGTATGTACATTGCATATAACATATAACACATTGCTTGTTTATTGTATTGTTACTGTTGTTATACATTGTTGCATATGTACACGGACAGTGGTGTCCATTTACCATGACATGGTCTACCTGCTCATTTGTTGGCTGTAGCTAAAAAACAAAGTTGCACCTAGTTAAACAGCTTCTGGCACGTTATGTAATTGAAAGGGTGATCGCTAGAAGCAAAATTTCGGTGGGCATGTTAAATTGTCGTAAAAATTAAATTCAAATACAATTATTACGTAATCTCGAAGACTTTATTAACACAAGTATACAAATTAGTACCATTAATACATAGGAACTTTTGACGCTTAGCAAAATCACCAACACCACTAGCAACGTAATGATCTAAGCCTTCTCAACGACAACAATTGGCTCGTGCCCTGCAGCAGACCGCTAAAGGGTTGAGGGCAATTAAAAATGTACGCCTCTACACGGTGTTGTTATTCACCAAAGCAATTCAGGAAATATATTATTTAAATTTCGTACGTAAATACCTTTGCAATAGTATTCAAGATTCGCATCTAAATCATCGTAATGGAAGGGTAACTAACAAATGGCTACGCTATCACTAGACAGGATGTCATAGAAATCATAAATTTACTGGTATTATATATACTTACTATAACCAACATCCATGACCGACAAGCATAAATGCTCAGTAATTTATAGCACCAAATACTGTTGATTCAGAGAATTTTGTAGGGCAACTGGTTATTAAAATTGCACTACGAAATATATTTGATTAAAGTTATAATTTGATAATTAATTTAACAATACCCGGAAGAGTCTAATGTTTTATAATTATCAATGTAGGGATTTAGATTAATTAAACTAAAAACTAATAAATTTCTGTGGAATAAGGTCAATTTAGAAATTTTCTCCTTGCTATACGTTTTAATTTAACGGTTTTAAAACAATAGAATTGATTAAAAACGGACGATTAATATGCTTAATTGTAAAAATAATTATTTTTTGATTACGGTGTCTTTACAGTTATAGAAACGAAGTTATTATAGTTTTCTTTAATTTAATTTGTTATAATCAAATTTTTTTAATGAAATAATTAAGTAGAAATATAACTTACAACCTAATAATTATTACTTATAAATACATGTACACAACTATATATATTATAATCGTTAGTGCATCTGTATGTATTTTTTTTAGTTGTAACTAAGTGTTTGACTACGATTTTGTCCTGATGTATAATAATAGCTCAACTATACATTCTGGCTCTCTTTGACTTGAATAGCCTGAAGGTATCTTTTCACAACAATGCTATCGTCTCCTTACGTATCAAATCGTTAACGTGAAGCAGGGAAACAAACTTTGTGAAACAAACTAATCTACGAGGAGCACCGGCCTTAGTTGCTACTTGACTGCGATGGTAGCCTTCCATAACAACGTGAAACGACAGGAAACGAGCTCATTAAGCTAACTTGTCAAACAGAACTATGTCAAAACCGTTTTTTGATGGGAAGAGAAATAGCAAACGCCTCTCGTTTTTCTCCATAGCCTCTCTCTAAATATGAGTAGCATACGCTGGATAGCCTCGTGTCGACCGATTTGAGCAGCACCTATTGGTCAATAAACAGATCATTTTCTGCGAGATATACACATCATTCTTATTTTATATTCTTAACTACAACAAAAAGCGTTACTGTTACGTTACGTTACTCTCTAGATCTCCTGCGATGTTAAAAGAATCTGATGTATGATATGACTATTTCCTATTCAAACTGAATTAGATTATTGTTGGTGTTAAATTTTCAGACATCCACGCCATTGGAACCAAGAAGTAAAAACATATCCAGGGTATAAACATAACTTTTGTAATTAAAGACAATCAAGCTGTACTGGAAAAGCGTCGAGCAGCGCTCTTACACGTACGCTCACTTCAGCTACCCCAAGCTTGGGTCCAGGCGTTCTTCAATGCAACCACATACTGGCAGTATACCCTCTGTACATTATTGATATTGGTTAAAAATATATGTAGCAACATTTATATATTACTAGTGGCCCCTTCCGACATTGTTCGGAGTCAATAATTAACTTTTACACATCCTCCTCCTCGCGTCGATGTCCTCACTTTATCGCGGACTGTATTGCGCCATCGGCGTCGGTTGAGAATGGTGCGGATTTGGTCCGACCATCGCATCGATGTACGCCCTCGCGGTCTCTTGCCCTGGACCTTTTACACATATACACTTGATATATGGGCTAAGTCCATCCGGAATCATGTAACCTTCAAATAGTAAAACAATTTCTCAAATAGATACCGTAGTTCTGGAGATTAGTTTCCGCATATACACAAATTCACACTCTCTCTTTATAATATTAGTTAAATGTAGAATATAAAATCGGTGAAGATATTCATTCCATCTTTTCCTATAAAGCATAGTTCTTGTATATAGATAGGCGACTTCAGGAAAAGTAAAAAAATACTAAAATAAAATAACGGTAAATAGACCGTAGGTAATAGAATAATATTACTTACTAAGGTAGTACAAGTTAGCTGGCTGGTTTGATTCCTTGCAAATGTTTATTTTACTGTAGTAAAGGAAATAATGAAAATACACATCTAGATTGAAAACTCAGAGAACCGTGCGAGATTGCAATTCAAGTACCCAAAAGACTTATTTCAAACACCCATTTCTTTCATTGTAGGTATTAATATAAAGGGTCAGGTCTAGCAGATTTCTAACACAGGTCACTTGGCGCAGTAACCGCATGCAGTGTTTGCGGACACGGCGGGGGCTACCGGCGAGAGGGTTGGTCATTTAGCGGAGATGAGTCCTCCTGAACTTAAGTAATAGTATAACGTGGCTAACGCAGGATCTGTTTCTATTCTATTTTATTCCGTTTATTAAAGAAAATCGATCGTCTTGGTTTGTTATTTTGCTGACGTAGCGAAACCTGAATAGCGTTGTTATTATTGATATTTTTATTTTATAGCTCTGCTTGCTTAAATGGGTATTAGTTTCCTTAGCACGAAAGCAAATAAAAACGCAATGCGTTTATATTATTTGGAGGTCCCGTATTCTATAGTCATACCGTGTACTAGCTCAATCCTGAGTTAAATATATGCTAACTGATATCCAGAGGTAAACAATTTAATTTGAGTATCCATCGAAACAAGCCTGAGCGTCTTTGAATCCGCTCAGGAAATGATATTTTTCACCAATCAAACCTAACCAAAAAAATTCCTGCCGTATGAAAATAATTTTCTAATTTCGGATACCATATTATTTGATCCATGGATTACTCTAGAATTATTAACAAAGACTATATAAAAACAAGAATACATTCATATTATTATAATATTATACGTCGTTTCTGAGATTAGCCCGCACAAACGCTCAGACAAACAGACAACCAGAAAAGCAAACAAAAAATTCTAATAACTATTTTTTTTTGGGTTCTATTGAGTTAATAACAGTCCCTAATAATAGTTTTTCTCATAATATAAGCGTCTAAAAACACGAGAATATTAACCTTAGATGTTAATAACTACATATTTTCAGATATTTCATTTTGTACGCTGTTTTTATCCAAACTTTACAATGGCAGAATAGATTTTTGTAATTTTTTAGGAAAGGATATTTTATTTCTTAAAAGATTTTGAAGTTATTAAAATATTGAACTACCATTAAGTCTCATTAAGATGCTACCGAACGACGTGAATAGATTTTCAATATTGTCATGAAGCATGTACTTAATGGATGTACTTTAGAATCCAAACTTTCGGGCTTGATACTAACTGGGTATATTATTATTAGTATATAACCACTGAGAAGAAGAAGTGGTCATAAGGAATGTTATGATGGAGATGTTCATTCTATTATTATATATTGCTAAGATAAATACGCCTTTTAATTATATCCCAAATTAAGCAGGAATATTATACTATTCATAAAGTAAAGCATTTCTAAAGCATTTCTAAGCATATTCATAAAGTAAAGCATTTCTAAAGCATTTTTCTAAAGCATTTCTAAAGTTGAACTCTAGTAGGTGCAAATTTACATTTCCAAATTTACATTTCTTTTACTGCAGTGTTATGAACGTAACTTTGGTTTTGTAAACCTTTATAATGTTTGTTACACTTTTTACTTTACAAATCAATGTTTTTAGTGGCCTAACTAAAGCCATCTTATCTGAACGTTGTCGAACCAGAAATCGTAAATTAAGATTTAAATAAAAGATGTCTTGTAAACATCAAACCTTTTGCTAAAAGCAGCAATAAATTGTCGGAACTGTAAATTTTTTTCGATCTTAATATTTTTTGTTTCTGTTTTGTCACTTCGATGCCCATCCATATATAAAAAACTTCTTATTTTGGATAAGTATGGTAACAACGAAGTAAATAAATAGTGCCACTAGATTAGGATCATTCGCCCTTCTTACTTTTTTGGTAATCTCGAAATTCAAATTACTTCATATTCGCTTTACAGGTATGTCGTGAAGAAACCTTCATTACATATGAAAGTGTGTAAATATGATGTAATACGTATCTGCCAATATAAACGTGAGCGCTTATAATTTAAATTTTATATATTTGTTGGTTTATTATCAATAATTTTACAAGTAACTTCGAACTAAATGTGATTGTACTACAGTAAAGACTTTATAATTTGATTAAGTTTTTTTTAATTTATTATACTCACAATTTCAAAATATGAATATCATCGTTGTTTATATTTTTTTTTATTTGTTTGTTCGCGATTTGCAAATATTTTGAATGAACTTGTCGATTGAAACTGAAGAATTAATTGAGGAACGCAGCCACGGGACCTAATAACACGTGAATTACAGAGTGATAAAATCCAGATAAAGGAAGTCCTTAATTACGATTACGTCTTAAAACTAGGAACAGGGAAATTAACTAAGCATTCAGACGCCTATCCATCATTGAGAAGGCATTTGAACGGTTAAAATAACCCTAATCAGAACGATTCAGCAGCGTACCCTAGAAGACTGGAATGGACGTAACATTGAATACGAGTGAAAGTTGAAATTCAGTGAAAGTTCCAAATATTTAGGAATTTTATTTTGCCTCAGGGATCATTTTAAAAAAAACGCTTTAATATTAAGCAGAAAAACGAACATAAAAATAATAATATAAATAAGCAAATGTAGTTAGTAGTATCGTTTTTTAATTTGAAGCAATTTTTAATCTTTGTAAACTTAGTAAATTCGAAATACGTGAAACTATCATGTATGTCTTTTAGATTAAATAAGCAAATGATCGTCTAGCTCACCGGGCATTGCCCGCTCAATATAAAACGTTTAACGCGGTAATTCTGTAATCTCACAACTCAAAATCACATCACATTCTACGGTGTAATCATTATAAGCGTAATTATTATGGTTATTAGGACTATTTGTTACAGTTAACCATAAATTTGATTTGGTAAATTGCAGAATCACTATGCAGTTATGGAAATAACGTGGCCTAAATAGGTTTGAAGTCAACCACAGATTTACCTTAAAACTGAGACAAAACAATCCATATGTTAATAATTTAGGTACCAGAAACATTTGGAGTCAAACGCAAAGCTTAATCACAGCTTTCACACACACAAATGTAGTAATGTAATGTTCTCTATTCGAAACTATGCATTACTTTACGCTAATATAGTATAATAGTTTAGATATCATAAACTAAAGTAATTATTTTTTGCGTCAACCGTATCAACTCCCTATCTAGTACAGAAGATCTACAAAATTCAACTATAACCCTCAGGTAAACGGTAAGGCACTTTATCTGAACTAGTCCATATCGGTTCAAAAATGCTACTATTAAACGTCATTCGAACTCATAATCTTATCTTCGAGAACAGTCGGTTGTTCCCAAACTCCGGTTTATTGGTCGTCGTTTATTATCAAGATAGCTTATCTTTGAGGGGCCAATTAAATTTGAAAACAAAGGTAACATAATAAGGCGCCAGTAACTGAGGGAAGGGAGGGGCGGTCACTGGCACTGCGTAGGCGCTCGCTTTGTAACTCAACGGATTTATAAGTCGCTGTGAAGAATCGACTGTTTCTGCGCTAATAATGTGGCGTCCAGGTCTTTTTAGTCCCTGATCGTGCGTAAAGTTAGTTGGTGAATAAAATTGTGTGTTCTTTAAACTTACAATAGAATTTAAATGAATTCGTAATGCATAAAAATTATAAATAAAACCGATGAATTCAAAAAAAATCTTGTATTTATTTCCAACCAGTTGGCAATAAACAATACAAAGCTAATTTCTCTTTAGGTCATAAATACTTTATTAAAATTATTGTTTACACGATACTGCTAAGATTTTGTCCGCATATTTTCAATAGATAAAATGTTAAATATTAGTTTTATTGGCTCTATTTCTTTTGATGCAAGCTCACAAAGAACTGTGTTTATATTTAATGATTGTTAGGTGTGTATTTTAACACAAAACCCGAATACAAAAGGTACATATAAAAATACTCAACACGGTAATATAAGGATCCGACTGCTGTGCAATCGGTCGGGACTGTGATCGGTGGCGCCTATTTTTTGTAAGCATTTTTTCAACTCATATTAAAACTGAGAATTGGCAGTGTAATAAAATGGCAACAGTAAGAAATTTAACAGCCACTTTGGACAATAATACTCGGCGATATAATGATGGTTGGGCCCTACGTGGGAGAATTTCGATGGACTTATAGGATTAGTTTTTTTGCGTCATCCAACAGTTTAACTTTAGCTGGTTGAAACATGCTTAAAATTAGTTTCATACCTAATTTTCCGGTTTCAAATACTTTCTTAAGCCCTTCGTTATTTTGTTCACATGGGGATGTAGGGAGACATATATACAAAATTATAATAACTTTACTTGTTTATTTGTATTGCGTTAAACATATTATTTTATTAGTAGGTATATCAACCAAAGTCTAAAACGTTGATTTTAGAATAAAAGTACTTATTTAATGACAAGCGGCTCTCTCCGAATCTTCATTCGGGTTGGAAGTTTTGTCTGTCTGTATGTCCCGTTATAATTTAAGAACGGCTTGCCACTTTGGTTGCGCAGGTGATAGACTGTATGAAATATCAGTAAAAGATGTCTAATTAAGGCAAAAAACAAAAATTTTAATAATTATGTACAACCATAATTCCGTTATATATCAGAATGACTCGCAGTTGGTCTCTTTCAATTATAGTAAGAATCTAATGATGAGCTCAGAAGATACAGAAACAGAAAGCTTAATGATGTTTTAAAACATTTTGTCGCAGCAGTGAGATCAAAAAATTAATGCTGTTAATAAGCAAAATAAAAGCACATCAGTTCACTTTTGTCAATAATAATTTTAAAATGAAGCTTAAAAAAATTTGTTGCAGCAAATATTCTTTTAAGATTTTAAGATAGTCATATGTTACCGAACAAGAAACTCAATGACTATATTACACGTATCTTGTTTGTAACAGATAAATCACGTGTAATATGAACGGGTTTACACTTAGGCACATTCCGAATGAACCGATCCAATCGTATTCAAGATAACTTTGTTAAAAAGACTAAAATAGTTTTACCTAGCTTTAATTAATCACATTTGTATGAAATTTTTGAAATTAAACTTCTTTAGCGCCATTATGATTTGAAATTTAATGAATAAGCGATACTAAAAAGAAACAAACATATATATCTATAGTGTTTAGTTTGCGTCAAATTTAGATGGATTAAAGATATACAGTGTTTCCTATTATCTTCGTCTCCTCTTCATGCGTTGCTTCGTAGCCTCCCCGTTGCTGTCTACCAAGAGTTGTATATATGTATGTACAACTGACAGAAAAGGCATGGTATAATGAGTCTAGTATTTGTATTGCATTGTTTGTACTTGTTTCGGTAGTTGTTTACACGCTTGTTAGCACATGTATATGCGCCTATGTATTGCGAAGCTTTGGGAAATATCTTTACTGTTAATATTTTTACTAACATTAATTAAAACATTTTCTAAGTACTCAGAAAACTAATACGCGAAAAGCCGCGAGTGTCAGCAGAAAAGACACAGCACAAAATAAAATAAAAAATTACAAGGTACCGTTATTATAATAAGTAAACCGTATAATAATAATCCCGCTTCTGACACTGCATTCGTCTCATGCTCTCGCAATTTAGTTTAAAAAAAACATGAGGTTATAATTTTCTCGAAATTATAAGCGTATTTTAAATTAATTATCATTTGTTTCGTCGACGTAAATTATCACGAATCTTGAATTTCGGAGAATGTAATATTGAAAGCATCTATATAACAATATATATTTAGAGTAAATAACAACTTCACAAATCATCATAGGATTTCGTGTTTGTTATACAAATGTCACATATGTAATAAGCCTAACATGCCGTTACAAACTTTATATAATATATGATGTAGTGAGGATGAGCCTTAGTGCGGTTTGCAGATTCTCGTCATAACTAAATGCCCCCGAAATAACATTGCTAGGGAGCTGACAGTGACAAGATCACAATGGTGAAACAATTGGTGGATATAATAAAATTTATTTTCGAAGCAAATTTACGAACAATGTAACGATTACTTGCCACGAAAAATGTAACTTCAGTCGAAGAAGAACAATTCATAAATCGCGATAAGTTTAAAGCATCAACTACCACGATTGATATATTTTCAGCCACAACGCACGTAACGATAAATATATTTGACGACCACTAAAAACCCATTTTACGATATCCTTTTTTAAATCATCCGATAGACACATTGCGGTATAAAATGGGTACAGGCTTCTGCGTTATAAATCAAGGAGACATTGCACACTAAACCAAAGGAAAAATAAGACAGTAAAATCAAATAAGGGTAGCTAGTCAAAGCAAGGGTCTGACTTACATCTTCTGGTCACGCGATGCAAATGACAACGGAACATAATGTTCCAGGAAAATGGGGTAGTTAAAGAAACTGGCGAAGACAAATTATTATCATGAGCCCCAACAAATAAAGGCATAATCGGTAATTTAAGAGCTTACGAAATTTATTCGTAGAAGAAAATCTGATAAGGGCTGCTTCCGAATGTCCGTACTAATAAAAAATTGCGTTATTGTGCTTTGAAGGCTCAGCATGGTATTATAAAACCAAAAAATATTTTCTTTGTAAACGTAGCTTTTCAATGTGCGCATTTATTATAATAAGGACTCTTAGTAATCTTCGTCACTCATATATAAGGGACCAATGATTTGTAGCCAAGGATCATCAATTTACCAGTTTGATGGAATTGGTGTCAAGCATTAACTTATTTTATATAAAAATAAAATAAATTCTGTACTTGAAAGTTTAACTGTAAGGGATACTGTTTTTTTTTTAATTTTGTATCGATAGTCTAAAATCACAGTACTGACAAAAATTGAATATCCGTTAATGATATTAGTTTGTTAACAATAATAATAATAATAAATTCATACATGTCACGGCAAAAAATAAAATATTACAAATCATTTTTATAGGTATAAATGCTTTCGATGATCTGTAATGTATTTTTTTAATAACTTAATGATATAAATGATACTTACCATAATTTAAAGATTTTTGTAGCAAAAACCTATATATAAATCTAACATTTAAAAATATATTGATTTTTGGTCACATATGTTATGTAAGTACCTATGCTTTTATTATTGAAAAAATATTTTCCAATTATAATACTTTCCCTGAAACCAACAACGTTGCCTTTATAACTGGGTGAATTCTTTAGACATACTCGACAACAAAAACTTGGTTTAGCATATCAGCTTTACTAAGGACTGTTTATGTAATTTACTAAACCTACTAATCGATATAGATGTTTCATTATTATAAATACATATAGTTATTTCTTCAGACACTAATCAACAAACTACAAACAGTAATCAGGTAGATATATTTACATCCATCCTTCATAATACCTCTCACCTCAGAACTAAACGAACAATAAAAAATATTAAAACGTTAAGTTTATGTAAGTTTAAGAATTCTGAAAAACTCTTCAGTAAGCGGTTTTCACATGATGTTCTCATTCAACGAAGCAAGTGCTACTTGATTTGTAATTCCTACATAATTTGACAAAAGAAGTGCACGCAAGATTCATCCGTTGTCGTTGTCCAGAACATAGGGCCACATATAACAGTTTGCCAAAGCTTAGATAATTACCATATCTTTCAGATATTTGTATCCAGTCTGAGACAGAAAAATACAGTCTATTTAAACACGGTAATCCACGTATTGGTATTCCAATTTAAAATTGGAACCGGCATTTGTAAATGTCTATGTCCGCAACTCCCTTTACAACTATCCACAAAGTTGTTATAGACTAAAGGAATTAAATATAGAATAATACTTAAATGCCTTTACTATTGCTGCTTAGTTTTTTATTTTTATTTTTTACCTCTGAATCCCATACAAAACTAACGTCAATATAAGACGATGAATCTAATGACAAACTACGCAGCATCGTTTTAAGATTAAATCCATCAATTTAAGATAAACCTTTGTCCCTACTGTTCGCTCGGGTGTGTGGCCTTCTCGAATAATGGAAAATAAGATACAGATACCAACTTCCTGTTCAACTTTTTACGTAATGGACCTAATCTATATTTTTGTTGTAAACTACTACAATATATTGATATATCGTTAATCGATATATCGTAGTAGTTTATTCGTATTAGTTATCATCGTAAATTCCGATTACAATAATGTTTTAGTTGCTTTTATTAATACAATTAAAAAAGTTATAACTTTAAAGTGACAGTAACTGTTAGTTGTTTGACAAAGTTTTTTAGCTTATTCAAAAAATACAATACAAAACTAATAGCTCGTTAAGTAGGTTCGAAAGTTACGTTAATAAAATGAAACGTAAGCAAAGTTACACAACAATATTAACATTGTATATACATACATAGGTTGTGGCTTTAAACTCCGCGCTACAGGAGTTTCCACCAGCAGCAATCAACAAATTAGCTCTGCAATGAATACCCTTTTCACCTAAAGTAATAGAAATAGTTCAGCTATGTAATAGAAATGGCTTATGGCTTGGGGGTGACTTCGATAAATGAGATGTGTCCGTCCCTGTGACCAATAAAAAAGCAGAAGCAAAATAACGAACGATCTTGATTACAGGGCACAATACAAACTCAGGTCCATTAGCGAAAGGGTAGGTGTCACGACTTACGCTCGCACGGCTTTTATTATTTATATTCCTAAGCGACTTGGAACTGTACACGAACAAATGAACGTTCAGGCCTGTCGGGCACGGAGAGAGCTTGCCACTATTGATGAAGTGCAGACTTTTCTTATGATTTCAATGTATAGCTGAGCTCTGCAATCGTGGTCTTCAATGACTTGCTATAATGCTTGCTAAGAAGTATGTGCAATTATTTCAGCGGAGACAATACGGTGTCGGCGATTACTCTTCGTACCTGACCCGATGCGTTTCTTTGACGAGGTCTTCTCAGTGTTAAGTATTTTCTCATCTCAGTAGATACGCACACGACTATAATAAATGGCAATCACATATTTATTATGTTTAATAAAAATATAAAGCAATTGCAATTAAGTGATTCAATGCGAAAAAGAAATTGAATTAAAATTCAAAGAAAAGTTTAATCTAATTACTATAAAATATTTCGTGGTACCTACATCTTCGATAAGACTTGGGTTGCAGGATGCAATTTAAATGTCAGATATTGTTACCTTATTAATGCCATTGAGTCTTTGCCGGATCTGCAAAATTTTATTTCCCAAGCATTTAATTTGTATAAATATATTCTTTAAAGTAGTCGGGCAGCACTAGAATAATGCTTATTTTGCTTAAGCATCTTACTTCCAACATCTTGGTAAGTACTAATAAGTGATAGATTTTTTTAATTCATCTAAAAATGTGTATATGCTACATGTTTATGTTATGTTTACTTGTATATATTTACTAAGTGTAATATGTTATTTTTATTTTACTAACTGGTTAACTAGGTGACAGCTTTTCCATCCAAGGCTCTATCTCTACTTACTATTAAGTGGGATTCTAGTCAAGCAAAAAGTAAAGTGTTTGTTATATAGCACAAATTATTTTTTTTTCAAAATTTCGGCTTACGTTTAAAATTACCGCCATATATCAGATGGTCTAATAATACAGCAAGTAATAAAAACTCTAATTTAATTTGGCGCCTAAAGTAGCCAGACTAAATGAAAAATGTGACAGAACAATAAATTGTACAAAAAAGAAGAACGATAATGAAAATTTCCCTTTTCGATCGTTCGCCTTCTCTGAAAACAATGCCGCCTAAACTGTTTAATTTACATCCGAAACAGCGAAACAAAAAGGTCGGAGTGGTGACATGCGCCGACACACCAAAAGCCTAGAGTTGTCCCGATCGCCCGGCGGCCGCGCCGACGCAAAAAGGACGAATCATTAGGAGGCGCCACACGAGATCCCATTTAAAAGTATGAGAATATTTTCACAAAAAGCCTCACATTCAACTCCCGGCACATTCATTTTATGAGAACAATGAGTGATTTTTGTATTTCTCTTTAATTCTATGTCGATTTTATCCGCGGTAGCGTGGAGGCGAGTCTCTGTGGATGTCGCTCCGTTCCGTCTTCGACTTTTTGCTATGGGGGAAGCGCGGGCGTTAGCAAAGAACGGTGGTTTTATTCCCGCGGAGGCGCTGTTTGCCCCCACGCTCCTCTCGCCTCTCTCTGGCGCCTCATTTCACGCACCGGCTCGTCAGCATCACCACTGTCACTCCTAATAAGATCCTCTTTAATGTATAACCATTGCTTGAAGATCACTTAAAGGTATACACAAAAACTTGAATGATGAATGCTAGAAGTTTTGTGCGTATTTAGAATATTATGCCGTGCACATATATATAGATAGACAGTTGTATTCTTACGATACTTAATTATAAAATGAATACGTAGGATACTTTTATCTGGGAAATGTAAATTAAATCTTACGGGAATTTAGATGTAAATTTTAGTGCTACCTTAAAATACATAACAATTTGAGTTATAACATAATAATAATCACATTTTTTGAACACAATTTCACACCTATTAAACGTTATTGTGTCCGAAGAAAATGCAATAATAAATAGGAAGTTCCACAGTCTAAGGGTTAACAACCTTTAGACGAAGTGGAAAGAGCTATTCGTAGTAGTATTAATTTATCCCTACCGAGGCTTTCAAGCCTTATTACTACGAGTAGGTAATATAGGTGTTATTGTTCCATGGGATGTCTGATATGAATACATTGGAAAAGTAAGGAAATGTATTGTAATAAATTAAGAAATAAAATAAGCTAACATATTTGAGAAAAATTGTAATAAGTTATGAACAAAATTGTTCTGTTACGCTGTTGATTCAATTATGGACACTACAATGGTATTTTCTAAAGTTTACTAAATCTATTTTCTCCAAATATTATATACCACTGTAAATGGTCTCACTCTTTTTACATGTTTAAATAAGTAAAATACTACGGAAATTATACTATTAATATACTTTTCCTAAATAATGCATGGTTAAAAAAATATTTTAATTAAAAATAATGCAGAGCTATTATGATATACGATGATATCATTCGTACACAACACACACTCGTGTGTATCGATTCAATTAAAGGTTAAATGCAGAGCAAAAAGTTGCCTTTAAAAAACTACAGACAGATATACCCAGTTGAGCCCAATCAGAGCTAATTATGGTCGCTCGACATCGGAGTACTTTACGTACATACAAGTCATTAACAGAGCCGATTTTTGCTCGGCATTGGAACGCAGGTGTAATACGATTGTCCGCTCAAAGCGCGACTCAGTAATGAGTGTACTTCGAAGCATTTTTTATACCCTCGGATCTATGACGGCCTGCAGTGCATGGTCGCGACCATATAATATAATGTTGGTGAGTTGGTGAGACAATGGACTTCAAGACTTGTTTATTGAGTCGATGGAGTTGTTTTGAAGTAGAATGTGTGCAGAAGCGTAGGCGGCGTCCGCGTCGAGTGAGCCAATAGTAACGGCCGGTCTCGGTGGGAGGAACGAGTAATCATGCATTAAGACGAGAGAATTCACTCGCTACCACACTGTTCATTATAAATAATATCGTCCTTATATTTATCTCCGACCAAATTAAAGCTATACTCTTAATTTTCTGAATGACAATCGACGTTATTATAATTGAGATGTAGATATTTTTTTGAGTTGTGTTGACGGCTCAGTCTTAATATTTTGCTTAGCGAGGTAAGTAGTCGTTAACTTATGGTGTCATCGTACAGTAAATTTATTTGAATTTATCTACTGGTGGTATTTATATAATGGATATAATATACAAAGTCTGTCTTGACAAGAATCCTAGGTCCCACTCCACAACAGCTCACTGCGAAGCACTTTCCTCACGATATCAGGAGCGAACTTTTCATACTAGTCCTGTGAGAATCGATGCAGCGTATATTAGTCAAACTAGCTGAAAAAAGAAAAGCTTTAGGTACCACCATCTTATTTTCAAAATATTTCGTAATAATTTATGTTAAAAGTAAAGCGGTCGAGGTAATATGACCCTCAGCTTTAATTTAAAAAACAATAATTAAAAATGTTAACAATACTTTCCGTTACTTAAGTGATAAAAGGAAAGAATAGAATCCAAAAGTCTGAAATATTGTTACCAGAAAAATACAGTGACAACTTAAATCACGTATTTAACAGTGTTACAAATAAGTATTTTTATTCATTAACTTATGTTATGGATGATCTGCATTCATTACTTGATTATAATTATATAACCAATCCGGGAGCTAATAAGATTGGAAGCATTATGCAAAAAATATCGAACAAATATATTTACTATCGACGAGCGATTAAAATCCATAAACATTTTGTACCCTGACTGTTACGTGTAGCAGTATTGGATAAATTCGGTATTTTTTAATTAGAGTACGTCGCGACAGCGTCGTATTGTTTACATAATCTACATCGTACAAGGCCCTTTATCCAGTCGAATGTTGTATGAATTATAACGGGCACCGCTGGCAATAAAAACTGTCGTGTACCCAGATATCGGCGACGCATAAATAAAGGTTGTCGGGTAGCGCCCAGGAACATCCGCGATCTCTGATTAGCGGGCGTTGCGTGACAACTCCCTATTTGTTCGATCATTGTCTCGCTGAATCCTCGCGTCATCAAAACTCACAGGAACACACACAATCTGGCGAACAGGGTTTAGGAAATGTGTGAATTTTCGAACGTTTTCTGTAATGAACGGAGGGAACGGGTGGGTTTTGAAGATGTGAAGTTACAGATGTGTGTGGGCGGCAGAACCCACTTAGCATCACGTGGTTTCGGTGTAATTTAACTGGTTGGTACTTATCAACTTACACGTGTGTAGGTTTTCATACACTTTCCGGCAATATTTTTTTTACTAGAACCAACCCTTTACTAGGTACCTACATCATTATTGCGGACAGAGTTAGTTAAGTGTTCAAAACAGTGTTTTACTTTGCTGTGTAATTATTAATCACCACCCATGACTATCTCGGTTAATTTAAAGTTAGTTAAACGCTAAGTAAGTTCTTGTCTCGTCTTAGAATATTTTTTTCACATGCAAAAAGTTAATGCTTGACAACAATCCCACGTAACGGTAAGTGGTAATAAAGTCTAAGATGGTGAACGCACCAACTTATAAAAGCCTATTCACTCTCCTCTTGAAGACTCTCACATCATAAGTAGCCGGGAACACCGACGCGAGCTAGGTATTTGAGTCCTTTGCGGTGCGCTTAATGAATGACGACGCAAACCGCGTCGTCCGTTCAGGCGGTGCCTTCACTACGTAAGGATGGATGTCCGCAAAACGTCGAGTCCATCGAGTCCAGTGTTTAGATGACTTGAGCTTTGTGCCGGGTTAAAATCTGAGTCGGTGTGAAGTATCACCGCACGTTTGCAAGGAGCCCTAGTTTCCGTGCAGCCGCTTTAGCTTTGGCCTCGATTAAACCGACCAAAGTTGTGGTCCGAAGAAACTTAAACTCCAAACATTTGGAGACAGTTCCAAGGATGCTTTGATTTTTATTTTCATTCTCATTCCATTTTGAAAACTAGAAGCCAAGTGGAAGAGGCTCCTCTTGGCAACAACAGACAAAAGGAAGATAAAGATTAATAAAAAGCTTTTTGAAATTAAACCAACATCAAAATGCTATTAAAAAAGAAAAATAAATTTAAATAAAATATTATTTACGTGCTACACACTAAAACGTTTGAAAGCGGTGTCAAGCCAAAAAGATAGTAGATAGATATGATAAGTTCAATCCCACCACATCGCACTGTTTTATTAGTACGCATATATATTGAGTACGCAATAAGTAGAGCATTATAAAAATATTAGTATGTAATAGAACGAGCAGATTGCGCACCTGATTACAAGCGCCACGTCTGCCCATGACATTACTTAATAGTTTATCTCGACTACTCTTGACTCTTATGTTACTCTTATGTTATTCTCTAAGTTCTAGTTATTAAGAAGACTGTTGCATACATCATCAGTATATCATCGTGACATGATGACTCCTAAACGCAAACACCCCAATGCTGTACACTGGCTTGCAATATAACTGGTACAGAAATAAATACAAAATCAAAATAAAATCATACAACTCAAAACATGGTTGGAATATTTTAATCAGTTAAGGAGTTACATTTTTTATCTCCACGATTCGTCATCAAATCCTGAGATGGATGATACTGGAGTTGTTTTGCAGTGTTAATGTTATCATAGCAAATATCTTTTAATACTACTCAATTATTCCCATCCGTTGAGAAGTTTTATTTTTTAGTCCTGGAATCCATTATCAGATTATCATTTTATTTCAAAGGACCAACTACCAAATTCTATACACAATTTATTTTTAAATCAAAGATGCTTCAAAAACAACGGAGTTATGGTTGTACGTACATCAAAAATCATTCATACATACGAGCATAGAACCTCCTCTTTTTAATATCGGTTAAAAATATTACACCTCCATACGACAAAATGCGGATTGGCAGCTTCACACCTTCGAAAACATTATGGAGAACTGTCAGACAAACGTTTACTCATAGTTTTTTCTTGCTTAGAAAATATTGATAAATTATATTAAATACAGGCATAAGTTTTAGTGAACGATTCGACCCCGGGCACTACATGCTATTCGAACGGCAAGGCAATTACTACCTCACTATTTCTAACATACAACATTGTAAATAGTATCTGATTATGTGGATGTAAAAAATAATTGCAACATGTATTGGAACAATTTAGGTTAAAGGCTTAATAGGGAAACTCCTTACAAGGAACAGGCAGACTAGACAAGTTACGAATAAGACACTTTTTATTACGTTGATTACAATGAAAAGTCTGGAAATAAAAACAAGTAAAGTCCGAATCGATCTCGCGTTTCGTATTCAGGAATATTTTCATTCCTTGTGAAATTGGAGAATTTACGATCTTTCTACAAACTAAGGATCCATATTTAAATACTGTTCACGATTTTAATTTTAGAAACTGCGATAGGGAGAGGTATAGCTTGTGAGTGTTAGTGTATTTTATTAATTATCTTATAAACTGTGACTTTTTACAAATTGTATAAGTAAGTAAGTGTGTAATATAATTCTTAGTAGGTATGCCTTTTCATTTGAAAAGTCACATGGTAGGTATACTTAACAAAAGTTAATTTCCTTTTAATTATCTTCCAAATTTATATTCCACAGTCGAAGTTAGTTTATACTCGTTTGTATATATTTCAATTTTTACTTCAACCGTGTTAATGTTTCGGATCCAGTAAATACAGATCCCTAAAATGGAATTATAACGTAGATATCCTTGAAAACGACATTTATGCTTGTTCCTAAACTTTAAATGTGTAATTTACAAAAGATGGCTGTGTCAAATGTTTGTTGGATATAGCAATAGTATGAGTAAATGGTCTTGAGTTTATTTTAGGATACGTATTGCAAAGTTCACTACATAATACAGTAGTTTTAAATTGAGTGGATACTTTTTGTGCAATAAATCTATAATTTGTACTACGACGTCTTCGTTCGTGTTTTATTTATAAAGACTAAATATAGTTCTTAATACGCGTGTATGTGTATGCCTAGACAATAATGCCCGTCCGATTGTAACTGTATTCTCTGTAATATATTTATTTGTCTACCCACATTATTGTAATACTATATATTATATTAACTTGGTATAAACTTTGTTTAACTTATTATTAACATTACCACAAACCTACAGGTGCTACAAGACCTTCCAACACTTGAGTTGACTGCGATCTCCTCCTCCAGTAAGCCCTTCACGAACTCCTCTACAAATCCTGCAGTAGGCCATTGATTGCTAAAACCATATGCATATTTCAAAACCACCATTTTCTCTTTGTATTACCAATTATATTCTATTTACCATTCGTAACGACGAAAAAAAATGTAATGTGGAAAAAAATTCTATCTTTCTATTTTTCATGTAAACTTGAAAGGCCTTTACTGTATTCTCGTGAAACTAAGGATAATGATATCCTAACAAGGCCATAAGAACCTGTGCCCTGAATTGGGACATTAATCTTTTTAACATCCGGTTATAACATACAACATAAACATGCATTATGACATCACAAACAATAAATCTTGAAGACTTAACTTTTCGGGTCAAGCAGTGAATCGAGAACTTTCATGTTAATTATCTTTAATACTGCATCTGAAACACCTTGAAAATATTTCTAGTCAGTTTGAGAAAACGAGTAGTAGCTAATCAAATAGAATAACCTTACCACTTCGAGAATGAACTGGAAGGTACAGATTCCAGGTATTTCGTAAAGATCGTACCAAGCGACACTGTATCGTCTGCTAGTCAATATATTGCACCATTATCAGGGGGTTGGTTTGGTGTTATGGATAGATTTACATACATCAAATAACTTTCCAATAAATCCACCCATCAAGTCTGACCTCTAATCGGTTATCCTGGGATAAGGATTTTTTTACGAATAGAGAGACGACTATAGTACTGACGCAAAGTGACCCTAGAGTCTATAATGGTAGTCTATTAATCATTAACGAAAAGTTTCTCTTCCAGACATTGGGTAATACACTAATTAAAAATAAAACAAAATTCAGCAATAGTTTCGAAGTTGATAAAATCTATGCCGCTATAATTTAACACGCTCTTTTGCATAGTTTAATTATTTTTTTTTTTATAATAATTGAGGTTTCGTATAATGTACGTGTACAATAATAACCGGCATTTTGTGTAATAAATTGTGATTTTATGGTTGACGTTCATTTGATTTATTAAGTATAATTATTTCTTCTTAATTCTAATTAAAAATTTCGTAGTACACACGTTTTTATGATAAAGTATTTACGTTAGTACACGTTAACTGTAGTGCTACTCGTGTCTATTGCCTTATTTTTTTATTACGTACAATATTTTGTACATAGAAATTTAATTCTATAAGTTAATATCCTTCACTAGGAGTATTGATAGTCTTAAATGTCGCCTAAAATCGCATAGACAGGAAATTGCACCCAAATCAATAATATTATGTTAATCCCGTTTTTATAACATTCCAAAAAGATAAAACTAACATACTTTGGCTTGATAAAGATTTAATAACCTAAAGAAAACAAAAAAAGTGGATTAATTGACTAAAAAATTTAATAATTCAACTAAAACTTTGTCACACTTCCTGCAAAGGTCACGAACCAATTTGTGATTTTTTTTCACTGGCTACTACTCTCTTTACTGTTTCCTTCGATTACTTTACCTTTTTGCATTGCCATCCAATTAAAGGTTTTTTTGATGAATTTGCCAAGTAAGTCTAAGTTAGTTTATGGGTTGCTGTGACAATTTAAGGGCAAGTGCATTGTATGCTTGTTTACTACATTCATACTAGTAGTATGAAACCTCTTCCTACTTGGTTAGAGCAGCACTGTATTCCACTACATTACTGCGTTGTTGATTGTTGGAGAAGCAAGAAGTATTTGAAAAATATGCGGAGGCTCCTGTCGTGGCTTCACAACTTCTATCCAACTATAGTAACTGAAACTATCCACGTGTCGTATGTGTAACTCAATATTGATATCTAGACTCCTTTTAGAATAAAAGGAGTTATGACATACTTTACTCATATATGACGACATTGTATAGAATTTACTAAATGTGCCTAAAGATGTGCATAGAATTATGATTTTTTCGTGCAAGATTGGAACCTAAATAGGTCATCTGAAAGAAAAAACTACTTTCATATCGCTGGACTATTATTGTGTTACTAATAAAGTGAAATGAGTGAATATGACATTTATATTTAAGTTACTTTATAGTAAATATTGGCGCTCGTATTTATCACGAAGACTCTCTCTTAATAGACCGATTATTGATAAATCGTATCTACACTTAAGGCCAGGTAAATTAGCTTTTCCTTTCCTATTTCCTAATAATACCTAATATTGTTATACCCATTTTCATACAATATAACAAAAAACATGCCTCAGAATCTACACGCAAAAGGGCTAACCCGCTTAATGAAAGTACCCTTACACGCTGTGTATTGTTAATTAAGTAGCACGAAATTATCAAAAGGATGTTGTGAATTATGAGAACAGCGCCCTCTCGGTTCCGTTAACCTCAAAGTTAATGAGGGAAGACGAAGTGCAAGCGTCGCTGTAACAATGTCTAATTTATTTTATATTTGGTTTTTATTTAATTTATTCAGTGTGAGAGAAGTGGGCAGGTTTCTGATTGTTGTTACGATACGATAATCTCGGCTTACAGGATGTTTGTGGCGGTTTAATTGGCATGCGGGATGCGCCAGAGTTTTTGCGTCTCCTTTATTACTGGCAGTCCAAGATGGGCACAAATGACTATCAACGCCACAATCGTACCGTCATTGTGGAATTTTGCATGAAAGTAGGTTTGCAGAATTCCTAATGTTTGAAGCACGTATTCACATTTGTGGTTAGGTTTATAGTCACACTATACGTATAAAGTGAATGTCAGAGTAAAGCAATGTCGGGCGCGGTCTGTTGTTCGATCGGTGGCAAGTCAAGCAAAAATTTCTTGAGCTTAATCGCGATTTCAATAGAACCTAGGTCGTGGTTTTATATCGTTAAATTGCAATTGTTAAGCCATGTTGGGTTTTTCAGGCATAAGAACTTCTGATACTTTAGTAGGCTTTTAACAATTCGACTAATGTGAAATGGAATAGTGTGGTGAAATACAATTCTTCATGATTTTTTGAATTGGGTAATACAGCAAAGATTTGTATTAATAATATGAAAAAAAAATTGTTCTTGCTGGCTATGAACGTTGGTAGAAAACATCTAAGCCTAAATTTTTAGCTTCCAAAATTATCTACATGGGCTGCTTGTTTGTGTATGCCGTATTGAATCGTCATACAATGGGTGGATTTAATGTCTTGTAGTATTCCTACCGGTCGGCCCTGAGTGATAAGAAAAAGTTGTGGTAACTAACTAAGCTATCCTGTTCATTGTGCATATTTCTTGATAACAGTTAAAGCTGCAGATACAGATAGCAGTTTCAGATGGATCTTATTACTTCTTATAGAAGTTACTAAGCTCTGTATCACCCAACCGTATCCACTCATGGTAGAGGAGGATTTTATATCTGCCTGATTATGTACCACTCTCCTTCTATCAATGACTTTAGACGTATCAATGTATTAATGTACAAACAATGAACAAATTTATATATGAATGTATCAATTTCAACGTTTTAGAGGTAATCAACAAGGGAATTTACTGTAACTTACTAGGACTATGCATTCATGTGGGAATGTACTGGACATTGGTGACATCTCTGGTGGTGCAGATGCAATTGTGAAATGAACGACTTACCATCACCTTGGTCCACAGCTGGTTTGCCAGTTGTTACTACACAAACCCTTAATGTGATTTTATCTCTATTATAGTCATATAGTCTTTTTAAGGTATGTAAATATATTAAATATCCGCAACGGTGCTCTGAAGATAAATGTACATTAGTGAACTCTACTTAAAATCCAGAGACCTTGCAAGAATGGTCACAGTTCTCGAGAAAATGAAAGTAATCCGTGACGTTACGTCTTGTCTTGGCAAGCATTCTGCCTGCCGATCGCCATTTAAGTGTGACATTAAAGTCTTCGCTCTTGTCAAATCCTTACTTGTTTTCGCTTATTAAGTATGGAAACGTGACCTGGTTTGTGTATTCATTTGTCGCCGTCGACGTTATCTATTAAGCTTGTGGCCAGAGATCATGTCACGTGAGGTGAATAAAGGTGAGAGGTCATATGCACTATGTAGTATACTTACTGATTAGTAACTTAAATACAATCTTAGAGTAACTTTCAATGCAACACAAAACTAAAACAGACTTTAACTACACAATATGAATAGTACTATTTATCAAAATGTTGTTACATACTTCAATATTGCTTTTTTGGTGGTGTAATTAGTTTTAAGAACAGAATTCCACAAGTTTTATGAAAATCCACAAATTTTATTAATTTACCGTTACACCCGTTTGCATTGCATGAACCAAGATTTCTGCTATGTAAGGTTTCCTAACGATATTCTCCATTGCGAAGGAGATAATAATGAACTTCTAACAATAATATTATTTTTAACTATTTATTTATTTCGCATTAATTTAGATTTTGTACTAATTTGCAAATCAGGCCACCGTACAGGAGATTGACTTTCAAATTGTATTACTAGT
>PDGT01000004.1:8962553-8977253 GCA_003671415.1 Megathymus violae | reverse complement strand
GAAAACCAGACCGACCCCATGAAGGGAGATACTAAGTCAAGTTTATAACATCGAAACCCACATACCCTTTCTAAACTAACGGTCCAAAACCAATGAAGATAATATGGAGAAAGTTAATAGTAAGCATAAGTATAATTTGCGGCCGCTTCCAGGGAGTCGCCACGGCACATCTGGAGCCGTTGCTGGATATCACAGCATGCGAATTACCAGCGACGAGGGGCGGAGCAGCCGAGCTCCTCTCGACAAATTGTTTACAGCTGAACAGGTTTCAGTGGCGGGATCTTCTTCCCTGTCACTATTCCCTTCCACCTCTTCAACAGTATCATCATATTATGTTTCTTCGACACCATCGTCTACTGTCAGTATTGAACTAGTGAATGTTGCACAGGAGACAAGAGGTTACATAACTGGAAGGCACCAGGCTCAGATAGTATCCATAATTATTGGTATAAAAACTCACATACGGTCATCCACGCTTATACAACTATTTAAATATCTTCATTCACAAGTCAAATACACTACCAAGCTACATAACCAAAGGGAGTGTAAGTGTAATATCTACATGCACCCGAAAGACCCAAATAATACCACCGACCCTGAAAAATACAGACCAATTATATGATTCTAAACCATCTACAAAATCCTCTCATCCTGTCTCACTGAAACTATTTACATCCACATCAACGCACTCAACATACTACAGGAAGAGCAAAAAGGATGTAGAAAACTAAGCCAAAACTGCAAAGAGCAGCTTACAATAGACGCGGTTGTTTCTAAACAAGTATACACTAAAAAGAGGGACATTTTCACTATGTACATAGATTTTCAAAAGCATTCGATTCGGTACCAAACCCATGGTTAATATATATGTTACATCTTTATAAAATTCACCCAAAATTGATTCACTTTCTAAAAACAACTATGCAGAATTAGTCTACTATCTTATAATTAAATATTGATGGAACGGTTACGGAGACGGCAGCGCTAAGGATTCGCAGAGGCATTTTTCAGGAAGATGATCTAAGTTCACTTTGGTTTTGTTTGGCACTCAATCCCCTTTCGTACCTTCTTACTATTAGTAATAAAGGCTATAAAATAATAAATAACACTTCTGATCACATCCTTTCCCATTTAATGTACATGGACGATATCAAATTATACGCAAGCAGTTTAGATGAAATACATGAATTAGCAGATGTAGCTCAAAATTTTTCACAAGACATTAATATGCAGTTTGGTATTGATAAATGTAAAATACAATCCGTACGTAGAGGCAAGATCGAGCTAAAGCAGTATCATCTCCAAAATGGGGATACCCTCGACCCTGTAAACAATATTGCCGGTTATAAATACTTAGGCTACCAACAAACACAACAGATACACCAAAAACAAACTAAAAGAACCCTGAAACAAAAGCTTAAAACTAGAATACATAAAATTTTGAACACCTACCTAAATTCGAAAAATACTGTTAAAGCTATAAATACTTATGCTATTCCTATTTTTACATATTCTTTTGGTATTATCCAGTGGTTACAAACAGACTTAAAAAGACTCCAACGAATAATAAATACCCTGTTAACCAAGTACAGGAAACATCATCTGCGCCCATGCATTCAGAGACTTACACTCCCAAGAGCCGAAGGTGGACGAGGGCTGCTAGACATACAAAACTTACACAATACACAAATAACAACACTCCGCGCATTCTTCCAAAACCAATCAGAAATATCTTCGCTACATAAATCCATAGTTATTACAGACAATAAATTGACCCCACTCAACCTGGCAGACTCCACTACCCAGAAAAGCGAAAACGTCACTACTACCTCCCAAAAATTCGATACTTGGATACAAATCCCTCCACGGCAGACATCGTTAAGATCTTCTCAAGCCAAACGTTGAAAAAAGTGCATCGAACGCATAGCTTGAATGAGATCATTTATTTCCTGAAACTGAGGGTTTTATTATTGTTGTCCAAAACCAAACAATAGACAAAAAATATGAAAAATACATCATAAGGGATTGAACTCTCTCATCAAACTTATTTCCACATTGTCATAGTAGCCCTGAGACTATTCAGCAGATAACTGGAGCCTGCAAATCTATTGTACATACAGACTATAAACATCGTCACGATCAAGTCGCAGCTACCATACACCATCACCTCGCATACAAATATTCACTCAACACACAAAAACCATACTATTATAAATATACACGGAAACAATATTAGAATCAGCTAAGTATAAAATATACTGGGACCGCACTATCATTACCGATAAAACAAAACATTATAATAGACCTGACATTCTTCTTCATGACAAAGATAACAGCATCGTTTATTTAATAGACATCATAGCCATACCTAACACACACAATCTGGCATCACAGAAAAAAATGCTAAATATACAGACCTATCAATAGAGCTTAAAAATCAATGGAGAATAGAGACAGTACGAACCATATCAATAGTTATTTTATCCACAAGCATCATACCTCACACACTACACACCAGCCTGGCATCATTAGGCATCCATTCACAAATTAACATACACTCTCCTACAAAAAGCAACAATTTTAAACACATGCAGAATTGTAAGAAAGTTCCTGTCCTGGGAGAGCAATATTTGTAAAATAATAATAATAAATAAAATAATAGATAAATAATCTCCTCTCCACTTGTTTCGGCGAAGGATAATATCGTGAGGAAATTCGCGTACCAGAGAGTTCTCCATCATGTTCTCAGAGGCGTGTGAAGTTTGACAATCCACACTTGGTCTGCGTGGTAGCCTATGGCATTTACATCTCTTATTGTGAAAGGGGACCCGAGCCCAGTAGTGGGACAGTTATGGGATTCAATGCTGATGGTGATGGATTCTTCTCAGATAGAAAAGCCGTTAAATATACCGTATCAAGATAAATCATATTATACTTTGATACGTTATAGAAACGCATGTCCTTGCAATACTCGTGTCATGGTAAGGTGAGAGGATGGCAAACGGTTAAATGTACCGAGATCTTATTCCAATTAGATATACATGCTACAGCGATGCAAGGTTGGGGCAGTATTGTCACACACAATCAAATCAGGCTTCTTATTTAATGTCATTCTTATTTCAGTGTTTCCAATGTACTGTATTAATTGTGCATGTTTGTGATGACCAAATAATTTTAATACTTTATTTTAACGGGAAGAATAAATGTGAATGTAGTACCCACTATCGTAATGTAACATGGTAATTGTATATATACGTCTAAGTATTCTCTTAATCGACTACTACATACAATCTATGCTATTAACATTATTTGATGCTCAACAATCGTCCTTATTATTCAGTTTATTGTATTCAAATATAAATATGGATTTTAGAGGAATACGTTTTATGAATTCGTTTCTTGTTGTCTTTCTTATATATGAATATATTTAATTATACTTTTAGTTAAATTATCTTTCAGTTTTCTTTTTTAAATGTTTTGTACGATGTTATTAGTAGTTTGTGTATTAGTTGATGTAGTATTATTTGGTAATATATTTGCGGATTTCTTTGTCTCCCAAGTCCTCATAATCACATGTGTGAATAGACGTGATTAACTCTTTCTTAATACTCTGGCAGTTGAGCTACCGTAGTCGCCGGTGTGAACACCGTACAAGGATACCGACTCCAAGCTTGGTGTGATTTGTGCCGTGAGAGTACATCGCACTTTGATCATCCAGTCTCACGGGAGTGCTTGATTCAATCAAATTTGAACCTTATTACCTATACCTAATAAGCAAATCTAAAATCCTTATTACCAAACACCATGCCGTGAATGACTGAAATCCGTATAGGTAATCTTTACCGTTATATAATACGGTACAATTTTTGTAGTCAACATAGATATTTAATACTTATAATATGCTTATGATATGCCTGTTTTTATGAAGTTCCGTGGTTGTTTGAATTAAGGAGTGAATAATAGGTAGCTAGATGGATGACTGTTAGAGACAAATAAATACTGAAGCGCTGCCCTATTTTAGAGTTCCTACACTTTGCTTGGCCATTGAAGACTCCTTCAATGCGCTCTGGACATGTGGGATGGAAATACCAGAGCCTCGTGTCGGGCTGTCAGTTACTTATTGCTTGAAGCCAGGAGTTTGTCTCTTCCACTAATGCCTGCCCTAAAATTAATTGTTAAATCTAACGTCCTTTTTTAGTTATAAAAGTTTTGGAATAGCGACACTTATCTATAGATGATGCACTCCTTAGAAGTATAAATACGGCTATAACTGATATCAATAAAAAATTCAGCTGGAAATTACTGTTTTATTGTGGAATTAATCCATAAAAGAGTTGGTATGATAAGAGATTAACGCCGGCCGCCGGACGACCACGTAAGAAATAGGAAATGTGCTTGTTAACCGATTCTTCAATCTCCAATTTAACGATATATTTCCAATTATTAACAAATAGTGAATAATAATGTTTATGACAGTAAACAAATAGCACCCAGGGAAAAGTTAACTTCTATACCAATAAAAATATTTATTTAACACCGAACATTTGCACCGAACATGAAAATATACCTATAAATCTATGTATCTCTTCGGAACAACTCATTTCTCTTAATTTGTCTTACATTAACTGTCGCTTTATAATCTTGGAGACAAAATACAGCTATGAAACTTATTTGGTCTTGTCTTGAGAAGCCTCAAGTAACAATTATCGAGAAACTCCAGTACGCTGTATATCGAATAAGGTTGAAACGAATTGCTTTGTCCTGAAAAGGAGCTTCAACAAAATAAGGTAAATAATTATGCTGTCATTCTTAGCAATAATTCGGAATGTCATTGTTGCGATAATTACACTAATGGAAACACGCTAACTATGCACCGGTGTTTGTTAAATGAAGCTAAGAATGATATAATTTCATACAATTCCCAAGGGACGATAATTAAATTTAATTAAAACCATGAGATGTTGCCAGTTCAAGATTTTAGTTATCCAGGTTGGAAACTACGATGCCGCGTTTCAAAGGCCAAGTTGAAACTCCGGTAATATACCAATTTGGATGTATTCATTGCTCGTTATGTAAGGTTTATTTATGTAGTAGACCTAGACCACAAATAGAATTAGACTATTAGAACCAACAGAAATAAATATGAATACCGCTAGCCGTTCATCCTGGCGCATAGAGTGACACTAGTTGGTGCTATGCACCAATGTTTCTCGCTCTGCTTTAGGTTAATCTGAAACGCGCCAAATTATTATACTTGTTTGATACATACGGTCAATCATGTTCATAAATATATAAATAATGTTAAATAAGTAAAGATACATTTCAGTCTTCGATTACTTTCAGGTCAGAAATTTTTGTTAAAAGTAGAAACGTTGATCTTACACTTTATATTAATTTTATTCTTGTATTACTTTTTAATAAAGGTCCAAATAATAAACATTACAAGAAGGAGATTTTGGAATTGATTTTAAGTTGTTTCAATGTGATGTCGTAAACCTTGTGTTTTGTCTGCATAAATGTAACTTTTGATTCTTTGCTTATTTACAGCATAACTTCAACCAAATTATGAACAATGTCGTGAGAACCGATTGGGAGCTGAATTGTTTAAAACATAATGACTTCATGAAAAGGCGCGGGTAGATACCCGCACGTTACGAGAACGTAATTATAGATGACTAGAGAGAACTTCAATATGTTCCTCTAATGCAAAAAGAAATTTAACTTTCAGCGGTCATCCATTCAACTCCAAGCTATTGAGCTTGGTTTATATTGATACTCAAGCCGCTCTTATACTCGATTCATCATTTGATTCGATTGATTGACATAAAATAGGATTACGAATGTTTTACATGGGTAAACATGGCCTATGATGTTATCTTCTGTGGCTGAGAAGATATTGAATATTATGGCGTAATGGTAAATAAAATAAAAGAACTAATATATAATATTAAAGTAAAATAAACAAAATCGTCTGACATCAAAAGTATATTATTTATGCTTAATAATTTTCAGTTCCTTATTTCTTCACTGTTCTTATTAAATTTACTGTAAATTGCCTTTAAAATGAACATTCACTCGACTGTTAAAGTATTCCCAAGAATTCCATGCTTATTTTAGAAATAGAAGTGTCAAGTGTTTAAGTGAATTTGTCCGATGACAGAGTGATGACGATGGCGGCGAACCGTGAGAATATTGTAGTCATCCACCGGAATTAATTGCGTCGTTTGTTATACTTTTTATTGCGTATGTATTAATTATATGCAGTTGTTTGTTATAAACTGCTTGCGATATTAAAAAAGGTAAACAGGATTAGTGTGTGGATCGGATTTCCTAAGAACAAGCATCTGCGCTTTAAACGTGTTCAGGAATATCATTTATTTCCTGTTGAAATCTGAGGACATAAAATAATCATATTTTATTACTTCTTAATTTTAATATACTTCTATAAAAATTTCATCCTAAATATAATGCACTTAATTTTTTTTTTTATTTACTTATATAATTTACGCCCTACACTTCTCTCATTGGATTAACAAAGTCTATGCTTGGTCAAATTTAAATTGTTTTGGTCCAGTTCGTATGGAGAAAATTTCCAGTGACAAACAGATACTCAGGTGATTATATAAGTTCCGGTGTTTCATTGGATGCGTTCCAACACTGAGAATGTGTTTGAAAATTTTTATAGTTTGAATGTTCTTACACTACGAAACGACGTTCGTGAGAAGTGTAAAATGCTTTTTAACACGTGTACTGATGGCTTAAATTTAGCCTTGCTGGATTCAGAAAGCTCAGGCGAGTTAAACTGGCGCCAAGTATCTACTTGTAGTCATCTGACGGCATTTTCGACCTTCAAGAGACCTTCAAGATGCACCACGTACTAGCTACTACTACTACAAGTTGAGATGAACTGGTTTCGCGTAGATAAAAACGTTAAATTAGCGTAATTATTAACTTCAATTATAATCGTGTCCTAATATTTTATATTATTTTGCTTTTTAAAATTATTTTATTTACATTATACATTAAAAATTGTGGGTAATAATAGAAACTTCGTAATAATACAAGCGTGATCAAGATATTAAAAAAATTATCATCCAAAAAACTCCTTACATTCTTTTTTTTAATTATTTTTTTATTACTTTGCTAGCTTCATTTAGTAGAGTGATGTTCACAGCATTAATAATAGGAATAAGGCTTAACTGATCTTACCAAATTTCAGACCTAAAAAACTTTTTCATGGGTAGATGTGTAAAAATTTATAATAAAATTCTGTTAGAAGGAAATCCCATACTGTATATTGAAAACTCACGCCAAAAGCATTCTTATGACAAAAGGTTATAACGGACTAGATAATTAATTTACAGACATGAATTTAAAATATAATCATAAGTAGTAGTAAATGCTTTTTGTAACTGTGAGTAGGAAAAAACCCTTGGGAGTTTTTTGCCGCTTCTTTTCCCGAGACCACTCATTATAGGCATTTTATGTAGTGATGGTGTACTCGTAGTTTAACTTTCGAAGAGTGTCTGTAAAAACCAACTACGAATGAAATTTATCATTTTCATTTATCATTTTATTGTAATAGGTTTTTTAAGTACCTATATCTATACATATAATAAAATTGTTCGCTTTCTGTATATGACGCTTGTTAGGATTTTTGTCTGTTACTCTGTGCGTTTGTTCGCGCTAATCTCAGGAACGTCTTAACGGATTTCGTTACGGTTTTTACTTGTCTATATATTACAGTAAGTGTCACTTAATATAAAATATATTAATAATATAATTGTCCTTCAATCGTTTTATTGTAATCCGCCCATAAATAAAAAAGTTATAAATTAACATATTTCTAATTCATAGAACGAGAAAAATCCAGTCCTAAAACAATGTAGGTGATTTTTCTAAGCGTAAGCGTACAAGATTTTATAAAATATTATAATAAATACAGAAAAATTGAAAAAAAAATATCCTACTTCTAGGATAACAAATCAGTTGCAGTAATTGTCATTAATTAATTTTCAAAAATCAATATGATGTACTGGCTTACTTCTCCATCTCAATATTTGTAACTGTTGATTTATCAATGATTCAAAAAAGATAAAAAACTGTTCGCATACCGTTTCAAATTAGCAAAAAATATAATCGGATATAAAAGGCCCTATAAGTCAGTTACATTGAAAATATTTCTAAACAACTTTACAATGGAGTATTAAACGAATCAATATTGGCCTTAGAAATACCAGATCGTCGACAATGCGCCACGAGGCCCCCCGCTACTAAGACGCAAAATCAAAAATGATGGCTGTTGTTCCCCGGTCATAATTCAGCTATGATCCTCCTCGTCCATATTCGACGATACTCCGACAATGGATCGAACAACATACAGTTGAGCGGCACAAACGCCGTAAGCGGTTATAAATCATTGACATAGCGGAAGTGCGTGGCCTTCGGCGCGCGACGTCGGACCGGCAATAACGGTTGCGTCTCCCGGCATTTTCAGCGTTATAGATAAATTAAATGCCAACACATCCCGACGGGACCGGCGCAGAAGCTCGCTAGGAATGTCCAAATAAATTTTTTGATAAACGTACCGGAAGCCCAGGCTATTACGTGACACTGCCCCCGTTTCGTCTTACGCCTCGATCATTGTTTTTCTCGGACGGCATTTTGGGAATTCCGAGAGTCTATCCAAACCGGCGTAAGGGGTGCGCGGCGCTTTGAATCGATTAGATCGGAGCTGATAACTCGAGCCTAATAGGTCAGTTTTGTGTCGGAATTAATCAAGCGTCAAAGGGCTGGATGTGATCCAGCGCCAAACGGTGCGGGTGCGTCGTATATCTCACTAATTAATGGATTCGCTAGAAATATTTCGGTCACAAAGGACACCGCTGGAAAAGTAATCTTCGGCTTTCAAGCTCATGTGCGTTTCGTTGCACATGTCGGATATCGGAAACGATTGTTCGTTAGGAGACTACTGTGGCACAACTGGTGCGTGCGTCTGTATAAAGCAATATTAATATCCCTGCAACCATAAACAAGTAGTTGACGTTGATAATTTAAACGCATAAAACAACGTGTTATCTACCATCGGCAGCCAGCCCCTGGAGAGTTTAGTGTGAAATGTGTTCTCAGAGACACCGTTTAGTAGCGTAATGCGCGTGACTGCCGTACAAATTATGCATTTAGGAGACATGTCGATTTTATTGCCGCGGAAGTGACGTCAATAAAGCACTGTATAGTAAAGTTTAATGTTCGAGTCATATAACTTCCGATCGGATCCTTTCACGAAACGCGTCGCTTTGGCACGGAATGTAAAACATGAAAGTTACTAAACTGATATCGTGAAACAGTACTTGGTTTGGTATTGTTTTCTTTTTGTTTCATTAATTAATTATTTTGAAATCACTCTGTGCTTAAATAAGTGAATAATGACATTGATTCATATTTATCATTCATCACACAGTTGCCCAGTTTAATATGAGTTCCAAAAATAAATCACACAAATAACAGGGAAGCTTGGACGGTTACAATATAAAAATATGTTTATACACACATTTTATTCAATATCGGCCAAACACTAACAGGCAGGCAGGTGTTAGGCCCGTCAGATACAAAATTAGTCCCACAGTTTCATGGAATATGGACGCCAGTTAGTTACAGTTTTGAATACCCTAAGGAAACAGAACTCAGCTGACGGCATGAACTATTTTAGGCTAGAATTTCATATAACTGGGAACAAAGTTTAGTTTTTCTTTTTCATGCCATTCATGTCACTTTTTTGTAGGTATTCGATTTTAAACTTTTTTCTCGGGTGATTGTTCGTAGCTTATAGTGTATAGCTCCATATAAATTCTAGTAAGTGCATGTAACTTTGATTGCATAAATGTTTCAATAGATTTAAACACGTATCTTTTTGAGCGAAGTTCACTACGTACTTTGTTTCAAAATATACTTAAAACCTCTGAAATCGGAGTTCTTAGTTGATTTTGATGTGATTTGCTCACTTTAAAGTTATTGTTTTTCTAAATAATTCCCCAAATATAAGATTCTATAAAAATAGTTTGATATTTCTTCCGATTCAGAAGTTTACTTCATTAATTTTTAACTGTTTTTTAAAACAAATCTAACTAGAATAATCAAAAGGCAACAATAAAATGCGACGAATAAAAGTTTTAATAATTATCATAATGGAATTAAATAAATTAATATTTCTTTATAATTATATTTCTTCCATGGGTAAAATTAATCATAGAACCTACTTGGTCTATATATTTTTAACGTTAGTCACATATAGCATTTAGATATATCGTATTATGAAATTATAAAGCTCCACAGATAGCGGTTCGCAAAACGAAGCTGACTGAGATTGTCAATAACTTAGTAAATAATACAATTCTTGTATAAATAAGAAGTTTCAAAAGGGTCAGGTCAATGTACTTGTACATTACCTCAGATTATTACACTCAGTAACTGTCGGTAAATATGTAATTAGATTGATATGGATCATACCGTAACGTTATTACTATTATGCATTTCATACTGTATTCCCTCTGATCTCTTGTAATTGTAATACTTGACAAGATTTTTCAGGAAAGAAAAATAAACGGCCTATATATTGATGTAGGTATAGGTATAGGTATAGCTGGTAAAAATTATTGTTCAGTGGAATATCCTCAAAACTCCATACTATTCTGGTATAACTCGCTATTGAAAATTCATCGTGTCTGATATTTTTTCACAACGCATCATTAAAATACCATGAAAAATATGTGCACTCTTCAGAACGAAACTTTCTGTTCTCCTCTCTTCTTGTTCTAATTGTCCATTTATGGTATACGTCTCTGATAAGAAGCTTCAAAAATCAAATATGTGTACCAAATTTCAATTAACATTAACAAATTCCGTTTTTCATTTACATGTATACAAACATAAAAAATAAGCCAACTGGACTTATTATTCTACATACAACAAATCATATCAGGTGAAAATGGCAGTTAGGTACATACAAACTCGTAATCCTCACCTTTAAGTGAAAAATGATGACATATGTAAAGTACCGAATAATTATTACTATTTCAGTTAGAAATAAAGAAGTGAGTATAAAGTGAGCAAAGGTAAAAATCGTTCCGGAACACTGAAACGCCCCAAGCACAAATGACGTGTGACACCCAAACGAACCCTAAGAGATTTCGTATCGACTCCTAAAATGATATACTCGGCACCTTATATTGAACGGGAAATAAATCGTATACTTCCTTTAAGTGCCAATAAAAGTTGGAGTAAATCATAAAAGTATCACTCCTCGAGAACCGTCTATAACAAGTGTGTTATTGCGGAATAATTCAGTAGCAGAGGAGGGTGGTTTGAAGGATGGCTCCCCCAAGATCCTCGGAGCGAGGTTCGACCAAGAATTCCCGATGCTCTATCAAAACCTTCAATTATTTATCGGACCCGTGTCTACTTTTCATTTTACTCCTTTACCCGTAATGCTTTCAATGTTTGGAAATAAACATGTCCCCCCGGCGGGCGTATATACAACTTCTTGTGAACTCGATTCTATTGATCGCCACGATTCAATTCGACCACGACAGTGACAAATAGCCTACAGTTTATTTTAATTTTGAAATGGAGATATTTCATGATTAAATTTATTTAATATCCTGAAGCTGATGATGTAATCATTACCACTACAGCTAGTAACAGTCACATTGTTTTCTCCTCTGGCAAGCTATTAACGCCATAGTCCATTATATTGGCCAAAAGCGAAATAATGATTCTGCATGTCTTTAAGAGCAATACGGAAATTTCTCAGAAATGCAATTTTCATAATGATGTTTTTCTTGCCACCTTGCGCCACACCAGCATTTACTACCGATTAGTTAGAGCTAGAATATTTAACTTGGACATGGTGCCGGTGGCCATGCAAATAATTGAAAGATGAAATTGTACCATTTGATTACAATGTTGAAATAGCGCAGTGTGCCCAAGAGAACGTAAAACACTTTTTAAATGATTCTGTTTTAACGATTTTTAAGAGTGCAGTAGATTTGTTATGTCCATGACAGAAAACTGATTCAAAGTTCTTTAACAACATTTTGCTTTATAAGAATCGTATTTACGTTCATTACTAAAACGTACATCATAATGTTGCAAAAGTACGTGAAGTATTCCATCTCACGGAACATCTCACGGAAAAACCAAAAATAAAAAATTTCACTGCTGTACATTTTTCATTAATTTTACTATTCTTTATAGTGAAATATTTTTCTTGTTTTATTACTGTTTTCAAATTTCCACTGTTAGTTTATCTCACGGAAACGAATAGCGTGTAGGGACCCGCAGTTCTAGGCAATAATTGATATACAAATTTTTAATTCCACAAATGATCAAAGAGTTGGCGCTTACCTCGGTCCAAGGATGTGCTTAGCGTTCCAACAACCTAATGTTGAGCATTCTGCGAATTTGCCACTGACAATAACTTAGATACGGCATATTAATGAAATTAACTACTGATGTTTTTATTAATATATTCTTAAATTTGATATTTAATTGTAAATAATTTTTGTAAGTAAATAAATATATTTCTATACATTTTTAAATTCAAAACATATATAAACATTAAATTAGCATTTAAAAGAGTGTATAAGACTGTTGTTTTCTAATGATTAGTGCGTAAACTATTGAAATAATTTTGCAAGAACCAAAAGTAACATTTGTAAGGAGCATTCAGAAACATTAATTTTATAACACCTAATATGTTTTAAAAATTATGTATATACATTTTCAATAAACTTTTTTTGGGATTAATTGTGATATTATTTAACAAAAATAAATGTTAGAAAAGTCTATATTTATTTTGTGTAATATGTATTTTGTGTAACGTGTATTGTGTGTTTGCGTTGTCAGGTAGACCAAAAAATTCATTGGAAAAGAAATCCCGTAGATGCATCTGAATATTTTAGTCAAGAAGGAGAATCCTTTCTTTTTTACTAGATGCCATTACTACATATATTACTTTAATAGAACGGAATTCAAGTTCTTTACACCAAACTTAATTGAATTCAAATGTATTTCTCATGACCGTGTATCGTGTATGAACCACCAAGCTAATTTGATTGTGCCAGAATGTTAGTTGTAGAACTTATTAGTCTACAACAGACAGCAAATCCTGCCTTTGAATTATTTAAAGGTCCAATTATTAAAAGACCTTTTTAAGACGTTTGTTCTCTCATGTTAAAAAAACACACACACCTTTTGGAAATTAATAGAAGCAATATTTCTGACGTTCATAAGAGTATTATATACTATCTACATGATTTTAAATCAAGGGACAAAAGAAAGATGAAATATTTTAATTGAAATTCTAGTTAGTTGTTCAATCATAAACAACATTTATTTAAAAATATATTGTAAAGATTTGACAAATTTATATTTCATAACACAATATAAATAACAACATAGAAATTTTGTATATACGTTAAATATAGATATGAGTATGAATAACGCTAGGAAAAAATCATAATAGTAACTCTTCTGTATTGTGAACGTGATATTTCAGTGACAGCTCCTCAGGGTACCATTCACGTTAGTTATGCATAATATTTGCGGGCAGTTGTTATTTTGTGGTCACGTTTCAGATCCAGTTTGCGCCTGGGTTCATTTTCGAATCCGTGAATCCGTAAAGGCCCGTCGAGTGAGTCTGTAAAGGAGGTTTAATTCCACACCTCTTCATCTGTGCTTTCTGGAAATCTTTATAGCGTAGAAACTGATCACAGGGTTTGCGCTTGCCATACAGTTATATGTTGAGAGTAGAAGTTTGATTTTTCTCTTGTCTAGCGTAAAGGGTAGGTGCCTACACCAATGCAACTGACGCCACATCAGATATTCCTCTACTTCGCTGACATTAACTGGGCAAAGTATGTTCTAATACGATTCTAACCGACCACCTGATGTTACGAATAAGTAAGTCGCGGAGGGATCTCCCATGTAACTTATATAATATACTAAAGTGCCTCCAGTAAAGTCTGGTGCCTTACTGACATAGTTGTCATAGAGGAGTATAAGATTTTGGAAAAAACCACATTTTATCTCCGTTTCTTATCTAGGGAGAGAATTTATCAACTATTTTGAAGACTAGTCCATCAATTTGCAAATTAAGAACAATATGATCAAAACACTTAGCCACTATTTTGTGAATGTTAATTTTGAGACATTGCAAATGATGTCAAGTTCCTAGCAACTAATTTGGAGTTGTCCTGGAGTTTCTGCAACAAAGCAGAGTTCATCGGAACACATAAGCTCGGTAACAAAATCGTAAATCACTTTAGTATAGGTTTTCAATCTAACTAGGTTAAAAAGTCACCAAAGAAGAAAGTAATCATGTAAGAAAATAAATATAATCATGTAAAGTAGTCATGCAAGAAAGTATTCCCTTTGTATTTTCCGTCAACACAGAAGTACAAGGCAAACAATGTTTGCGTTAGCAAATAGCATTGCTTAACCCCACTAGTGTCAGGAAATGACTCGGTACGCTCACCATTGCAGGCACCGTGAAAGGCTATCGTGAAAGAATCTTAAAAGCCTTATGAACTTTTCCTTACACCTCAGTTTAAAAAGAACTATCCACAAATTATCTCAAGAAAATCGGTTTAAAGCTTTTTTCAAGTCAATTAAATGAAAAATATTTACATATATATATATATA